>CM042016.1:36581503-36774003 GCA_023525715.1 Cichorium intybus | reverse complement strand
GAACATATGTTCATCAATAAACATATTTTGATTTGATACCTTGTTATGTTCCTATTCTTTTAACTTTGCTCATGTAATTGTTTAAGACTTTGATCAATGTAATGGTTTATATTATTGGGATTGAAGTTTTCTTTGTATTTTGATCAAAGGGAGAGAGAACACAGAACCTTGCTTATGTAATTTACATGTGTTCATATATGAACATATGTTCATTGATGAACATATGAACTACACAATTTTATAGGATAAGTACCTTTAATTGGACCATCATACCCTTTATCATTAAAACTAGATCAACGGTGAAAAATATGGTTCTGCAGTTAGGCAATATATTTTGGTTCTGCATTGAACCCATCCCTATATATATATATATATATATATATATATATATATATATATATATATATATATATATATATATATATATATATATATATATATATATATATATATATATATATATATATATATATATATATATCTTATCCTAATAAATAAGTAACTCAAAGCCACATGTCATCTCCTCATTGAATTTGCCACATGTCATTTTCTCATAATTTTAGATTTCTTAAAAAACTAATTGGTTTGAAACGTTTCTAACTCCTTAATGATCGGTTTAATTATCATTCAATTTCAAAATTAATTGTTCTCATTCAATATCAAAATTAATTGTTTTTAATATCATATTATTTTTTAATGTGTAGAATGATTTGTGAGACAGTACAGAGACAATTGACGTCATAATATTTTGAAGAACGATTCCAATCATAATAGTGAATTTGATTTTAGTATCGGTGACATTCTCATAATCAATTATATTTATCAAAATATAAAGTCGTAATAGTAAAAATCAAAAGCAAGATGTCACGATACACAAACAAATTTTTTATGTAAAATTATTAATGTTTAATATTCTTAATTAATAAATTTTTTATCATCCCGTGTGATACACGGGTCTTACAACTAGTATATATATATATATATATATATATATATATATATATATATATATATATATATATATATATATATATATATATATATATATATATATATATATATATATATATATATATATATATATATATATATATATATATATATATATATACGAGGCGAATACTCGCACGTTGCGCAAGTGAAAGTTATATAGTTCAATTTTTAACAAATATATTGTGGAAAATGATTATGTCATTAAAATTAACTATAAAATAATAATTGTAATATTAAGTTGATGTATACAATTGCAACTATTTTGACTAATATTACTTAATGAACTTTATCAGCGGCTTATGTATTAATTAAATTAAGCATAGTTCTTGATTTAGTATTATTTTTAACTGTTGTCTATTGTAATGATTAATTAATTTAAAAGTTACTTATTTGACCATATTTTAATATTGGTCACGATGATTATTTAAAATATCAACAATAAGTAAAAAACCTAAGTAAAAAATTGATTGATTGTATTGAATTATTTCATTTAATATTACAACTCTTAAACATTTTGCTAAGACTAATAAACACTTACACCAATATGTAAAGTTGGTTAATTATATTGAAATATTTATTTTAATGTGAAAACCCCTCAAATTCCATATGAAAGTTAATTAACTATTAAAACTCAATAGACTTTGTTAATTTATGTTACTCAATTGACACTTATAATAGTTATTATTGCTATTCTTTAACATTATGTCTTAACAGATGAGAAAAAAGTTAATTTGATTTGTAAAACAATATGAGTTTCTATGAAAGAATATACATTAACATTAAAGATTAAGAAGTTGACTCATATTAATATTTTTATTTAATAATTCATAAATTAAAATAAGTAAAAATAATATGGTTATTAGATTAATAAACTACCTTACATGAGTTACAAATTGTTGACGTAAACGAATTATTATGTAATATTTCTACATGAAAAATCTACCTGGGTAACAAAATGAAAAAACTATTTAACCAATTAGTTTTATTAATATTCATACTTTTAAATCAATGGTCATGTATCTCATTTAGTTTATGATTTTATGGAGCGTTTTAAGTTATGCAAACGTCGTTTCAATCCAAAATTAACCGCGATATTCTTTTTTTCTTTATTCAGAATTACTTCCATAAAATTAACCTCATGCGGTTGTTTAGTTAAAATATCCAAAAATTTATTTGTGCTTTTTGTTTGCCAATAATGAATATTATTAAAACATTGCATTCTCTCTTGTAAATCATTAAAGTTTATGAATCAAGTTTCTCTCGGTTCTCACAGTGGACGTAGTCCATCTGAATGTTGGGTGAACCAGTTTATATCCTTGTGTTTTTATTCTCAATCTTTTAATTACCCATTAGCCTTGATAGTTGAGGAAAGCTTGTCGAAGTACTTGGCCGTGTTCGTTAGTACCCTTCAGCTGTGCTCAACAGGCATTACAAATAAAATCCAACATGACTAAAGGACAAACTCTAAATTGTCCATATCTCTTTATCACATGTCTTCCCTTATCACTGATACCGGTACCTGCAAAACAACATACAACTCAAGTGCAAGCTTATAAAAATCTTAGTGAATAATCTCCCTGCTCGACATTAACACAAGATGTGTTATTATATAGATATATAAAGAGATAGTATCAACCAAATCTTATAACACACTCCACAAATATCTCTTAATACACATTCTCATCATTCGCTCTTGTTAGTCTCACTAGCAAGAATATATATATATATATATATATATATATATATATATATATATATATATATATATATATATATATATATATATATATATATATACATATATATATATATATATATATTTATATATATATATATATATATATATATATATATATATATATATATATATCTACTATACCTAATAAATAAATATATATATATATATATATATATATATATATATATATATATATATATATATATATATATATATATATATATATATATATATATTTATATATATATATATATATATATATATATATATATATATATATATCTACTATACCTAATAAATAAAAATAACTTTTGCCACGTGTCTAATTTTTAAAACTTTTTCTCTAGCTGACACGTGTATCATAGTTCATCTCCTCCAGTTTCGCCCTAAAATCCTCGGTGATATTGATTCAAAATTTAAAATACGTAAATCTCTCGACTTTAATCCTCCTCAGAAAACGATCGTAGCCTGAAACTAAAGCCCATCCTATTCGTCTTCATTTTGACGCTTGCGATTTCTATTTTCAATCATCTATCTCTCTAAAACTAAATGTAATCCCTAAACTGTATCCCGGCTACGATATCTTCAACTACTCCCATATTCCCCTACCCCCACGTTCCTTATATTGATAAAGAGTGCTTCAAAAATTGCAATCTTTCTAAAAGCTACACAATCTAGACGCAGATCGGGAAAGTGCACTATCGGAAACTACAAAACATGGATGGTAAGTTCTCATAACATCTTATTCTTCGATTTATTTCCAATTGTAACCGAAATTTTGTTAATTATGTGCCTCATAAGACCAGATTAGGGTTTTGTTTCATCTATTGAACTCGAGAACCAGACTGATTTAGGAACTTGCACGGTGTATAAAAGGGTAAGATATGCAATTGGAGCTGATTTTTCAACCTCTGTTTTGTGCAATATATGTTTTGTTGCTAATCTGTAATGTGTTTCAATTTCACGTTTCTGATCATTCTCTTTATCTTTTCATTTAATCTACTAGATCTAACTGTCTCTTGCTTCCTTTGTTCTTTTTTAACCTTTGGCACCCACAGAGAATGCACAAAAGATACGAATGGCGTTGAACATAGAAAGGGTAAGCAACCGGTAAATTAATATATTAGAGTTTAATATTTCTACGTATTATGGGTGCCAATTATCATCTTTTTAATTCCCGATCAATTCGTCTATCAAGTCGAGCAACTTTCCTAATCAAGAATTTGTTACCATGAATTAAGGATCTGCAGTTATAAAATCCCGAATTCCAATCCTAATCAAGAATTTGTTACCATGAATAAAGGAAATTATGGGTTGGATTTATGTTTTTGAATTTCCTAATTTCTCAGTATCTCGATATGCTTTTGTTCCATATAATCTATATATCAGTGCTCTTAACCTCCTCCACCAATCCTTATAAAAACTAGGTTCTTTATCGTATATCTTCCATTTGCATTTTGTGTACTCATCTTCATTTACAAGAACGATAACATCGTTTTTTTATCTTTTTGTTTTTGATTTTTTGTTTCAGAAGTTTTGAAGAGAATTGCAACTGATGGAACTGTAAGCATATACATTTGAATATCAAATGAGTCGTAAGTTAGCTTTCAATCTCAACATTTCATAAGGAATTGTGAGATCATTCACCGGTTACAAGTCTAGCGACTTTCCACGTGATGAATAATAACTCCATTAGTCCCTCTCTTCCCCTTCAATTGCCAGAGTTTTTGTGCTTTTATTCTCTGTCTCTGGTTTGATCGAATGATTTATTTTCAGTCTCTGGTTCGATCTAACTAATGTGTATTTTCTGGCCGGATATATAATCCTTCTTTCATGTTTTTTTTTTTGAAATTTTCTGAAAACAAGGTTTGGCTTGTACTAAGTGGTTTGGTATTTTTTTCGAGAACTAATATGTTATTGTTACAGGTTGCAGATTAGCGAGAGATGGCATATTCATAGGAAATAGATAGCTACAAACCCATTCGTATTCTGTAAGATGTTCTTAAACCTTTCAAAGTAATATTTTTTTCATACGACACCACTACAAACCATCATCCTTTTAATATTTTTGTTGTTTGTTACTTTTAGCCAAAGAAAAGTCGATCGAATCTGGAAGAAAATATTGGTATTGAATGCTGTCCACGAATCAGGAAGAAGAAGATTGACAATGAGAGAAGATTCCAAGGTTTTTTATTTGACAATGAGAGAAGATTGTTACAGGTATTTGGCTGATCTTAAGACTGTATCTGAGAGGATAGAAGCTGCTGAGAATACTCTCTCTTCTTACAAGACGACTCAAGCTAGGGGTTTCTGACTTATCTAAGATTTAGCTTTTTTTATGATTTCAAATTGTTGACTTACTTGCTAGGTATTGTTTGCTTAGCTTTTAGGTCGTAGAGTCCAAGTCTAATGTGAGACACTAATCTCTTATTTTTGGGTTTATCTGAGAAACACAAATTAAGGCTTTTCTTCTATGATATAACTTTGGTTATTGAATGAAACTTCACACTCTTATGTCTTTTATGATCTTAACTCTGAAAATGAATCTTAAATAAGTTGACTTTATCTTATAAAATGACATGATTCTTCCCTTATTTCTGGACTTTGTGTTTGGTTCCACATGCTTGCTGAAAATAATTGATCAAGCTATAATTATGTGTTTGTTGGGGTGAGTTTTGTGCTATAAAAAACAGAGGATCGAATTAATTAATTACCCCAATAAAAAGTAACTTAAAACCTAAAATCTTGTAAGAAATAATCATCTTTGTAAGTCTCTCCAACTAAATGGGTAATTTGTTTTTCCATGCCGACATTAAGCTTCATCTACAGGTTTCAGGAAATTGATCTTTTGGGCTGTTGCTTTTGACTATTAGTCTAGCAACACTTATGGCCTTATTTTGTGTATTTTCGGATCATTTGATTGATTGTAGCTCTAATGTCGATATTAGATGGTTTGAACGTAGATATAGCTCACCTGTAGTGTTTCCATAGAAATTGAAATCCATTAGAGAAAAGAAATCTAACATTAGTAACAGATCGTTCTGATTTTAAGGTTGGTAGTTGATTTGCGGTTCTCCATTCTTTCTTTTTTTATTTGTGGTTTTGTTTTCATAGTTGGTACTTGATCTACGGTTCTTTTTTCTTATCATATATTCATGCAGAGAGTCGACATTCTGGTTTCCTGGGTCATGGGGACATAAAATGGCATGGATGTATCTATATAAGCTTATATTTATGTTTGAAAGATGGGATTCATAATGATCCTTTGCAAGATTATTAAATGGAACTCGGATTTT
Organism: Cichorium intybus; assembly: GCA_023525715.1. NCBI lineage: Eukaryota > Viridiplantae > Streptophyta > Magnoliopsida > Asterales > Asteraceae > Cichorium > Cichorium intybus. The sequence goes on along the minus strand of CM042016.1, from coordinate 36,767,976 downwards.
TACCAATATTGTTTTTATATGGATAAAGTGGATCCATCAAGTGGCGTCAAAACATTGTTGGAAGGGCAATATGCTTCAACCGAACCAATAATGCAATAACAGTTGGTAATCCTCTTTTTATATACCTCAATTATATTCTATAAAATTTTAATGCTGTTATTTGTATCCTTTTCTTAATTTATATTCTATAAAACTAAATGCAATTAAACTGAAAGTTGCTTATGTTGGTTAAAGACCTAGAAAAAACAAAGCTCATTCAAGAATATTGACGACCTCACCGGATCCAAAACAGCACAAAAATGGAGATCACAACAAATTTCCATCGAGAAACATTAGATTCTCATTTTCTTCATTTGATCCATAGTCATTTACAATAATATCATATTTTAAAAATAAAATAATACTAAAACAATATCAATTAGTTAATTCCATTTTTTAAAAGCCGACCTGCGTAATACGCGGGTTACTAACCTAGTATATATATATATATATATATATATATATATATATATATATATATATATATATATATATATATATATATATATATATATATATATATATATATATATATATATATATATATATATATATATATATCCTCTTTATATCTGAAATCTGCAATCACATTAGCTTTACAAAAACCATCTAATTTGTTAGCAAAAATCAACTCAACAATAAGTACGACAACCAGTACTGCTCATAAGCTCAATCTCACACTCGCATGTACTCATTCCACCATCAACTATACTCAATTATAACAACCATCATGGTTGTAACAATCAGACTCAAAGACTATTTAACTCAACCATACCAACATCTACTCTGCAATTATACTCAGTATTTATACTCAACTCATCTATTGCTATCCACATGTAACAAATTCACTCTACTACTCAGCTACCAAAGTATCAACATAACATATATATATATATATATATATATATATATATATATATATATATATATATATATATATATAAATATATATATATTCTACATACAACTAGTGTATCTCTACTCAAGTACTAAAGAGTACGTACCTGGATATAGTAGCTTCAAACCATTCCAGATGATAAATTTGGTAGGCCAATGTATATCCTCTTCACTTTCAGCACCTACACCATACCACATACACCATATATATGCAAATACCTTGTATTTACTCTACAATAGCTCTATTCACTCAACCATGGCTTATATCAAGCTTAGGGTTTGAATCACAACCCAAAAACACATCCAAATCAAGAATTTCTTGCTCCAAACTCATTAGTTGCCGGTAGGTTACCAACACCACATGTAACCTAGCAATTCCAAGCAAATCCAACACTCCATTTGAAACTAGAACATGAATCATACCTCTTAGATGCAAGGAATCACATCTTACTTCAATTCCTCAAACTCTTGAGCTCGAATTTGATTTAGGAAAGTTCTTGTTGGAAATATGTCCAAGGTCATCAACTATGGTGATATTTCTAATAATAGCAAGGTCTTATTTGGGTTTCCCTTAGGGCCCAGTAAAAACAATCAGTAGCAAAAATAAAAGAGGAATGATCAGTTTATTAATTTATTAAATAGTAAATTAATCAGAAACCAGATCAAGAATTAATTAATAAAATAATTATGAAATTAATTTATAAATATTAATTAAGGGATTGGATTGTAATTGATTAATAGTTTAATTAATAGAAACAAGTCCAGGGGGTGCCACCGCAAAAATGCTCCTAAGTTTAAAACCCTAGGAGCCCATGCACTATAAATAAAGGCATTGAGGTTCATCCCCAAGGCATCTCAAGCCTCATTGTGAGCCGCCAGCCCGCCACCCTCAAACCCTCATCCCTCCCTCCTCTTTGTTGAATTCCTCAAACCTTTCAAGGGTTTCTGGATCGATTTCTTCAGCCTGAAGAATTTCTTTCTACTTGTTCTTTTGATGATCTTGGGTGTGAATCATTAGAGGGATTCTACTTTGGATCCTTACATCCAAACAGAGGTATGAATTCATATTCATCTTGTTGTTAATGCAATAGTTTTGAATTTATGATCCTGATTATGAACATGATATGATCTTGTTAGTTAATCTGCTCAGTTTTGGGATTTAATTTGTTTATCTTCCGCTGCCTGATTGAATTGTGTTAATCTATATAAAAATCCCAACAGTTCATGGGGATTTTTTCTAAAGCTTTAGAGAGAAAAGAATCGAGTTTAACCTTTCCCAAAATTAATAAAAACGACACTTTAAAAAGGGCCTGCACGACCATAGCGTCGCTATGCCCTCAGTTAGAGAAGCTAATTGAGGCTACTCCATGTTTCGTTTGAAACTCCTTGTTTCAGCCCACGACTTGCCCCCAAAGCAATTCTACATGACCCATGTAGATATACACGACCTGTATGGGTCTGGAAGAGTTTTGGATCGGTTTCTTCTTCATTTTACATGACCTGTGTGACCCCTTTTTGGCATTTTCCAAGCTCAAACTCTTTCCAAAAGGTTTCCTAAGATTAACATATTAAGTTTGCTATAACTCTAGATTAACAACTCACAAGACATGTTTAGCAATTAAACACAACAATCTTACTTACATAAGCACAGTCTGACCCTGGTACCAACTATAATCCAACCAATCGGTTATCAGGCACAGTCTGACCCTACCGGGTACCAACCATAATCCAACCATGTTGGGCATCGGGCACGGTCCAATCCTAATGGACATCAACTACCACCCAACCCTGTTGGGCATCAGGCACGACAGTCTTAAGAGCAAATCATATAACTTAACATTCAATACACAAGACCATACTAGTCTAAGCACACATTTCTACCCTAGCGAGTATTAGGCTACCTACGCATGCAACTCACACATAGTATAGTGAGGAAACTCACCTGAATCATAGTTCGTAAGTACATACACATGTGCTTCCTTGACACGTGGTCAACACGGACCTCCTAAATCATTAATAGGCATAAATCAGTGACTCAATCTAAATACGAGGTCAAAACGTCAAACCCCCAAAGTTTGACCAAAAGTCAAAATGGAAAAAAGTCAACGGTCATCAATAAAGTCAAAGTCAATAGTCATGACTCATGTCGCGGTCATAACCCTTCACGTCGCGAAAGGGCATAAACCAACATTGGGACTTTGCTAGGGGTCGCATCGTGAACCCTTGGTGTTCGCTCCGCGAACCCTGGGCAGTCCAACTTCATTCCTTAAGTCTTGTATCCATTACTAGTTTAGGTCTTTCTTGGGCCGTGGAGACCGGTAAGAAGCATCTCTAGGGTTTAGTGCCCCTTAAATAGGGCTCCAGGCCCAAAACCTATGGTTTAGCACCCTTGCAATGTCATGTCGCGAACAATAGTTGGTCGTATCACAACCAACATGCTTCGCGTATTTTCATTAAGCCATTCTTCACGTCGCAAAGGATATCATATGCGCCGTGAAGGTCCAAAAATCCAATATTTTAATTAAATGTTTGGTTTGTTAAAACTTAAGTTCATACCTGGAACCCGGGTATGAAGACACTACATAATGGCGTCTGATTTGGTGTAATGTTCTTTCCCAGCAAATGCTTGTTGAGTTTGCTCTGTTCCATGCTTCAGTTTGCTTCTGTGAGTTCTATAATGCCCTTTCATATTGGCTTGGTTGTATTAGTTAATCTAGGTGCTTGTTTTGTTTTTATCAGCTCCATGCTGATTGAACTTTTTTGTATTCTTTTGCTTTGTTTTCATTAAAGTTGCTGTTCTATAAAAAAACCTGGAACACAGGTATTACAAAACGATCTCTATCAATACATTTCATTCATTGTAACTCTAATGTATGTCAAAAAATCATGTATCGTAAACTATCAATAAAATATCTATCTAGTTTCACATTGGACGTAGATTAATTATTCTGATCAAATGAACTACTTAAATCCTTATGTTGTTTTATTATTCACATTAAATTTATTGAATTGTTCTTAATTTTAACATGTACCACATGAACAAAACATGTAATCTACTCAAAATTGTTAATTATAAAATTATAAACAATTACTAGTTTAATACTTGTATTCATTGGCGGAACTGGGCTAGTGCCCATAGTGGCACGGGCCACCTCTCAGTTTTTTCCTAAAACTAGCCCACTTATGCCAGCCCACATGTATTGGAAACCGAAAATAAGAGAAAAAGAAGTTGCGTCTAATTCCTATTCCTTTGAACGTATTCGGTATTCCGGAAAAAACAAACTTAAACCTCCTGTGAATATCTCCACTCTCGCATACGCTATCGCTGCTTCAGATTGTGCTTATTGATAAAAAAACGGAACTGTTGTTTTGCTACTTGAATTTACTAGAAAGAATCAAAGAACATCTGTCTAAATCAAGTTTGAGCTCTCTCCAAGTCCTAGAATGAAACAAGTATCTATTTTTTGAGGTTTATAAAATTAGTTGTTTATTTCTTGAAATTACTTATTGTGTTGGCGAAATTAGTAGTTTTTTTTTCCTATAATTTGTGTGACTTGTTTCTATTAATGCATGTTGTGTTGTTTATATTGCAAATTCTTAGCGGTTTTGTCAATGACTTGTCACTTTTTGGTTTACTTTTGTGCAAATTACAAAAAGACATTACACTATATAATATGGCATTAATCGAGTTAATTAATCATTTTTGCGGTTAAATACATCTGCGTTTAATTAGGCATCTTATGTTCAGATTCTTTGAGTTTGTTTTTGTTTTTTGTTTTTTTGGCTTAACTATGTATCCAAATTTGTTTAATGGTGTGGGTACATTCATATGGAGTCTATTGTTTATTTTGGTGTACACACATGCTTGATGTTCACATGATTATAGTCCGAGTTACATGAATATATTTTGAGCTTTCAACAAGCTCTAGAATTAATAAAAATTTAATACAACTACTGCATCAAACTTCTGAAGAACGAAAGACGATGAAAATCAATGCATCAAACTTCTGATTCTGTTATTATTTTGTATTGTTTCGAGGTTTCAATAAAAATCCTATCCGTTAAGTTGCTATATTTAACCATTCAATGACTAATATTCAAACAAAATTAAAACCAATAATACTAAATTTATAATAATTTTTTTGAATTTTATAAACTTAACCAAATTTACATCGAGCTCTAAACTTTATTATACAATTATAAATGGTATTTTGCTTTATAATACAATTTCAAACAATACCTTTCCATTACCAACGATTTCATATTCTTTTATTATTCTTATTCTTAAAGTTCAAATTGCGCAATAACGTGACATAAAGTATACCCAAAGGACAAATTATTTGACTTGCTTTTGTGGTTGACTAATTGACTAAATAACCAATCTTGGCATTTCTTAAAATAATCTCTTAACAATAGGGGTGAGCAAAAACCGAACCGCATGGTAAAAAAACCGAAAAAACCGCAAAAATCGAAGCCGATTAACCGCAACCGAAACAATAACCGACGGTGAGGTTTTCAATTTTGAAATAACCGCAAAATTGCGGTGCGGTGCGGTTATATGACATATGTCGTACCGAAATAACCGCAACCGCACCGCATTCAATAACCGCAAACATAACCGCACCGCTAACCGCATAATTGAATAATTATATAGTTTTTATATTAATTAATATGTAGTTGTAACTTGTATGTTTGAGAGATGTGGTTGTTTATTTTAATCTTTAATTGGTTTAATCGTAAAACAAGTACCAAATTCATATGGTTAAAGAGACCGCACATAAAAACCGCACAAAATAATCGCACCAAATATATGCGGTTAATAACCGAAACCGCAACCACAAAAACCGCAACCGCATAAAATAACCGCATAACCGCACCGCGCTATTAACCGCACCATTTGGTTATTAAAAATTTAATAACCGCATTTGCGGTTACCGGTACGGTTTTGGCCAATAACCGCGCCTAACCGCACCACGCTCATCCCTACTTAACATAATGAAATAAGACTTCACCTAACGTTTCTACAATATATGGAGAGAGAGAGAGATACATATACATAAAATAATTTAAAAAACAAAAACATAATGAGGGCCTATTAATTAAAATAAATAATAAATAAATCTTATAATAAAAATTAAAATGAGAAAAAGGAAAAACTGTGTCATTTTAGAACATTTAACAGAGGAGGCTTGGTGATAACAGCCTCAGGAATCAAAAGTGCAACTTTTGCAAAACATAGCGGCCATCAATATAAAAAATTTAAAGCATGATCCTGAAATGTTGAATTGTGCAAACCATGGGGACCAAAACTAAAATCTAGCCTTGTAAAAAATACATACATGGATAAAAATGTAGAATGATGCAAACCATATGGATCAAAACTGTAATTTAGCATTGAAAACTTCAGGGATCAAAAGTGTAATTCATTCATTCTCAAACTAAACTCTACATTACTTTGCTCTTTTAAACCCAGGATTTGGTCCATCTCTAGTCATACATGCCTAATGATCATATAACAGTCTTGATTCAAGTCAAATAATCAGATTGGTCTTCTAGATTGAAATAACTAAGCAATATGACAACAAAGATTCAAACTTTAGCATATGAGGATCATTGATTAAACAAACAAGATAAAATAAACTACTTTTTAATAACCAAATATCAATCAAAATCATAATTAGTGTTTCATCCAACTATGTAAGAACAAATGGGTGTCAACTTAAATCTAAAAGTAGAATACAGTCAGAAACTAAATTGTATGTTAAATATAGATAGTAAAACAAACAAAAATGATAACTTAATGATTTTGCTTTAGATCATTCAGATTTCTGTTCCATGTCAGCCTTCCAACCTCCTAACTGCCTTAATGGAGTCTCAAACGTCGAGCTAAGGGGTTTATCCTCGGTCCACATATTCCAAAAATGTGCAAAAATCATAAATGAGGCTGTATTTATAGATTTTCTGCTAACTCAGAACGCGTCGCGACGGATGGTAAAACAAGTCGCATTATGGTTTAATTACGCGATTCATCGTTATCTTCCACTATACTTCGTTATTTTAGAACGTCATCGTTATCCTACGTCGTGTGAAAGGCTTTCAAACGCTTCGATTTGCATAGCTTCACGCGTAGCTACCATGTTTTCAACACATCTTGTAAATCGTGCAGTTAGCTCAATGTTAGCATCCTTTTCTCCAAACGTGGTATAATTCCCTAAAAATTAATTTCAACCATTAAGTACCATTTATTTTGATTTCTAACAAAAAATACAACTTTAGTACCCTGATATCGCATATTATATATATATATATATATATATATATATATATATATATATATATATATATATATATATATACACACACACACACACACACACACACAAAAAGGGGGATATCAAAATATCCCACACTTGAACTTTGTTTGTCCTCAAGCAAACTAGAATTTATATAGGCCAGCAAAACATTTACTCCACCATATTCCAATGGCATGTAAGTACAAACAATAGTTACCAAAACCAAAAATAATGATTAAAAACAAAATACAAAAATTAAACCTAGAATTAAATACATAATTGTGTACATGTTTACTTTAACTATTCATGTTCCAAATAAACATCTTTCGCGTAAGCAACAAGTCCCTAATATGCTAGTCATTCATTTCCAGATCCTCTAAAATATGCCCTTTAAAGATCCCCTATCCTCGAGACATATAGCCAAAATTTCCAATTTTACTCTTATACCACATAGTCAGTTAAAAACTTTGCATATGATTACAATACATCTTCTTATTCAATTATTTTAGCTTATTATTGTACTGCCATTTCTGATTAATTTTCATTTAATTCTAATAGCTTATGCTTTCTTAAAAACTTATGTGCTATTTTTTGAAAACCTTATGTTGTACTGCTTATTACTAATATATTAGCACATTTTTTCTTTTCGTGCCTTTGAAACTCGTGACTTTCTATGGATCTCTTGATTAAAACTTTTCAACTTAAGATTGTACAGAGTCTACTCATTCAAACTCCAAAGGCCACTAACTGAATTTTATGACTTTCTTTAAAGTCCGTGTAACGAACGTTCCACAAAATCGATCCTAAGCCAGTTGGCCTTAGATGATTAAGTGTAGACCACATATTGAACTCCCTTCACGAGTTTCAATCATTTGGCACCACATTTCATACTTGATATGGCATTTAAGAACTTATTAACTTCTAACTTTTCGAGATTTTCTCATTTCAGCACATTGTTAATTCAGTTATAGAGACCTTTTCTTAGTTTAGTATAGTGAAGACTCGTACATTTGAAATTTGGAGATCTAACTCAAATTATTTTGGCTAGGTCTTAGCAATGCTTACAACTAAATTGATACTTTTGAGAGTATCATGTACTAATAAAATTTTAAGGGGTTTATTTTGCCAACAATGCAAAACTTTTTATAACCAACACACTAACTACCAGCTAAGTTACAACCAAAAAATTTACTTGGAGCGATGATCAGTCAAAATTACTATATATGATTAGCTAAATATAACAGCAAAGCACCCATTTTATGACATTATTTCAGATATATTCATATTAATTATTCAATTCTAGAAAAATGTTAAAACAAAAATTTTAAATTGGCCAAATAAACCTAGATGCTTATGCATTTTTTTCTTTTTCGAACACCCCACCCCACATTTAATTCATAAAATGTCCCAACTAAAAGAAAATAAGGGAGTAAAAGGAATTGACCCCCTGGGGTATCATAAAGGTTGGTAGTTGAATGAATCAAAATATGGCTCAATTGATGTTGATAAGGTACTGTCTGACCAGAATGTATGGAACTTTGGAGTAAAAGTAGACACCACAGAACATAATGACTATGCAGACGTGGCATAGTGGTACAATACATCTCAACTATCGTAGCTGAGCAATGGACCACATCACGTAAAGTTGTCGTACACATCGTATAATGTAAACAGAAAAACAGTAAAGTATTGGGTTTGACGAGTTCTTAGTGTTCACAATGACGAGAGATATTTAAGAAAGGAATTCAATTATAATGTTGATGAAGTTTTGGTGTCGTTTGGCAATAAAGATGAATAGTTTAAGGGTAAAAATTGTAACATTGCAGTTAAGGAAAACCAATTCAGACTTTCAGAGGATGTGAATGTAGCTTACGTTACTTATATTCTCTCTCCATTTATCGTCACATGATACGAAGATATAACCCATTAGGGTTAGTCGAGGATTAGGCCCCGAAACCAAGGAGAAAAGAAAGGGAGTCGACGCTGAGTAAGAGCAATGACGTGTTTCGGCAAAGCCATGTCGAACGGTTGTGAACACATTTTCTCTAGCAATAACCTGCGACAGCCAACCACCACGGTAGCAATGAGAAAGGGAAGGAACCGTACACAAAGCTAACGAGGTAGGATAAACACAGCATAAGAGTGTTTCGGTGTACGTAGGCATGCAAAGGAGACGATATAACGAAGAGTAACGACTGCTGCAGGTCCTCCCCTTTAGGGCTGACGGAGCAAATGCTTGTTCGGCCAGAAAGATGGTGCTGCCTCGCCAGCCCCGCCAATGCGGGTTCGTGAAAGATGGGAGATGGCGGGTTGCTATCCGAGTTGGTGAACCTGTGTGTGTGTGTATGTGTGTGTGTGTGTGTGTGTATATATATATATATATATATATATATATATATATATATATATATACTAGTTGTAAGACCCGTGTATTACACGGGATGATATAAAAATAAAGAATATAAATTATGAATATGTAAACGTTAATGTTCATAAAAAGAAATATTTCCATAAGAAAATAATTGAAAGTAGTAAACTTTACATGAGGTAGAGAAAAAAATGAGAGTACAATGTTATAATTCGGCAGAATATTCAATGTTGCAGCGATACAATAAAATAGTGCCACTATATACTTTTCGTTGCAGCGCTTTTGGTGGCACTTTCTTGGTATTTAGTGGCATCTTTTCTGTGTCATTAAATGTCATTTTGTTTGTAGTGATACAACGGTCAATGTGTAGACTCAAGCTTGTTTAAAAAATGTAATATTACAAAGAGCATGCAACTTATATGCAAAATGTTTCTTTTGGTAAGTAGTTTCTTTTAGAGTTTAGGTTTAGGTTTTCAGATTTACAATTTAGGGATTTTATTTAAGGTTCATAGCAATGAATTGTTAATGGTTTACTTTCAGCAAATAATTTCATACCGGCTAATAGTTTGGTTTCTATGACTAATATTTTTTCAAAAATATGTCATATTTCATACAAAATTCAATGTATCTGCAGATCATTTTTATCTTAGTTGGTTGACGAATTTAAAAAATTATATATTAAGAAAACCATTTTATTTTAAATATATGACGTTATTAATGAATTTTTTTACAAAGTCAATGCTATTTCTTTCATTGACATTAAGTTAGATTGGTTAATCCTATTTTAAATTAGGGCAAAATACAATAAAGCACAACCAATTATACAAGAATATGCAGAAAAAACCCTTTATAAATGTTTTGTGCAGAAAAACCCAATGCTTAATTATTGACCTTTTAATTATACTCAAACTTCCATATTTTACCTTTAATAGTCGGTTGAATTGATGAGCTGACAAATAACCTTTAACTGGAAATACACGTGTAATATAAGATACTGAGTTGGCATTAGGGTTAAAACTTTACGAACAAATCTACATCTTATTTTTTTTCTCTCTATCGATTACTTCACAACAAAAGAAAATTTCTTATGGAAGGTTAGTTCACATATGAAATCGGCGTACCCCAATTGATCGATTTCACAGTTACGAGCCTTGTGATCAATTTTTGTGTAAAATCCATAGGTATTGTTCGGTTTCAGTGTGGTCCGATCGGTCCCATTTTTCAGTGTAAAATCCATATGTATTGTTTGGTTTAGTTCACAGTTCCGATCGGTCCACTTATTCAATGTAATATCCTTGTATTGTTCAGTTTCAGCGTGGTTTCAAATCAGGTTGGGTCGTCAAATCAGGTTCCTCTTATTCGTGCTACAGCAGAGGTTAAACAATTCAGGTTGCTCTTATTCGAGATACAGGAGAGCTAACGCTATTTGATGGCATCGTCCTACTTATCTTGCTCTAAATCGGTGTACAGGGGGAGAAACAAAGTCAATCAAATGCAAATTTTTTGATTAGGTTGATCCTGAGTTGAATGAGCATTATAAAGAGTTGGGTCAATCCTATTTGTATTGTTCAGCGTGGTCCGATCCCTCTCATGTCTTTTCCTTTTACACTTGTTTACCACATATTTGGATTTCTAATTAATCAGACAGCAACTCAATACGATGCTAGATGTACGATCCCAATTATTTTGGTTACCTGCCTTGCCTTGTCGATCGATGGAGTTCTACGAAGATTTTTGGTTCCCTACCTTGCGAATTGCGATCTTGGTTTGATTTTAAAGTTCTGGATTTCAATGCCCTAGATCTTGAAATTCAAAGTTTGCCTTGTCGATCTCCAAAGTAGCGTTCGTTAGGTGCTAATGCTATGAGTGACGGTTTTTGATAATGTAATTAACCTAATCGTTGCCTTATTTATCAACGTATTAACACTTAGATGACATTTTTGAAGACACATAGGAAAAAAAATAATTTTTAAAGCCACGTAATGCAGTAACCTGATGTTGAAGGTAAAATATGGAATTTTGGGTATAATTAAAAGGTCAATAATTAAGCATTGGGTTGTTCTGCACAAAAACGTTTATAAAGGGTTTTTCTGCATACTCTTGTATAATAGGTTGTGCTTTATTATATTTTGGCCTTTAAATTAACTAAAAAACTTGAAAACCTTATTTACTTTTCTCAAATCAATCAATTTTTTATCTCACTTAATTGATTATTCATAATATGTCATTATAGTAATTAATTATCCATACTTAATTGAGGAGTTATAAGATAATTAAGGAATTTAGAGTAACTGACAAAAAAATTTATTTTGAGAAAACCAGAAATTCTATAAAAATGACATGTGTACAAGAGGGCTTAGAAGATGACATGTGGCACTTTGAGTTACTTATTTATTAGGATAATATATATATATATATATATATATATATATATATATATATATATATATATATATATATATATATGTGTGTGTGTGTGTGTGTGTGTGTGGTTTTATATTCGGGTTCGGTTTTTCGGTCTCGGTTTCTTGTGTTTTTTTGTTTGTTTCTTGGTTTGTTTTTGTTTAAAGTTATTTTCTAAATATGGCGTAAAGATATTTTTAGATAAAATATGGTGTATTTTGTTTTAATTAAATGTTAATTTTTATTTTTGGTATTATTTATTTAATTTTAATATTAAAAAGCTGATGCGACATTGAGGGTTGAAAGGGTTGTGAAAGATTTGTTGCCATAGTTGAAAGATGATGAAAGATAGAAGTGTGAGTAGAGAGAAGAACTAATGTAGCAAGAGGATTGAGAGAATTCTACCCCCTTGCCCTTAGATCCATTCGTCAAGGTAGATGAGACTTGCAAGATGGCAAACTTTAGTTCACTGTGAAAAGGGGTAATTCTCGTCAATATTTGCATGGAGTTATGGCTTCGGTCCATCTTTAATATTGGAGTTATGGAGATTAAAGATTTTTAGAACCAGGCCAAATTATATATGAAGATTAACCTCATGTTCTAATTGTGGCTATCTACAAAGAAGAAGAAACCAACAATGATCGGATTCGGTAATCTTGAATAGGAGAGTCAATAACATATCTTGTTATTTAATTAGCTTATTATATATTATTACATAACTAGGTGAAATAAAATTATAAATGTTGTATATGTTGTGGCATGGGTTGCAAGCTATTTGGTAATTCTCGTTCAAATCAATTTTTATTCTTATTTTAGAATTCATTTTATATATATTTCGAATAATGAGTGAGACACTGGATTTTTTAGTACATGCTACCTTAACCTACTAGTTATATTCTTAAGCAATGAATGGTTAGACTTCCAGGAGGTAAACATCTATTAATTGTCTATTTTTTTTTAATTCGAATTAATACATATTAAAAGTATCCATTATGTATTTTATATATAAAAATAGATTATTTAAGAATATATATAATCATGGTATTGTAATTAATAGTCTAAATATTGGTAATATTTAGAGTATTGATTTTAATAAAAAGTGTTATGAGTTAAAGTAGGAATTGTAACTAAATTTACGTTTTTTTTGGCAAACTCAATAGATTAAGCGACACAATAACTACAAACAACAAATTATATTTGGGATTAATCTTAGTGTCGACATAGGTTTCGCCTATTGAACAAAACTTTGGATCGAATATGGAGAAAGACATGTAGGATACAGACATTCTGGACACGGAAATATTATGAGGACTTAGTGTTGATTGCTCAATCAACACCAATATGAGTATATAGATTTTTGAGCACACATCCCTATGAAAATAAAATTGTTTTTCTATTTTGTGCTACATGTGGTTCTTATGTGATGTTATGTGTATACGGTGTATTATATGATGTTTTTTTAAGTTGTTAAAGTGAAAAGTGTTTCACACTACTCTATAGAGCATGCTAAGTGTTTAAAAGTGTTTCATTTCATTTTATGTCGCATGTCCAGTATTAAAGTTGTTTTCAGTGAAAAGATGTTTTATATGATGTGTTAAAATTGTAAATGGGCAAAAAGGTGAGTGAGACTTATGTGAGGTCTGGATCGTAAAGGTGTTAAATGTGTAAAAGGTGCCAAAGGCGCCAAAGATGTTAATGACATTAAAAGTGTTAAAAGTGTTGGCTTGATATTCTAGAAATTTTTGTCATTGTCAGTCAGACTAGTTATGATGTGACAGGACAAGATGTGCTAACTATGATGTAAGACGTAATTGGATCCACATGTGATTCTATTAGACGATTGTCGGACTAATTTGTTTATCCCCGGTCACGTCACTGGTCATGGGCGACTCCTCCTTATGGTTTACGGAGCAGTGAGTTCGAGAAGGACTAAAATAGACTGGAAAGGGTGTTCTAAAGGTGTATGTGTTTTAAAATGATTTTATGTGTTAAGTTGTTTTTCCTACGTGATATTATGGTGTTATCTTATATGTATAAAGAGTCTAAACCCTATATGACTTACCATGCTTTCCAATTTGACGTATTATTTTGATGTATGTCTCAAGTGGTTATTAGTAGGTGATTCATTTGAGAATGTTTAAGAGTTTTGGGGATTTCAATGTTAGACTTTCACCCATTATATTATGCGTAATTATTCCATTTATGCTCCTACTTATGGTTTGATATGTACAAGTTGACATCTATTAAAATCTGAAATTATATTTGTTAAAAGAATATTTTGTGAAATCTGAAAATTTCAGTTGTTCAATAAAATATTTTTATTTTAAAATAAAATATAAACCAATTTTCAGAAATAGCAAAATTCCGTGGATGTCACAAAATCACCTTTGAAAAAAAAAAACACAAATACGTTACAAAACTACTCGTTATTGAGCTTTTGGGAAAGACATGTGGACCATTTTACATGTAATTAAAAAATTAATATGAAGAAAAACTTTGAAAAAGATTCAAGTGAAGATTTTTGAATAAAAAAATATGACTGAAGAGTAAAGATTAACGAGCATGAAGTTAGATTTTAACTATAGCCTAGTAATAAACCTTTACTTTTACCTTGGGTATTAAATTATTATCAAATGGAATTACAGATAAACACTTTAGGCTTTGAGATCTTAGCAAGCCCATCTCGAATGGCATATTAATGGACCAAAGGACCAAATAAGGATTCAAGATAAAAAAATAGTGATGATACCCTCTCCAACCCAATTTTAGGAATTATAACACGATAAATAATAACTATTTATTATTTTACTCAACAAATACGATCTTTATAATTGTATTATACGGTGTCTTAAAATGAAACTTTCTCCAAATCTTATTTTTTATAATTTTTAAATATGCAATTGGTTTACATCATTTTTACAAATTTTTTTATGAGCTCGTCCAAATAGTTTCTAGAAAATTCTTCCAGATATTTTTACAAACTTGGTTTTTTATACACATTTTTCAAAGTTAATATTTTTTACAAGTTTTTTAGTAAAACCTTTCCATATTTTTAATACTTTTTTATGTATTTATTTCTACAAAAGTAGTTTTTTACATAATTGAATTGAATTTTCATAACTTTTTTACCTCTTTGTTTTTATATATATAAGTTTGAACAAAATTCGTTTTTGACATATATATTTCCATCTGTTTTTTTTTAATTTTCTATTCTTACAATTTTTATTGTAAATTATGTTTGGTCAATTGTATATACATAAAATTTTATCATTAGATTTTAAACTAATTACACATTTTAAATCTTTTTTAAAAATTCCATTGCAACGTCCTGAAATACAATCCCCAGCTATGGACAATTCTTTACACCATTGCATTTTCCAAGTTTTTCATTCTTATTTTCTCCGGTTAAATAGAGTCAGAGTCATCATAACCCATATCTTTTGGACAAAATAAACAAAATAAGAAAAAGATAAAATAGAAATACACAAAAACTAACACAAGTTTGAAGTTGTTTCTCTCTTGATTTAGATATACATTGGTAGTCCCTTCATATTTGCTTTAATATTATATGCTAGAAGAGGGTATGCAGTCTGTTTGACAAAAAAAATTCCATCTAATCAATGAATTTGATCCTTTGCATGTTAGTCGGTTTTGTAATGTTTTTTGTGGACATTTTTTGCTAATAGTTGTCTCTAGGAATGGAGAGGATTATCAGTTACTTGTTGCATCAACTGTCAAAACAAAAGCTTGAAATATTAAAACCAAGGATGAAATAAAGTGCTCTGTTACGACTTACTTGTGATTTGTGAAGAAGATGCAAGAATGGGAATGTGATTACATTTATTGACATTATTGGATGAAATTACATTTATCTATATTTTGAGCATAAATATATATCAATACGGTTCGTGAGATAGAAATTATACTATTTTATAATTCTTACGATTCGTTTACGATTTAACTAATACATCAAATATTCTGAAAGTGAAGTACTTCTAAGATCTTAACGTTATGGTCATTCAGATTTGTTGATAACTTTAAAATTTCCAAAAGAGTCCTAGTTGAAATAACGCTACGTTGATCGAATAAATGATGAGGATTAGAATTATTATTTTAGGTATATCGATACAAATGATTATTAGGAATGAGATTTATCTAAAATCGTCAAGTTTTCGTTTTGGAAAATCTTTTTTTGGTATGAGTTATTTCAGAGATGTCATACTAATTATATATAAAAATAAAAAACGTTTTGTTGACAAAAAGTCAAAAAGTACATTCCGAATTGACATTCCGAACAGAAAAAAATAAACACGTTATTCAAGAATTTCAAGAGCTCGGGTGAAAATTTGATGTACAATTTCAAAATTCGGAGAAAAAACTTCATTTTGTTTTTACAAAAAAAGTCTAACAAAACGTTAAAGAAATATAACAAATGAAAATTAGATGCAATACGATGGTTTAAAATGTTACTTTAATTGAAAAATGAGTTATATTAGACATTAGGTTAATAACCCGTGTTCAACACGGACGGGGTTATAAGACAACAAAAATAAAAAATAAAAAATTTGATAGTTATAAATTAAAAGCCCCCAAAAAACCTCTAAATGAACTCTTGTCTTTTATGAAACTACAGTTCACACCATTGTTGAAGAGTAATTTGATTAGAATTTTGGGACAAAATTTTAAACTCGAAGACCTGATAAAAAAAATAAAATAACGATTTTAAAATTATAATGGCAACCGGGTTAAACCGTAAAACTGCCCAATATATAATGGCATTTTGAAAATGTCCTATAAATATATAATGTACTTGGGTTAACATTGGCCATCTTTTTTTATTTCATTTGGCTTACATCTTTTTAGCACTACAAGAATATTGATAAAATAACGTTGTCTTGATCTCACTCGACTCAAAGCATTAAACTTGTTTTTGTGGCATCCTCCTTTTTCTGTACTCCCACAAAAGACTGGAGTTGTTTTCCTTTGCCACACCTACAAGTCCATGTAAAGCTCGTTACTTTGTTGAAATCAGTTTATAGAAACCCCAAACAATTATATGCGATGGAACATTTTCTTATGTGAATGACTAAAACACCAACAATATACATACAACTTCATAACCTAATTCTTTCAGCCAGCTCCTAAAGTTTATCAAGTAACATCCCATTTGAAAATACATCACCTGATTATGCACAAGATACCACAACTGGAACCAAATTTGCAATTCAATCCCAAAATAGAATAAACCTCCAAAATAAGATTTAATGACTATATTAGCGTGACACTCTAACAAAATAATATTTTTGAAATATTCATCAATTTTAATATGTAAGAATTTGGAATGAAAAAACCAAAAAACGTCTGGTTATTTTGGGCTTGACGCATTAAGTCATGATATCTACATTATAGCGGTGTATTTTCCAACTTAAATGTCAAAATCATGTCAAAATTATAACTGGAAACATGATTTTCAAGCTTCAAATAATAAATGTATATGCTACCAAATAATGATGAACTCTTAGGTTTTGTTCCTCCACAAATCTCGCAGAGTAGCTTGACCAGATCTAAAAGATCCAATTATTATTGAGAAAACTACATTGCAATCAGTTTTGCACAATCAAACACACCATGGCATGTGAAATTTGCAATTTACTATATTTTAACAACATAAAAATTATACTTTACCTTACTTGTTCAGGTTAAATTTCCAACGACAGAGCATTGGGTCATTGGGTGTCCGACTGATCAGTTCCAACTATCACATAAATAGATTTTTTAAAGTTCTCCAAGTTCTTTCGCCGCTGAAGTCTATGAAGACATTTGTACAAGTTTTCCAGGCTTCATTCTTGTCATCTTATATTACACCCTAAAGATAATATAAATCAAGATCAATTAATTATGAAAACAAATTGAAAAGATCACCAATTTTAACACAAGTTCCAAGGAAGTGGAAATGGAATTTCACCACAATCTAACAAAAATTAGGGGGAAACGGCATGTACTACAAAAAATGGAGACCAATTAATCAAGAAATCATAGAAAATTTTGAGCATACCCTTGATCTCTTTAATAAATCCTTTGGTAAAAGAGTAGATGTGAATCTAACCTTCCTCTCTGATACATCCTGTATGTAATAAACCATCAATGATGATAACTTTATGCACTTTTTCTATCATCAAAGGGTAAAATACCATGTAAGCATTTACATACAAAATGACACCACAAGACCAATTATCTGATGCAAAAATTGAATAATAGATATCGAGTGTGGAAGAACACCGACATCACCATATTTCGTCTCATCAGAGAAACAATGACCGTAGAAAGTGACTCGGTGGCCGGTGCCGACACATAGACACACCCATTCAAAATTATATATCATTGGTTTTGTTTCCGACTCCAACTAATCTTAACAACATAAAAGCAAAAAAGTCGGAACCCAAAAAGTTGAAAACTCACCTACACGGATAAACCAACATAAACATCGGTTGAAAACCCGAAATTAGGGCTTTGATGTGGCCAATTCTAGACAGTCGCCGGCGGGTTTGGTTGTCCACATCAAAAAATTGTAAGCGATATCTTCAAGCCAGCATAATCGGGAGGGCTAGCAATTAGTTGTTTTTTAGATATGAATAATGAAATCGAAGGGATATAGCGGCAGGGTGATGGAAACAGAGAGCGAGAATGAGATGGAGTCGGAGGTAGTGTTAAGAGGAGAGGCAATAGAGATATGGAAGATGGGTACTCAAAATTCTAATTTGAATCCCTTGATTCACGCTTTTACAGATGCAACAAAAATCAAGATCTTGCAAATTTCAAGGGATTTGATTAGTGTAACTGAAAAAATCAAGATATTGCAAATTTCAAGGGATTTGATTAGTGTAACTGAATTGTATACGTAACTGAGACGCAAAAGGGAGAAAGATGGGAGAAATCAGATATTAGAATTTGGTAAAGTAACCATAAATATATGCGTAATTGGAGGGGATATTCAAAAGGGAGGAAGCTAAAAATCAGGGACAAATTTGAACGAATTTGCCCAAATTTGGGAGGCGTATCAAGCCATCAAGGAGAAGAGGCATTGGGCGGGAAAACAAAAAGAAGAAGCATATGGCAAGCCACGTGGCAATCTATGGAGCAGAGAATAAATAGGAGAAGCCATAAAGGAATGCCAAGTGGCAGTTTTTTTACTCTTTTATTAGAACTAGGTTAGAAACCTGTGTTTTACACGGTTGATAACTAAAAACTTATATATTAATTTAATCATGTATTTTGATATACTAAATATAACAATCACAATTATACTTATAATATGATGTAGTTGTAATAAAAAAATCAAAATAAATAAGGTAGTGTAGAAGAGTTATATGTACACAAACAGAAAAAACAAATCACAAGTAAAAATATGGAATATTTTTGTACTCTAAGTAATAGAAAATTAATATCAAAAGTAAATAAAACATGGCACTTTAACATAATTTCTTAAAACACTTCTTTGTATCGGGGAATAGTTTCCTTTCAACAAATAATTTACTTCCGGCCAAGATTAAAAACATTCATAAGCACATATAATTTATTCCTTTTTGTTATGTGTCATTAACAGTCAAGAATAAAAATATTATGTATCAAAGATCTAGTTAAAATTCAATATATCTAAAGAAAATGTCATGTCTAGTGGTCTACCTGCGCAATATGGCAGTAACGAATAGTTCGTTTCGACATAAAGTTTTGGAGTGTATAGTTTACATAGAATGCTAAAAAAACCTAAACAAATTAATTTATGATGCTAAAAAACCAAAAACATATTTAAGAATGATGCTAAAATGTTGGTATTTTAAAAAGTCCTTACTGGAATTAATCACAAATGAACCGTTTTTAGAAACCAAATGTCAAAAGACCCGGGAACCACTTTTATGAAACTTCAATGCTATTTTTAATTATCCCTACCATCAACATACACAAACATAATCACATGCATAATGTGTTAACAATTGTTATTTTCAAATTTCCAAAAATTTCAAAAAATTTAAAATTTTCACACTTTTAAATATAAAATTAATTTATAATGGATGACATTCTATGACATAAAACAATTACTATAAAATAAAAAATTTCAATTACGTTTATTCAATTGCTTCATTCTTACAATTTAAAAGAGGATCGATATTTGTTTTGAACCTAAACCACAACTTTTCGGCAACGGAGTCAACATCTTTTCCACTTCTACCCTCAAATAATAAAATTAAATCGTTAAATATAGATTAAATATAAATTGAGCAAAAAAAAAACACTAAAATAAGAAATGACAGCATACATAAAGTGGAATCATTTGATGTTCGAAATATCCCAGGAAACCTCTTCTCCTAAAAACCCAAAGAATCCCCCTTTCTCAAAAAATCCAACGAAAGCAATAAAAAAAAACATGATATGCCTTTGGAAATGTGACGATAAATTCTCCTGGTAATTGGAAAACTTTGTAAACTCGGACATGATTCTGTAACAGCACATTTGGATGAAACATGGTTGTTTTCTCTGTAAGCAACTCAAAAGCTCCATTTGTTCCATTATTTGATAAATTTTCTTTACGATAAACATGATGTTGGATAACTCTCTCAAACTCATGAGTAGCACTACCAGGAACTCCATACCATGTTTTCCATGCGCCACAGTGATGATAATTTATACGGAAAAATATAAAAAGGATTCATTCGAATTTTTAGAAATCGAGATGGTATTTACAAATTTGCCCTTGTTCATAGCGTACCTATACAAATAGTGATCTTCTACATGCCATGCAAACATACTGAACAACATTCCAATTTACAACATCGGATTTGTCACTCCCTGAACGGATTATAACAAAAAAAAATGGTCAGATGCAAAGAAAAGTTCAAGTCATATGAGAAAGTTTTACAGAGAAAAGTATCATATTACTGGAACACTATTTTTGATCCAACGAAATGCTGATTTTGGCAATCTTGGAAGTTTCTGAAATGAAAAAGTTACTAAAACATATAAATTCAAAGTAGATTGCTCATATTGAGAAAACTCAAGCAGAACTTAGGTAACAGTGGAGGTCTTTACTTTTTTTTAATTACATTTTATTTAATCCCTTCTTTCATCTTAAAATCAAGTCAATCCAACAAAATCTGATAGTTTGGGACATCTACTCACAGCATGTGTAGTTGACAGATTCCAAATGCCCTCCCCATGTTTTAATTTAATAATTTCCAGTAAAGAAGGCATGTTAAATGTTAACTAAGACAAACTCAAAACTACTAAGTAACATGAACTCAAATCTGTTAAATAACATTAACTCAATTCATCAAAAGTAGGATGCAATATATCAACCTCACTGCATTTGAGTATCAAAGTCAAACCCCAGTGACCAAATGAAAATCAATTTAATCGATTACATATTTTGATTAATTCGGCCAATTGTATACCTCAACTGCTTAGGAAGATGCATGCTAGAAATGAAAACCGCATATGATGTCCCTCCTATTCCCAATTTTAGCTCCAACTGAGATGAGAATTCATAAGAAAATATTAGGATAAGGAGATATACAAACATTTGTTTTTATTTGTAATGAAAACGTAAAAGAACTTACAGTGGGTGCAAGGAGGCCTCCGAAAATGATAATTCTAGAAATAAGAGAAAAACAGGTGGCGTAGTATTGTTTGAGATTTGTAGAGGTCTGGAAAAAGAAAAAAAGAAGTTAAATGTTGGTTATATCATTGAGAAATTGAAGAAAACAAACGTGTAATATGAAATTAAGAACCAAGTTTCCTATATGTCTATGAGATAAGACTTAATAGACAGTTAGTTATGTATCAGAGGAGGCAAGAAGTGGATGAATGAAGGAAAATTTGGAAGTTCTATCTTAGTGATTCCAAGTTCAACACTTTTTATTCTCTATTGTAATCTTAGCCGGCGGACCTGAGAAAAGTATAACAATACCCTGTACTTATAAACATTAACGCTACTAATAAACTTCTTAAGACATTAATTTGTTTATCTAGAGTTCTCTAAAAGTTGCAACAAAAAATGAGCACCCTGCCACCAATATTCTAATGAGAATCAATCATATTTGAAAACTAAAGGATAAAGAAATTGGAGAATTAGCGTAATATTACAGATGAAAATTCTAAAAAACTTGCACACCTCCTCTACGTGTAAAAATATTTTATTCTAATATTATCTTGAATTTATTGTACATCCATTTTGTCAAAGTCTTGAACTGTTTCAGGTCCTTCAATTATACAAAACCTGCACCAATAAGTGACATCATGTGATTCAAAGCAACATCACATAGTGCACACAAATAATCTGTAAAGTAATGAATTTGAGAGAACAACGCAACAATAGAGCATAAGCTGCAATAATTATTAAATCCACAATTAGACGTGTGTCATTTTGGCGGAAATACACAATTAATATGCAAGAAAAGGACAAATGATTACCCTGCAACGTTTTTCTCCGCTGAGTATCTATCGAGGCAGCAGCTGCAAACATAGAAGCATCTGGATCAGACTACACCATCGATTGCAAGATTTTAGGTTTCAGAAAAAGTATATCTAGTTATGATGCGCTGAAAAATAACAAAAACGAAATATGGGCACAAGAAGGGCTTTTATAAAATTGAGTTCAAAGGATATAAAATCACTATAACCGTTTGTTGATCAAACTGCATGCTTTTCATTAGCATCCACCTCACTTCAGTAAAAAGAATAATATAGTTTTCAATTTTACCATATCAAGTCTGTTATTACTGATTCTAGAAAGCAATTAAGAAATTGTCGAGTTTTTACATAAAATATAGTGAAACAGTGAAAGGTAGTGGTTACATTTACAGAGAGATCATGGCAAAGTATTTGTTCATAAAACCAAAATAAATTATGCAAATCACAGTTAGTCATCAACAAATCAAGAAATAAAGAAATCATTAAAGTAAACTTTTAATTAATCGGACGAGTTTTATAAACATACCAGGAAGTGAGAGTCAATGTGTGGACGTGTGGTAAAGGTAGTTTCAGACATCGGGTGGCAAGTAATCGCTGGCCACGCTTTGTACCACCGTAGTGGCGGCGGCGACACAGACGATGATTTTCACTGTGGGGATTTTTTATTTACTTTTAGAAGACATTATGAAGGGATTTGGTTCATGGAGAATCAAGTGGTGATTAAGGTTTGTTTACCCATGGCTTTCGCAGGTAAGGGGTTTTAATAGTAGCGGGCAGGGGTTCTTGATGTTGTTTCATGAGAGAGAGTATGAGGGCAACCGAAAATCTCAAATCTATGTGTCTCGAACTCTCGATGCAGAAACCGTCTTCAATTTTTGAAGTCAGAGTTGTGGAGCCTTTTTGGTTATGATAAAGGGGAAGGAAATTAGTGCCGAGATTTAAGGATTTTACATTTTGAAATCCACATTTTACGTTCTTTTATTTGTAGAAACAGTTATTGAGCATTCAATTCGGAATAGAAATTTGGGCGGGAAAATATTTGGAAGAGTGCTAGAAAGATGACATGTGGCAGAAAGGGGGTTTAGGAAGATGCCATGTGGCACTAACATGGTTGCTTTATTATAATGTATAGATAGGAAGATTTTGAAATGATCATTCCGGACATGAATAAAGAGACTTTTTGAAAAGTGTTTGATGCGGTTAAGAGAATATACACATCATATATTTTTAGTCGGTTCGGGCTGCTCGTTTGCGACTAAAATGTCATTTCGATAGATGCTAAAAAATTGGACCGGATACATTAATTCTATACAAAAAATGACATTTTCGTTAAATATTCGTGTTATTCTTGTCATGGCTAAAACTTTAATGATAGATTTTGTTAAATTTGTTACTTTTAACTTGAGTGATAAAAGTTATTTATTTGGGATATATATAAAAATGTTTTTATATTATAAGTCTACTTGTGTTGGAATAAGTTACTCGAACATTTTTAATGTCTCGATTATCAGATGGAACAAGCATATTCAACCTCATTTACAATATGGCACATTAACATTGTGTTTATGAGTCCTACTTAATGTGGGAAGTGAAGAGAACCCAAAAGAAATGAGAAATTGATTGTGTTCCTCAATCCTCATAAAGCTTTTTTGAACGGAATTAAAGAGAGGAGATGGGAAAATCTCAAAATAGCGTATAATATTCTCTACTAATTATCTTCTCAAATTGGAGGGATTGGATAGAAGGGATTCGTTTCCTAATCCCAATATCTTAAGTTTACATAATCACCATCAAAGAATTATATAAACAGAAGATAAGCACATTACATACGGGGGAATTTGTGTATAATGTTCCATGCCCTTGCATAACCACATCCTTAAGCCTCTGGTTCCAACAGTCACAAGTTTTATTCTTTTCTCTTTTTCATCCACAAGCTTATATTCTTCCTTTGTTCTTGACTACTGTTATTACTTAATGCTTGATGTTAGTTTCAATCAACAAATGTTGTTAGTTTCAATTAATTATCTTGTGTAATCTTGTTTTGCATCATCAAAAGATCATCAAAACTGCTATTCTCAATGTCTTCTTGTATTTAGTATGATACTTTTATGGGATAATGACTTGTAAGTGTAATGAACTTATGAAATTGTTCACATTTCGCCACTAAACTTACTTTTTGTGCTTGATTTACCCATGAATTTATTAGAATTGTTCACATTACACCATTATGAATGGTAAAAGGTTTATGCTGATTTGGAATCTTACATGGCATCCTAGAAGACTTGAAAGGGTAACGAACTTTTAAAATTGTTCACATTTGGTCACTAAACTTATTTTTGTGCTTGATTTACCCATGAACTTTTTAAAATTGTTCACATTATACCCTTATGACCAGTGGTAGAATGTTTATGCTTATTTGACATCCTATGTTGCATCGGAAAACTAAGAGATAAATAAGGGTCAGTGGTCTTCAATTGGGGTTTGCTTTTCTGTGCCCTAATCTATAAGGAACAGTAGTTCAATCATGCAATGTCTTCCTCCTCCTCAATTTTCTCTTAAGTTTACAAGTCTTCTAGTATGGATAATCCATCTTTGTAATTGTAGTTTTTCTTTACGCATTCGATCCTCAACCACTAGAAAAGAACCCGTGTAGGAGATTCTTGGTGTGTGATAACTCATAGGTAAGTCCACTAAAAAAACCTCAACCAGTATAAATTACCATAATTCGAACATCAACCACAAAAAAGAACCCAGTGAACTTACCTATGAGTTTTCGCACCAAGAATCACCTACCTGGGTTTTTTTTTTCATGGTTGAGTTTTGAATGCATGAAGAAAAACCACAATCACAACGATTATAATGATCCACACTAGAAGACTTGCAAACTTGAGAAAATATTGAGGAAGAGTACAACACTGTAAGATTGAATTACTGTTCCTTGAAGATTAGGGCACAAAAATGAACCAAACTAAAGACGACTGACCCTTATTTATGAATTAGCTTTTTGATGTCAGGTCGGATATCAAATCAGCATAAACCTTCTATCATCGATCATAAGGGTATAATATGAACAATTTTAAAAAGTTTATCGGTAAATCAAGCACAAATATATGTTCAATGACTAAATGTGAACAATTTTAGAAGTTCGCTACCCTTTCAAGTCTTCTAGGATGCAACGTAGGATTCCAAATCAGTAATAAACCTTCTATCGCCGGTTATAACGGTATAGTGTGACCAATTTTAAAAAGTTGATGAGTAAATCAAGCACAAAAATAAGTTTAGTGACCAAATGAGAACAATTTCAGAAGTTCGTTACCCTTACAAGTCATCATCCCTGCTTTTATATTATTTATACTTTTTAGTAACTTTTATGTTGGTATCTCATGCATATGATAGGTGTATATTAAATACAATATTACTATCTCTTGAATTGTCCATGTACATATATGCTAAATGTCATGGTACTTCTATTTTGATGATCATGAAGGACATTCTCTTTAGAGTAAATTACAGTTTTGGTCCCTGTGGTTTGTGCTACTTTTCGTATTGGTCCCTGAACTCGAAATCTCACATTCTTGTCCCTGTGGTTTTGGTCCTTGGTCCACAGACATTTTTACCCTTTTTATTTCTTTTTTATTTTCTTTTAACATCTTATTTACTTTTAATTATTAAAAATAAAGGAAAAACCATAATCTTTCCCCACCTAGCTTTGTTTCCGATCGCCGTAATTCCCCAAAATTTATCCTCGTTTTCCCACTTCACCAATTAGGGTTCTACTGCTTGCTTTTCAATGATGAAATCTTTCAGTCTATTCAGTTCGAGAACCAAGAGAAGAGGGAAATCGTCACCGAAGCTCCGGGAGAAAAACTCGTCGGTGAAACTACCTTTAAGATTAGTAAAGTCGACATGCTCAATCGCTTCATCGAGAAGCATACCAGAATTATACAGAGAAAAAGCACATAATTTGATGAAGTTTTCGTTTTCGGAACTCAGAAATGCTACTAATAATTTCAATAGAATGGTAAAGATCAATGATGGTGGATTCGAAAGTGTCTATAAAGGGTCGATTAAACCTCCTGATGGATGTTCGCAGGTCTCTATGGGCTGACCTTCTTCTTCGCAAATTTTGGACCTGATAGGACGACCTTTGTTTTTCCAATTCGCCATTGTAATTTCCATTGAGTTACAATCGAATCAACCTCATTTTTCCAATTCGCCATTCAATAATAATTACGATCGGATGGAGTTAGAAGAACATGTAGAAGTGGCATTGTTGTGCACACAGTACCTTCCTGGCCACCGGCCAAAGATGTCGGAAGTTGTACGGATGTTGGAAGGAGATGGACTGGCAGAGAGATGGAAGCTTCACAGGGCATAGAGTCTATCAGAAAGTTCAAAACGCCGGATCTGTGATCGTCGGAAAGATACTCTGACCTCACAGAAGACTCCTCGTTATTGGGACAAGCGATAGAACTCTCCGGCCCAAGATGATGTCTTGTGTATCAAGTGTATTCAAGAGAGAGAGTGGAGGGGGGGGGGGGGGATGCCGGTGGAGGTAATTTGGGGTGGGTTGGTTTTTTTTTTTAATAATAAAAAATAATTAAAGTGTTAAAGGAAAAGGAAAAAAGAAATAAAAAGGGTAAAAATGTATTTTGACATGGACTAAGGACCAAATGTGTTAGCAAATGAGAACCACAGGGGCAAGGATGTAGGATTTTGAGTTCAGGGACCAATGCGAAAAATCAGCCAAACCATAGAGACCAAAAGTGTAAATAACTCTTCTCTTTATTTTAATATGTCTACAATCCTTCTTAGTCCTTTCAATATATACGTGTGCCTTTTTATTTCTATTAAGAGATGTTAACCATGCAACATGTGCTCTTAACGTTCATAAAAGATTTATAATAATATTTTATTCCATAATAGAGTTCAAAACTTCCACTTAACTTGAACTTTTTCTAAACGGTAAAGATTATTCTCCATTAACACTCCATAATTACACCATGTAAAAAACTGATTTTAAACACTACAATTAGAAGTTTTCTAGTCCACTTGAACTTTGACTCGCCAAATATTATATTGCACTTTTAAGGTTTTCTTACTGGCTGCTATCACCAGGTTTCTTGTTGATTTTAATGTTAACCCCCAAAATTTTTACATCTATTTTTGATACCCTCAATAAGTCATGGAACAACTTTGTCAAGCTAAGGGCTTCATACAACAACCTCTTTATGAGGGAAGCTAGCTTCCAACTAAGAACTTATACATGATAGCGAATTTTGTCTCTCTATACCTCCATCTTTTTACTAGGTGTTGAATTTTCTATTGAAGAGGAAGAAGAATATCATAATTTCGATGAAAATCAAGAGGTTGAAAGTTCTACTTCTTATAAGAAACATTACAGTAAATTGGTTGATTCTTATACTCTTTCATCTTGAATTTTATCACCTATATAATCTGAGATGTCCTATTAATACAAAAAATAAGTTTTTTTTATTCAAAAAAGGTTAAGCATTATAATTCATTCTTTATTGGACCTAAGTGTAAAATGAGTATGAAGTCTTTATGTTTTCGATATCAATGTGAATGTTAGAATAGATTTGATTCATGATTAAAAGTTTGTAAATTTTAACCATAAAAATGACAAGTATTTGATTTGTAATATGAAATATGGATCAAGACTGACTGCTTGGTTGTGATAGCGGTGATTAGTTTTACAACCAATAAAACTCCACAATTCAAAAATTATTTGGTAGTTATCCCAAATTTGGACACACATACTTGATAAGATCGGGATTTCTTAAAATAACTTGCATTTGATGCTTCCAGATAAGGTAGTTTTTACCATTGATCGTAAAGACACCATTAAAACCCATCCACCTATTTTATTCTTAAAATAACTTGCATTTGATACATTGAGAAATCCATAGGCTTTTCTACATGTGGTGGCCTTTGAGGTATAAGGTACTGTCTGTATACAACTACAAATTACATATGAAACACCTATTACACAGAAGATGAAGAAATAGTAAGATTAACAAACACAATCAAACTTCCTTCTCAGACGACATTAGAGGAAATTAAAACTAAAATGAAAAGAGAATTATCGAAAGAAGGAGAGCCTTATAGTATTTTTTGTATTCATATGAAATGGGTACACTACACATTTATAAAATTGTTGTTAAAAAAACATATTTGCACAATAACATACTAATGTATAGTTTAATGTAAGAGTAAAATGAGGTGAAATGTCTAATTGACATTCAATGAATTAAACTCAATAATAATAAGATGCCCAATTGACATTCAATGGATATTGAGTTTAGTGGTTATTGAACTCTTTAGTAGGAAACTTTTTAAGTTTAGATTCACTCAAAATTTGTAGAGTTAAATGCATTATAAGAAAAAATATGATAGAATTGTACGAAAAGTAAAATGATGATGTGGCAATCAATTAAACTCTATAGAGTTCAATACATTAAGTGTATGTTCGGTGGTCATAACCGACTCTTACGAATGATAAATTCATCTAATAGACATGACTCTCTCTTTATCAACATTTAACCATTGATTATAAATTTCGATCTATTGATCCGGCCACTCTTGAGTCTTGACATACGTTTACAACCCTAAATTGAGCATAAGCAATTTCTTACAGCTTAAAACAAGAGAAAGTATTAAAGTTCAGTATAAACAAGTTTTAAAAGATTAACGAATAGGTGGATCTCGCACATTAGTCATGAAGAATAACATTGGGTTTCCAATATCACGAGTCAATCGTAAAGTAGTTATGCTAACAAGAATACTTTTCGCATGTATATATATATATATATATATATATATATATATATATATATATATATATATATATATATATATATATATATATATATATATATATATATATATATATATATATATATATATATATATATATATATATATATATATATATATATATATAGGGAGAGGTTCAAACGAGGACAATTAAAAGGTTGAGAACGCGAGGACAATTTTGGACCAATTATTTCAGAAGGGTATAATAGTAATCTTAAAATATCTATAATAATTAACAAAATCAACGGTTGCCTAATATATTGGGATTGTACATTATTCTTTCCTTGAATATAGCTATCAGGTTGTTATTATTTATTCATCCGACTTTCATCACGTATTACATGTTGATTATCATACTTCAATGAATATATATTATATGGACATTTTACTATTTATCAATGAATAAATAAAAAAGCGTATGTGATAATAATAATTAGAACCTCGTAATCATTGATATCGTTTAATTATTATACTAGTGATCTTAATAAGGGCTAATTTACAACATTTACTGTATTCAATAATTCATTCATGTATAACACATAATAAACAAAACTTATACCATGTTATTGTTAAAATTAATCTTCAATGAATTTCACTTAAAACACGCTATACACAAAACACATATTTATATATTAAACTATGTTGAGCAATTTTAAACTAATATGCATCAATGATTATTTTTATGTTAAGTAATATGAATATTAGTCTTCATCAATGAATTTAATAGATGATGTCAAAAATAGTATACACAAACATGTATTCACCAGTGAATTTCAGCTAGGTAAATTATGAAAAAGCATACTAGGTGAAAAATATTCAAATATTCCAACGACTTAACAGAAAATATAGCATATTAACTATTATGAAGTGTAAGTGCATTACTTATAATTATCATATAATTTTAGTAAATAATGTGTAATATTCATCAATTATTAAGTATAAATGTATTATTAATTAAGGAAAACTAAAGTATATTCACCAGTGAATTTCAAAAGAACTAAAACGTCGTTTCGGTGTAACTAAAACGTCGCAACATAAATGTTTCAAAGTAAAAGATCATACGTTTAATGAATAACAAAACATTGTTCTAATTAAAACGTTTCAATCTTTCATGAATTTGCAATTCACCATGTGCCAGAATTTTCTGACGCTGCCTTACAGTTAACTTCGGAAGTTCAGCCACTGCGATCTCAACATCATTCTTGCACATGTTGTAATCTCACGTAAGTATTTTAGTAACATACTTAACTCTAACCTTCTCAAGCTGTGGTTTCGGTCCTTTACCCTCTTCCTTGAATCCGGTTTTGAAATCTTTAACACTAGAACCCATGTAGGTTTCCATATGCCGCATGGTGAAAATACCACAATCAGTGTGGTTTTCTAATTTGCGCCACTGCATGTCAAGCCTATACGGGTGGACCTTCGACAACTCTTCAACCTTTGGGTGTGAAATAGATTACATGTACTCTACAATGTACCGAAGTTGTAATAATGTAAAGAATTACTATAAAATATGAAAGATATAACAAAATAATTTTTAGAATATGGAAACTTAAAACAATATCTATCAAGCTCCCGAATCTGTCAGCGATCTCTTGGTCAACTTTACTATTGTCAACTATTACGAACTTCAGATTTTTTTATATCAATTGCAAAAAGGAAGATATAGAAGTCACTAACAACGGGTAGTAATAGCTGGGAAAAAATAAAAAGTCAATTAACATTATATAAATTTGAATGCAAGATTCGTTGATGTAAATGAGATCTGTATTCATCGATGAATACAATATTCATTAATGATTAACCAGTATTCATCAGTGAATATAGTATTCATCAATGATAATCGGAATTCATCAATGAATATAGTATTCATCAATGAAGGTGGTTAAGGGCAAATTTTTTGGGCTAACATTACTAATGACAAAAAGTAATAAATAAAAAAAACCATATATCTGGTATTTTGTTCCTGTTAGTTAGTGTTTATCATCCTATTTAATTTCTCATTAATTTCTTTTAAGTTTTCCATGAGCATTTTATTGAGGATATTGTCGGTGCTTCAATAGGAATTTAGTTTACTCGGCACTATTAGAAACCTAAAACTACGAAAACTATCTTCAAATTGTTATCAACTCATCTAATCGTAAAAGAAGGAACCCACAAACTGAAACAAATAGAATATTAGTACATATTAATTGTAGACTACTTAAATTCACTAAGATTGACATTTGACTATCCATTCATCGATGAATAAATAAGGAGATTATAGCTAAATTGTGTAAAATTGAATGAATTCGTAGATGAATACAGTGCATAATTACACCAAAACATAACTGCATTCATAAAAAATTAACAATTTACATTACAATTACTACCTATAATAAGACCCTAACGTCATAAAATTAGAGGATTCCGAAAAAAGATGAAAATTTTTAACATGAAACACAAAAACGAACTTGAATATACAAAAAAACAAGGGTTATCAAAACACACTGCCGTATGCTTTATACTCAAAATCGAGGTTAACATGTTAAAACCGATGTTATCAATAACTAACCGATTCAAAAATTTTGAGTTTTGATAATCTTGAAAACGATCTTACCTCTAGTAATGTCGGATTATTTAGACTTCTTTACAAAAAAACTTCATAGTGTTCTTCGGAATCCATCTTTATTTACCGAGAAAATTTTCGATTTGGAAAAGTTATTGAAGTATCGATGGCTAATTCTTCAATATATCGATGATTTTTTGAAGAAGATTCATCGGAATTGTGGAGGGAATACGAACAAATATACATAGCTATTAGGATAATACCAAAATTAAATTACGAGAATTAAGGAAAGGATAATTAACAAAAATGAGCAAAATACCTATAATACCCTTACATGAATATTTAAATTGCATAATGATACCTTAAAATTTTAGTATTTATATAAAGAGCACAATTATATAAACCCTTGATCTTGTGATTTTAATGGCTGAGATCTGTCCTCGCGTTCTCAACCTTTTAATTGTCCTCGTTTGAACCTACCTCTATATATATATATATATATATATATATATATATATATATATATATATATATATATATATATATATATATATATATATATATATATATATATATATATATATATACGATGATCACCTGCATTACCAAAGGAATATTTTCCCCCCATTTTGAAAACAGATAGTGTAATTATGATAAGAGTGATGTTAATGACCATAGGTCTACGCTCTTGTCAAAAACCAGGTGTACACTCATGTCAAAAACACATACACAAGTGTACATATATATACGCACATACGTAATGCACACACGAAAATCTTTTTGTTTTCTTTGCACAGGAGTTAGCATATATCTCCTTGAACATAATCCTACATTGCCAAAAATAGCATACATATGGTTCATCAAACAGAAACAACGCCGTTTTGGTTCTGCCAACACACATCTTTTATGATGTTTATGCATCTCTACCATTCAAGAACTTGTTAAGTTATAGAAAACAATATCAAAATCCTTCACCATTTTCCCTAAACAGGCCATGCACGCTTCATTAAACACTGTTAAAAGCATCCCCAATAAAAGTTAATTCATTACAAATTATGATTCTATATATATATATTGAACAAGGAAGACGAAAGTAAAGTCACAAGTGCATAAAAAATCGACTGCAAATGCATCAAATAAGAATAAAAATACATAAAATTCCACATATTAGACTAATACCTGTAACGTTTTCCAACGTCTTCTTGTTCATCATATATTGAAAATCAAGTACTTATATATACTTAACACATCAAACATCAAAAAAGTATATTACATCTTTATATTAGCGATTAAGCAAAAATAAGAGAAAATATGCTTAAGTAATTGCCTGGCTCCACTCTGTTTGCCTCTCCAGAAAAACTTATGAAGGCATTTCTCTTTTACGTTCTCCCACGTTGTACCTCCTGCGATGAAACCACTGTATCTTTACGATAAACCATTTTTGGTTTCTTCAGAAAGCGTTCAGCCGTTGGATTCAAGTCAACATCTCATCGTCAACCTGGTGGTCGGTAAAGATAACACGTACAGATACTTGGATCAGTTCTCGATCTGTTCATTTGAAAGCCTGGAAATTTGCTCATGAATGGTGGTCTTCATATATAAAATACATATATATACACGCGTTGCTGAACAGTTCTGCAGTGGTTGCTGTGTGCCGACATTTCTTCATATAAAATATATGAATATGATGAAAGATAAAATAAAGAAAAGGGTGGTGTAGTTGGCTTTGCGTTTGGCCTACGGTTTTGATGTTGTGACGGGAATATATAATTAATAGTAAAATATAAAATAGGTGGATGGGTTTTAATGGTGTCTTTTACGATGTCATCACAAGACAACGTCTTATATTTCTTTCTAAAGGATTTGGAATAAAGATGATAATGGAATAGACTTTTTATGTTTCGGTACTGTAAATCTAAACATGGTTGAAGCTCCAGATAGATATATATGGAAATAAAGTAAACTAATTTCGGGTCGGAATAACTACAGGATTTGTTGGACAAGTTGACAGAGAAGGATGATTGGATCGAATAAATATCTTCGTGAATCCATATTTATGTGAAACTCGGTCTTCTATCTATAATAGATTAAAAAAGTGAACTTATGAATCTTAAGATTGTTGGAATTTTATTTTTACAAAACATTCACATCCCGGGTGAATCCACCATCAATGAAATCTAAAAATAAAATTGGACTGAAAAACACTAGTCAATCAAAAATGTCTCCGAACTACATTCTCTACGAATATAAACAATCACACAAAGAACCTAACCTCAAGAAAAAAACATATATTGATATATAGGTGATAATATAAGTCCACACAAGAAGATGTGATATTTTATTACAACGGAGAAACGAAACCCGAATGATTCAAAAACATGTAACAGAAGTAGCAAGTTTTTGTTATGGTGTAACGTAATCCTCTATGTTGCTCCCAAATATGATTACAAAGTGTTTTTTGAAAGCGAAATCAATGCAAGATGCTTTGATAAAACACTCAACACACTAAACTTACAAAACTCGAATAGAACCTTCAAAACGACCTCTCTTAATTGCACTAATGGTTTCGAACCCAAATAAAAATGACATGACGGCTGCATTTATAGACAAAAGGAAGTTTACCAAAACATTAACAAAATATGAGAAAATCCAGTTTTATCCCAACATTGCGACAATCGGATTGATCAAAAAGGTAAACTTGATTGGTCTTCTGATAGGTCGAAATGATAGGCCAAGGTGGCTGAATTGGTCCTCTATAGGCCCCGATTAGTTGGCTAAGATGGATGAATTGGTCCTCGTGAGCAGTACGCCCAAGCTTCTGTGGTGGTGCTTTTGACGTAACTTGACTAGATTGGTCAAGGGCTTCAATCAGACCAATCAACTAGACGGTTGGATCAGCCTTTTAGAAGGATCAAACATATTCATTAAAACAACTCTCTCACTCCGAAAGTGAAGGGTCCATAATTATCATTTTCAACATTCCACCTTAATTGCGATCCTTCAATGAAAGACGACTTATTCTAATAGAATGAGGTATCCAAAGTATAAAATTATAAATCACCACGTACTTGGTGGTTCGGGATTTTGTGATTAAATAGAAGAAAATATTACATAAGAAATAATTACATATACATGATACACATGAAGGGATAATATCAAGGATAATTGTTAAGGAAAGATTGATAGGCTAACATCCCTCCACCCCTACCCCTCCGCATCGAACCGACGGTGGTCTGACATGAAGTTTGGTCCGAAAGTGTCGAAACATGGGTCGAGGAAGACCTTTGGTGAAGATGTTGGCCAATTGTAGGTTAATAAGAATGACACACGTAGACAGTTTTCCGGATATCACCAACTCCGAGATGAAACGACAGTCCATATCAATATGCTTGGTCATAGTTATGTCAAAAGACCCTAGCCACAATTTTGCTTATTTTTGTGGCTAAAGGTCGTTCATGACGTTTCAATTTAGTTTTTAGTCACATCTTATCTCAATTAACATGGCCATTGCAAACCATATTCACAAATTTATGCATGACTTGACATAATAAATATGACAAATACGAGCCATGGTGAACATTGTGGCCAAACGTCATCATATGCCACAGTTTTTTGTTTGGTAGCAAATTTATCTTGTAACGGTTATTAACTAAGACGATAAATAAATATAAAGTGACAAATATATAAGTTTATGTAACTAGATCATAAATCATAATTTGTCACATCAACAAACCGTAGCAAAAAACTTATTTACATGGTCATTGAAAATATAGTGTGATTAAAGGGTCACGTTAATTAGCCAGTAGCCACATGGTAAAAGAAAAGTCCTATGTTATAAGTATTTTATTATCACATTTTAATCTCGTATGCGTGTCTAAATGTAAACAATTGTTATGGTAAAATAAAAAAGCCTATGACGTCAAGTATTTTGTAGTCAGGATTTAAGAATAAAACGTGTGATTATAAGTCTCTTATGGTCACTATGTTAGTTTATTTGTGTTTAAAAGCAAAAAATGTCATGATAAATAAAACATGTGACTATAAGTATTTTATTCTCACAGTTTAAATTTATTATGTGTCTAAAATAAAGAAAATTCATGATAAAAGAAACAAATGTTTGATTATAAGTATGTTATGGTCATGGTTTAATTTACAGAGTGTGTTCAAAAGTAAACAATCGACATGACAATAGAAAACACATGTGACTATAAATATTTTATAATCACAGTTTAATTTCTTTTACATGTTTAGAAGTAACGAAATTCATGATAAAACTTATGAGTACACGTATGTTATGGTCACAGTTTACTTTTCAGTGTATCTAAAAGTAAACAAATATTATGATAAAAGAAAACACATTTTACTATAAGTATTTTATGGTCACGATTATTTCTTTATCTATGTTTAAAAGTAAAGAAAATTCATGATAAATTAAAAAAACTTTAACCTATAAGGAGTTTATGTCATCGTTTAATTTCTAGTGTGTCTAAAAAGAAAAGTATTGTCATGATAAAAGGAAAACACACATTTATATAGTTTTAATTATGTGTCTATAAGGTAAATAGTTGTAATGATAAAATAAAAAAGGGGTAATGACCTATAAGAATAATGAATTTTTTTCTCGAGTACACATGATAAAAGGAAACACACATTTCTCGAGTACACATTAAGAGCTTTTGGAGGATTTTGGCTGAACAGAGGAGTTAGCGGCGCTAACTCAGTTATGGTTCGCGATGAGGTTTTGAGACTATTTGCAGTTACCGACGCTATATAGGGAAGATAGCGGGCTAACAGGCTGTTGACCGTTGACTTTGACTTTGACAGTTGACTTTTTGTCCCGTTTAACTTTTGGTCAAACTTGGGGGTTTGGGTCACCGGTCTTAGAAGCTTATCCTGTTTGGGGTTTAGGAAATTCTAAGTGAAGTTCACCCTTGTTAGGAAGTTCGTATTGTCGGATCTGAGGACACATGCGAGGAGTATTTTCCAGCTTCGTGGATCAAGTGAGTTTTCTCACTATACTATGGGTGATGTTACATGTGTTGTAGTGTTGTATGCTAGGGTGTTCGTGACCAATCTATGTGCTTGTGTGACTGAGTAGGGACATCTGAATGCTTAGGCTTTTGTGATTGGTATGTATTTTAATAGTGATACTATTTTAGGTGGGGGTTGTCATGCGATGGCGGATCGGGGTGAGCCCGAGAGTCCATGCATTGAGCCGGCGACGGGAAGAACGGGGTGAGCTCGCGAGTCCTAGTCGGGGCGGATCAAGGTGAGACCGAGAGCCAGGTTGTTTGGGGTGAGCTCGGAGACTATGACCTGAATGATTGTGTTGTATGTGCTGGATCGTGTGGTATTTTGGGGAACTCACTAAGCTTTGTGCTTACTTTTTCACCTTAACTATTTTTCAGGTATTTGCTAGCTTGAGCTTGGAGCACGGCACGACTGTATCGCATCTAAGGTTTTGCATTCAAGTCTTTCGCTGGATAATGTTTGTAAACGTTTTTGTTAAACACGATTTTATATGTTTTAAATATCAAGTTTTAATTAGATGGTTCTATTTACATTACGTTTTATGTATTTGACTCGTTTTTAAAACGAAAATTTTATTACGAAATTTGGAACGTTACAGGTTGTTTATGTGTTCTTATTTGTTCGTGTGTTTAGTTAAGTTAAACGAACGAACATGAACGGGTCATTGTCCGTGGTGGTTCAATTCGTTTTCATCCCTACCATTAAGTACTTAAGGTTAAAGTAATTACATATAGTATTAAAGTGGTGAGGCATTTAGATATAATGCATTGCACTCATTATTTTCCAAACTAAAATCTTGAATCTATGCATGTTTGGTTTTCTTTGTAGACAGAACAATTTTAACATGGTTTTACGTTAAGTTTATTGTTTCAATGGATTGATTTAACATTATCTGATGAATGACCGAAGCTTTTGACCTCAATCGGTTATTTGATCCATAAATGAATAATAACAACGGTAGAAATATTTAAAATCTAAAGTTTCAAAGTTATTTGGAGCAGTCCATTTGCACATTGTATAGTATACATTTAAAAGATATGATAACATTTGAAATACCTCTTACTTCACTTTCTTCTTGTTTCAAAAGGTTTGATTAGTAAATGAATTTATTGTTAGAATATGATGCTCATGCTAAGTGTAATCTCATGAAAGACTCTTTTGGGCCTTAGTAGGAATACTTTTCTCAAAAAGATGCTTTAACGCTCCTAGGACCCCGAACGTATCCTTAACCATGAAGATGTTTTTCAAAAATAAACTAGAGGCGTCGTTTTGCATGAAATTGAAGAAAATTTGTGTATGTAAAATAGGCAATATATAATTTATAGTAGTATTAGCTAGGTTTAATTATATATAAAAATGCAATTTTGGTTTGTGAAAAGTAAATATGTAAAAGGATGATTTCTTACATATTTTTGCTGACTCGCATACATGAGGACGAATATGCACTACTAGAAAAAAGACATTTAATGACACGCATTGCGTGTCATTAAAGGGTACAGATGACACACATATGTGTGTCATTGAAGCCTCAGTCATAAATGAAAGATGACACACATTTGTGTGTCATAAATTTATGACACACATTTATGACACGTATTTACGACACACATTTACGACAAGTGTTTCAGACACGCATTTACGACACACGTTTACGACACACAATTTTTTGTCATGAATTCGGCTATTCTAAAAAAAGTGTACATATATTAAAATTCAAATTAAATTACATTTAATGCTTCATAATACAAATGAAAATATCATACATAATAAACATTTCAAATTCATCAAAAGTATTGTAGTCATGTCAAATACTAATAAACATTCAAAGTTATCAAATACTAATAAACATTCAAAGTTATCAAAAAAGTCATAGTCATATGTCAAATACAAACTTTCACCGGAAAATAAAGTTGGCTACAAAAGGTGCTAATTCTTCACGAATCTCATCCGTGTAATTCTCCTTGCCACCCCTAACCTAATAAAAAGATGTTCACTAAATTTAGCAACTATATATAAAAGCAAGATGCTATAATTAACAAATCAATAATTTAATAGCACTATAAAAAGTATACTTACATTGTTATCAATCAACACTTCAACTCCTTCCTCAACTATCTCTTTCATGAACCTAAGCGTATAATAGCCACACTGGGTATCGCCCGGCTGACGGGGACACTACACAATTACATAATAAATGAAAAGTCAAAATGAAGTTAAACCTCCAATTTCCAAAATGAATTAAGTGCTCACCATAGCATAGCATTGACCCAATTGAGGTGTCTTTTTATCTAAAAGATTGTTGGATCCTGGGTTCTTCTCAATGTTGGGTTCTTCTCACTGCAAGTTCCATTAGAATAATAGTTAATAAATTCTAATCAGAAAGAGAACAAAATTGATTCACTTAAACAGTGCAGGTAGTAATAAAAGTAAAAGAGAAGCTTGAAAAGGATCCTTCCAGGAATCTTGTTGGGGAAGATTTTGCTACCGACTTCTCAAGGGTAAAAGTGCCTTTTCTCTACCATACATTTTAATCAAACATACAAAAACCAAAAAAAGAACTATAAACTAATCTTATAAACACCACCTAAAATCTAGGATGTCCTACTAGAAAAAGAATATTGTAATAAAAAGAAATGAAAGTAAGACGATATAATACACAACTAAATGAATATTCTGACAATAAGATGCAATATATTCACATAGATGAAATCAATCTTTTATAATTTAAATTGTCGAT
Source organism: Cichorium intybus (assembly GCA_023525715.1). Taxonomy (NCBI): domain Eukaryota; kingdom Viridiplantae; phylum Streptophyta; class Magnoliopsida; order Asterales; family Asteraceae; genus Cichorium; species Cichorium intybus. The sequence goes on along the minus strand of CM042016.1, from coordinate 36,728,359 downwards.
AAAATCTTATGATAAAGAGAATGCACTTTTCACAGTTCCAATTCACCAATTACCATATTTAACATCATATACATAGTTTTCTGTCCAATTTAGCTGACTGGAATATGATGGATGTAACTAAAGATGACTCAACTTAAGTATTAAAAACTCACCATATTAAGATCCAGGAAGATTGCATAGAGACCATCTCTGTCTTGAGGAACAACAATGCTGATGTTGGGGGTCTAAAGACATGGTTTTACCTGATTGACAGCAAGCCAATGAGTACATTTACAAACAATGCATATAGCTATGTGAATATGTTTGATATTTAAATCTAAAGTCCAATATGATTCATATCTTCTATTGGTGAAGATGGCTAACAAAAATATCAGAAAAGAAAGGAAAGAATAAGGTGACCTAAAGTTATCAAGACCATTTATGTAACTATTTACTGCCATAGGGACCATTTCTGTAAAAGTTTACTGCCACAATGACCTTATGTTAGGATAATCGCAATTCATTACCTTAGTTCAAATCACAAATGACCTTATGTTAGGATCATCGAGTCTAAAGTCTCTTAAACCTGGTTGTTATACTAATTGATTTATGTACTATGTTTTATGCTTTATAATTAGTAGTCTAGTAATATTGAACAAGTTAATATTAGGTTTTTTAGTTTTAACGTTAATCAAATGAATGCTTTTCTGTTTAACATCACCCATAACATTGTTCTTATAAAGAAATATAGCAAAAACACATTTCATACAAGTACAGCATAACATTTCTGGTGTACTAACCTTTAAAAGATGCTTCATAGAGGAGGCTTCAATTCACCATACGTAGTTGGCAAACTTTTCTCATCTGTGAGACATTCAATAAAATCAACAAATCACCTGAAAAAACCACACCACGGCAGCTATAAGCATAAAATAATACCACCTACTAATTTATAGCATTTCAACATGAATCAAGAAGACGACAACAAATTCACAAACAGTCAACTTGTATTAAGAGCAAGATCTAGCTAGGTAAAGCATAGTAAATCATTATTAATACTAGAATATCATCACTTTCATTCTAAGAAAATTGACGGTGGCATTCATTAATGCTTACGTAAAGGAAAAAAATAAAATTAAAGAAGTTGAGTATTGTGTTAGCCTAGTTTCAATATCAACCACTTGGTATATTAATAGTTTCCAGGTGACGAGAATCAAACTAACCACCGAGATGAAATCTCATATGCAAAGGCAATAGATGCATACATTTTTTTCTAAAGAAGAACCAACATCATCTCTTTGATATATTTAACTATTTAGTAGAAACAAGAGCTCTTTTCTTCCTATGATACCATTGAACACGAATCGAAGGTTGCAATACACTAATTTGTGATATTTTAGGGCAGACTTTTACAAGAATCGAAGGTTATCACTTCATTGAACACGTACCTTAATGTAACCGGTGAGAAAATAGGATCTAGGGCTTCAAAATGCTGACTCTGTGAAGCTTCAGATGCGATGGGTACCCCTGACTTCAAGCGGGAAGAGAAGGCTTTAAATGTTGACTGATCTGTGACGATTCAAACACGAGGAGAACAATCATCGACCCCGTGCGCTTCGACACTTCATTGAACACGTAGTTTAGTGCTACTGATGAGAATAATCGGACCTTGGGCTTCAAATCGTTAACTCTGTGAGGCTTCAAACGCGATGAGTACCCCTAACGTCAAGCCGGAAGAAAAGTAGATGAACTTTAGTATCGCGATTTTGGAACCCTAACGTCAAGCGGGAAGAGAAGCAGCTATCGATCGAGAAGAGGGGAAGTGGAGGGTTATTATGAAGCGGGAAGTGAAATGTAGTGCAAGAGGGAAATAAAAGACGACTTAATTTTTTTTAAGATGACACACATAATTTTCCAAGTGTACTCCGTGTCTTTTTATCTTTTTTTATTATGACACTAAAGCATGACACACAATTTTGTACGTCGTAATTTTTTTAAAACATGACACAGGTTTACGACACACATAATTGTGTGTCGTAATTCCTTCATATTTTAAAATATATGACATCTTTTTATGACACACAGTTTTGTGTGTTATAAAATTAGTGTGTGTCATCGTTCGTGTGTCATTAAAGGTTTCTTTTCTAGTAGTGAGGAAAAAAATATTGAAAAATGGGTGTTGAGATCAAAAATATATCATGATTAATATATATCGAATTGTTACAAATTTATATCGTCACAAAGATAAAAATTAAAAAATCTTGAAGATATATCCAAATATATGTTAGGTATTATATAATAAAAATCATTATAGAAAATCAGACAGAAGAATTTAAATTAATTCCAAAAATTATACTAATAATATAATAATATTAAAACTTTAATATTTTTACTTTCTGTCTATCGAAATTGTTATATAGTGTAATTTCGTTCTAATTTCGTTCAAAAGTGTTATGTAATATAAATCATGGAAATTTAAGAATATATATTCATTTCGTGATAACTTCTACCCATATTTAAGAATTTGATAGGGATACCATGTAACCTCATTATGGTTTTCTTGTACATATCATATATGTCGTAAGAGATAAACCGACAATATTTGTTATCATAACATATATTGATGGAAGATTTATGTGGGTGTGTGTCTTGGTGGTCCATTTTGTTGTTGGTGTGGTAGGGTATCTAAGACACTCCATTTTGTGCTCTCATTCAACTTACTAATCATTAGACCATCACCCTTCATTTAAGTCTTGTCCTCCCTTCAATTCCCACCATTTGCCATAGAGTCCAAAAGGGTCCAAAAATATATAATAGTTTGTAACTCAGGAATTAAAACTCATGTGATTAAACTTGATTGTCTTTTTTTGGTAACTTATGCTGAGATTCTGAAAGTAGTGAACCAGTTAGATAGATGCAAGTAATAGTGACGTAGAAACTAGTCGGGGCTTTGAGAATTACATCATAGTGTTCTAAATTCCATAAGATTTAACACATCCAATACAGAAGGGATTCGTTTAACTGACAAATACACAAGCAATCACGATCAAACTTTAAATTATTAAGTTCATTTCTCTTATTCTTCTTTGCCATGATTTTGTTGGCATTGCTTATGTGGTGTAAAGAATATAGAAGGGAGTTGATATGTACAGAACAATTTTTTGTCATACACAACAATTTATGATTTAAATGATTTGTACAATATATATATATATATATATATATATATATATATATATATATATATATATATATATATATATATATATATATATATATATATATATATATATATATATATGTGTGTGTGTGTGTGTGTGTGTGTGTGTGCGTGGAGGTTTAAACACGAATGAAATTTTTTTAAGAATACGAAAATAATTTCAAATCACTACTTTTTCAGTATTTTATTTGAAAACCCCTGAATATATCAAATTTTATGAAATTTCATTATGTATAAGTAAACATTATATCAATATGTTTTTTAGGGTTTATTTCATAAAAAACTCTATAATTTCAATTTTTTTCTAGTTTAAACCAAAAACTTTAATTTTTTTTTTCAAAAACCACCTAAATTTTGGAGAAATTTGTTAATTTAGCCATTTTACCCGATTTACAGGTTATATATACTTTTTTTCATAAAAGACCCTAATTTCTTTTATTTTTTCCGAAAAAAACCCTCAATTTTCTTTTTTCAAAAAACTTTTTTATTTAGTTCCTTTACGTGGTCAAAGGTTTATCCGCAAGTTAAACAATTTTTCAGAAATTTTTTGACAAAGAAAATGATTTTTCTTTGTTTTTGTAATTGACATATATTTCATATACGATATCCAAATTCTACCAATTTTATATCATTGGAAAGGTCGTAAGTAACACTACAACTTTGTTTTATTGTCTTTTGTTTGAATATGTTTAGATCTTTCGCTATGAGCATAAATATAATGATATATAACTAAAATTGAAAAACTAATTGCATTAAATATAATTAAATTAAAATAAAACACATCAATAATTAAGAAAATAAAATTATAAACGTAAAGTATAACAACAAACTACAAATTAAAAAAAAAAAACGACAAACCACAAACGTAAAAAAAACTACGATCAATATTTTTTTATGATACCGGCTTTGTATTTTAAAATCATCTCGAGTGCTTCCTCCTCGAGACCCTCCTCCAGATTCGACGACAAAAACTTTATGTCTTTTAGTCGTTGTTTTTCTTCGTGGATTCGTTGTTTTTCTTTGCGGGCTCATTGTTGATCGTGGCAGACTCATTTTTTGTCTTCGTAAGCTTTTTTTTCAAATTGTATCCGCTCGTGGAGGTTTAAATTGTACCGTTCAAACCTCAACCACATAAGTGCCAAGTCGTCGTTTTTTTGCGACCACGTCCCACTAGACGAATTCAATTTTCTATTCCGTTTTGCCGCATCTCTCCCCGTCGGACAGACGAAATCACCAAACTCAAGATCGTCTTCTTCCACCTCCCCCACATTCAAATCTATATTGATACGAGCTTCCGATAATGCAGTATGGTGGCTTGTCTCAGAAGTTCGAGGAGGGGGTAAAGTGTAAAAAAAAATTTAACTGCACGATTAGAGGAAGCTGTATAAGGGAGGAACCCGCGGTCACCACCCATTCGGAGCGGTGTACCCGCGTGAGCTTTTGAGGCTACATCAGAGCCCGCGATGTGCGGGTTGACCACTTCGTCAAAAAGTTATTTAAATATGTTTATGCTAATGTTTATGGGACTGTAGCGAAATATCTAAACATATTTAAACAAAAATCAGTAAAACAACGTTGTTGTATTACTTACGACCTTTACAAAGATATAAAGTTGGTAGAATTTGGACATCGTATATGAAAGATATGTCAATTACAAAAATAAAGAAAAATCATTTTATTTGTGAAAAAATCCCTGAAAAATCATTTAACTTGCGGATAACCCCTGACTAGATAACGAGGCTAAATTAAAAAGTTTTTTGAAAAAAAAAATTGAGGGTTATTTTCGGAAAAGAGAAAGAAATTAGGGTTTTTTATGAAAAAGAAATTATATATATCCTGTAAACCGGGTATATGGTCTAAATTAAAAAGTTTCTCCAAAATTTAGGTATTTTTTGAAAAAAAATAAAGTTTTAGGTTTAAACAGAAAAAAGTTGAAAGTATAAGGTTTTTTATGAAATAAACCCTATTTTTTACACAAAAGTATTTTTTTTTATATTTTTTTAGTAGTATTCATTCATTTCATTCACAATTAAATAAATTGTGTATCATATATTTATTAAAACTCATTATTTATTCACATATTTATAACTATGAATCTACATTGTTTATTCACAAAGGTATAAAGAAGAGTTTTAACGTCAGTCTGATACACGTTTATTCACATGTAAATAAAACCTATGAGGCTATGACGAGAGCAGATGAAATATGAAATTTAAAATTGTATTATTTTTATAACAAAACATATATCAATAAAAATGTCGATTAAGGAAGAATAAAAAATTACAAATTTAGACATATTCAAAGAAATTTTCAATATGCATAGCATAATAAAATGGATGATCAACATTCACTCTTGCATTCTCAACATATATGCGTTCTTGTTTGATCCTGATTACACACACACACACATACACACACACACACACACACACACACACACACATATATATATATATATATATATATATATATATATATATATATATATATATATATATATATATATATATATATATATATATATATATATACACACACATATTTTATATATTTGTTTATAGTTTTGAAAAACTAAGTATTGGTTTTTTTTTAATAATTAATGTGCAAAACTAAATCTTTGGAAAGAAAATTTTTAAATTTGTATCTATAAATCAATATTATCATACTCTTTTAGAGCATAAAAATGTTTAACTTATTAGTTTTTTGGGAAAAAAATCCTAAATAATAAAAATATGCATATGCATCCATAAAAAGTTTTGTTTTATATCTACATTTTATACCATTTAGTAGAGAATAAAAATTTATAAATGTTGCTATATTAATTTCTCTTTTTTGAATAAGATAAAGTTGATATAAAAAAATTTGGTTTTTTATGCACCATATATATACCATTTAATTGATCATAAAATATACATATTGTTACATTTATTTCTCATTTTTGAATAAAAATGAAATCGATAAAAAAAATGTTACCTTCAGATATAGAGTTTCAATATATGATTATTTTAATAAAAATTTTTTGAAAAGGCAAATATATTAATAAACAAGCCACATCTAACAAGAAGATAGATGGGGAAAGTACAAGACAACAAAGATTACATTACAAAAGGAGAAGAAATCCAATTCAGCCAGTTCAAAGAGCTATCTTCGCCCCTATACTTGATCCAATTAAACGTAGTTGATTTCACACAGTCCACTACTCTAGCGAGGGAGATATGTAGCGCCTTAAATCTTCTTTCACATCTAATTCTCCATAATCACTAACAAGTGTCGTAGTAGATGCTAATAAGCATTTTCCTCCTTATTGAACATCGCCCCCAATTTTTAACAAAAGCTATTAGATCTCCCATATTCTTCATCTGTGGACTTTGGATATTACACCGAGATAGGATCTCTTTCCAGACATTTTCTGCAAGGGGACAGCTGAATAGCGTGTGGGAAATGTCATCATCACCATTTATACAATTTTCGCAGCTTGGGTTATCTATGACAATGCTTCACTTAATTAGCTCACAGGAAGTTGGCAACCGTTCCAAACTCGCCTTCCAAATACAGCAAAGAACCTTTAAAGGAACCTCACGGATCCAATCAATGACCGGAACCGGGGATGGGGAGGAGCCTGTTCTGTCAACAAGCTTTCTAACCAGGTTAACATGAAATTCACCATCCGATGCAAGCTTACATATCCACGTATCTTCCCCAGCAACCGTCACGAAGGAACTTAACACCGACAGCAGGTTATTTAGCTCCATACGGAGAGGGGGGTCATCCGGATTGCAAATCCATTCCCAATTAAACCCGAGTGACGAAATTCTGTCGCTTACTTTACAACCTTTCTTTTTCTCCAATTTGTATAAATTCGGGAATCTACTTTTTAACGGTGACTCGCCGATCCAATTGTCCCACCAGAAAAACGTGCTCGACCCAGACTTCACCTGCTTGCCAATGATATCATCCATCTTTATGCCCAAATTGTCAAATTCGCCTTCCATGGTGGCAATATTCTGCCACACACCTGTGATTGCTTTCCTGGCCAAAACATTCGTTGGTTTCCTGTACAAATTATGTATTCCTCTAATGACTTGGGTCCATAACATAGTTCCTTCAGATATAAACCTCCACCACCATTTTACGAGTAGAGCACGGTTTAGAGCTTTTAAAGACCCCACTCCTAAGCCTCCATTTGTTTTGTCATCAATAACCTTTTCCCAGGAGACCCAACATATTTTACGGTTATCTTCACTTCCTCCCCATAGGAATCGGCGCCTGATTTTTTCGAGATGCTCCAAAACCCCACTAGGAGCACGAAATAAAGAAAAGAAATAAGTGGGAAGACTTCCTAAAACAGCCTTTATGAGAGTTAGTCAACCACCAAACGACAAGTTTCTTGCTTTCCACTTTGACAGTTTTGTATAAAATCTATCAATCACCGGTTTCCAATTCCTTTTCAGCCGCATGTTGGCATTGATTGGGACTCCGAGATACGTGAATGGAAGTGTACTTTGAGAACAGCCAAGCGGGGATACCCATCTACCAACTTCCAGTGAACTGACACCAATACCAAAAACTTTTGATTTGGAAAAACTTACTTTAAGCCCAGAAACAATGTGGAAACATCTAAGAATCCGAGCAAGATTTTTAATATTTTCTTTCCTCCATTCTCCAATGAAAAGGGCGTCATCTGCATAAAAAAAGATGTGAGATAGTAATTTCAGTCCTAGGAATTGTTATCCCCGCAAAAAATCCAGATTGTCGCGCCGATTTTATCATTATGTTGAGTCCCTCCATCGCAATGATGAAAAGGAAAGGTGAAAGCGGGTCGCCTTGCCTCACCCCCCGCTCCATAGAAAATTCTTTCATTGGCGAGCCGTTTACAAGCACCGATGCTATTGCCGACTCAAGGCATCCCACAATCCATTTGCGCCAAGTATTGCGAAATCCCATCTGCATCATTACTGAATCAAGATACGCCCAATTGACAGTATCAAAGGCCTTTTCGAAATCAGCCTTAAATAACAACATTTTCTTTTTCTCCTTCTTTGACCAGGAACATAATTCATTTACAACAAGGGGCCCCTCAAGAATATTTCTGCCCTCCACAAACGCCGATTGGACATCATCTATGACTTTTCCGATAACCGTACCGGTTAGCTAACGTTTTGGCGATTACTTTGTAGATGCATCCGATTAAACTAATCAGTCTAAAATCATTGGGGGTTAAAGGATCTTGTATTTTGGGGACAAGTGTTAAAAAAGAAGAGTTACATCCAATCAGAAGTCTTCCAAATGCTTCAAAGAATTGGACAACTCCAAAGAAATCATTCTTTAGAAGATCCCAATACCTTCTTATGAACATAAAAGTATATCCATCCGGCCCCGACGCCTTTTCCGATCCACAATTCCAAACAGCCGCTTTCACCTTATCCATGGAAAACGGAGATTTCAAATCAGCGCTTTCTAGAGGGGAGAGGGTTCGAAAATACATATTTTTCAACTTGGGCCTGTTTTTCCATCTCTCCTTGTATTTATTTTGAAAGAAACTAAATATTTCGTTTTTAATTTTCTCCCTGTCTGTGGTCCAGTCACCATTCATGTTTAGCCCATATATGCAGTTCTTCTGAATTTTATTGTTTACTAATCCGTGGAAAAAACGTGTGTTTTCATCACCATCTACTGTCCATTTTATCTGTGCCTTTTGTCTCAAATCTATAGCAGCCATTTTCTCTAATTCCGAAATTCTTTGCATACAAAAACGCCATTCAACTAATTCTTGTGGGGGTAGAGTTCGGCATTCTGCTTCTGAATCCATTTTCTGTAATTTTTTCTTCAAACTTTGCAGTTCGAGCACCTCCTTCGGATGATCGTTTGCTCTCCATTTCTTCAGCTCATTTTTTAGAAACTTTAATTTCGCCAGTAGCTGCCTGTCTGGAGTTATGTATCCCCTAAACATGGCCCAAGTGTTACGCACAAGTTGATCAAACCCCGGTCTATGCATCCAAGAGTTAAAAAATCTGAAGGGAGTTTTTCCCCCAACGACTTCGCGAGAATGTAGAAGGATCGGACACTTTTCTTTTTTCTGGAGGGTTATGAGGCCCGTACACGTTTGCAATCATCACATCCCCCAGAATTCCGTTCCACAATCCAGCAGTAATTAGAAAGTTGCGCGATTTGAATACTTCTCTAACGTTATATATTTTTTGTCCCAAATGCATAAAATCCCACCTGATCTGCCAGAAGCAGGGATAGCTTCGAATCCAAAATTATTTGATCCCCAACAGCTTCTTACGTTAATACAGTCTGAATCCTCCAGCTGAGTTTCTTGAATGCCCAGGAAAGAGACATTATGTTGGAATTTAAGCCGCCTAACCCAGTTGACTTTATGACTCGCCCCTATCCCTCTAATGTTTAAACTCATACAATACATGGAAAACTGGTTCTCTCACCTTCTCCAGCCATGACCTCTTGGAGGATTGGGTCCCCCTCTTTAATTTCAAGACCGATCTGCTACCCAATCTCAATTGTTTTCCTAGCTTCCGTTGACAACGAATTTCCGATGCTACAGGTGTCTGTCGAGTTTGCATCTTCACCACTATTATTTAGATCGAAGGTGGGGGGAAATAAATCTTTCTCTGTTGGCACTTCGTAGTGGGAGTTTTGGAATGCATTATCGAGGTTTAATGCAACTGGGGACAACTCCACCGTCGAGGAATTTAGACGAGAGACAAATACTTCTAAGCGCCTTCTTTTTCCGATAGATCCGCCAATATCAAAGCGAGAGTCATTAGAGACATTTGAGTCCCACTTATTACCCATACAGTTGGGGCTTGGATAAGGAAACGGCCCAAAACAGCCTGCTTTAATAAGCCCATTAAAATGTTCATCTGTAGCTGGACCACGTGGATTACCTAATGCACTTTCGTCTGGGTTTACCTTAGTTACCATTTCTTCAATATTACCATTTTTAAAGTTGTTTCCCGCCGTCTCTTCGATTTCCATTCTGGTAATATTCCCCATGCGAGCAGGCTCATCATTCGAGACAACCATATCCTCCGACTGTTGGTTTTCCATCCTGCATGAGTCCTCCTGTGGAGGCCGGAGCTCGTCTGCTGCCGCCGCCCCATCGACTGCCATATCACCGTCATCGTCTATTGGGGCATCATCTTTTACTTTTTTTCCTGGACTGTGATTATCTGACTTCTCCTCATCTTCGATTACAAACTCACCTTCTTCTCTTTCATTGCCCATGTCCACTTCCCAAGTGTCTGAAATGCCCTCGTCATCATCTTCTTCCACGTCCCCATCCGAGTACCAGCATGACTTTTCTTTTACCGGAGGATCATACCGAAAAGGAAACCAGTATTCATCATCAAATTCAACTATCCCGATCTTAAAGTTTTTTCCTCCAACGTAGCATAGAACCTCTTCATTGATACGGTTGCGCCTTGCCGTCAATATACCAATTTTTGCGTGAGACATATCAACCCGACTATATATTTCATCAAACGGGGCTATGATCGTACCAAATCTGCCTGCTATCAAATTAAAGTTTGTTTCTCCCCATAACTGTAAAGGCAATCCAATGATTCTGATCCAAGCAACTCTATCAAATATGGGTTCCTCTTGTTCACCCCAACACACCCATTTTAGCATCTGGTTCCATCTGTGCTCCTCTTCTTTGAATTTCTTAGCGGCTTCAGAACTGTCAAATACAAGAAGTGCCCTTAACCCACTTACGTATTTTAACTCAATGTTCACCTCACCCTTATCATACAACAGATTTGATAAATGCCCAAGATGTTTTAGAGATATCGCTTCCCCCACTAATGTTTTTTGATCTAACCAAGTGAACATACTCTTCTCATGGCGTAGCTGTATGGGAGGGTCTATTGATTGATTGACTGGGTTCTTCTGGGGTCCGGTGTTCTTTAGAGATTGATTTGATGTTCCTACAATTTCTGTGAATGTCCTGGCGTCCCGAAATCCACCACCCGGGAGAGTGCTTGGATGATTAGGCATCCGCCTTAACCGAGGTTCTAAGGGTCTCTTTCTTCCGTTTCTACTGTATTTTGCCAGGTTAATCTCGAGATTTTTCCCTTGTACTTTCACCCCAGAGAGTTTTTTCTCCAATTCTTCTTCCTTCTGAACAGCAATAAATCTGATGAATGCATAGTTGAGTCCGTTTCTTGATTTCTTCGTCCCCATATATACGTCAATAATCCTTCCGTATTCTTCAAATGTTCTCCAAAGTTCTCCTTTACGGGCTGTATCTGGTAGACCAGAAACGAAGAATGTAGTGATCTTTCCTCCGTTTGTTTCTCCCTCTCGTCTATTTCCGGTCGTCTTCTGCCTTCGCCTGACTTCTGTCCACCCATTCCGACCATCCGTCTCCCTCATTATTACTTTTAATAAATAACTCCTATGATTATGGTATCACCTTAATTACTCACTGTTGTCATTAGATATCCTAGAAATAACTTTTCTAATATTTTTTAATAAAGAAAACGGCTTGGTACCACTTTCAAATTTCAATGGTGTCATAACCATCCTCTCCTTACTAAGATGATCATATACCATTATCGATATGACTTAATGTGATATCTGCTATGAGATATTTAAAATTTTAGTTGACTAACGTCCAAATTCATAAGCTTCAACTTTAAGGTGGGTTATCATTCAATAAAATATAGATCATACCTGAATCCAACGAAATAGTACATAGTTTACATTAAACAAAATAAAACAAATTAATTTGCATAGAAAACCATGAGAACATGTTGAAAAGGGAAAGAAAAAAAAAAGATAAAAAAAGTAGTTTAGACATATAATGTGTTTTTTATATACATAGGTAACATACATAAAAGATAAACACGAAATTTCGGTTAATAAAATGAACCTTGTGATGTCAATAATAATAATCATAACCATAATTAGAATCAGAAATTTGTCCAATTGAAAACGAAGACAATTAGATAATTTATATTACCTTCGGAATCAATTTTCTTAAGATAAGTCTTTACTTGTCTAAATCCGAAAATTTTATTTATAGAAAAATTAGTCATAACAATCAGTTTTACAACACACATAAGCACTGTTAATTATATAAGAATCTCCATTATTACACGTTAATTACATTAGAGACATAATCTGTATGTTCAAATTAGAATTGACATTTGAAAACGACTTACTTGAAAAGGAAAGAAAATGTGATGTTTGTGGCATAAGTCGCAAATGGTTGCCAACATTCAAAAGAACAAATCATAATGAAACTTCCATTTCAAATCCCACTCATTTGAACATTCCTTTTCGCTTTTCTAGAACTCCATCATCATTTCAGTTCATTATTATATTTTTTTATGAAAAATGTTCCAGTTACAATCTTATAAAACTAAAATTGTTAATTAAACTTCACATTTAACGACAACTTGTTGAGTAAATCTCCAAGATGTTGTATTGTGTCATATAGTTTACTAATACCCAAGGGCTATAAACAAACTATAGATCAAAGTAATTTTCATTCATCAGTATAGCGTGTTAATATAATATTTGTTATTTTAATATTTATAATATTTAGTTGTAAAATAAGTTTAGTCCATTTATCTTACCATAGTTTACATTAGTTGTTTCTTATATAACATTTATTTTCCTTTTATATATATATATATATATATATATATATATATATATATATATATATATATATATATATATATATATATATATATATATATATATATATATATATATATATATATATATATATATGGTCGAGATCATGAGAGAACCTAAAAAAACCTAGGAACCTAGGAACTTTTTTTCTACACAATATTTTTTAAAAAAATTGCATCCAGCTTTTTTATTTAAAGCGTCTAAGAGATTTCTAAACCCTAAACCCTAAACCCTAAACCCTAAACACTAAACCTAAACCCTAAACCCTAAACCCATAGGAAAAAAAATAAAAAAATGATTTTTTTGCATCCAATTTTTTTATTTAAAGTGTCTAAGAGCTTTCTAAACCCTAAACCCTAAAACTAAACCCTAAACCCTAAACCCTAAACCCTAAACCTTAAACCCTAAACCCTATACCTAAACCCTAAACCTAAACCCTAAACCCTAAACCCTAAACCCATATGAAAAACAAATTAAAAAAATGATTTTTTTTGAAAATTTTTTTTGATATCTTCTAGATGCATCATAACAAAAATTTTGGTATATTTTTTTTTGAAAAATATTGTGTAGAAAAAAAGTTCATAAAATGGGTTCTTAGGTTCCTAGGCTTTTTTAGGTTCTCAATTGAACTTTACTATATATATATATATATATATATATATATATATATATATATATATATATATATATATATATATATATATGTATATATATATATATATATATATATATATATATATATATATATATACATATACATATATATATATATATATATATACATATATATATATATATATATATATATATATATATATATATATATATACATATATATATATATATATATATATATATATATATATATATATATATATATATATATATATATATATATATATATATATATATATATTGGTAGTCTTCCTGAGTAGTTTCTAAATTACGCCTGCAAAACAACGTTAGAAATAAACAAATGTGATTGAAGCTCGTGTTTAACACGATTCCCTTAAACAGCTTCGTCGCCTGCTCCCATGGTACAATAACAGAAGTAGGAAGTAGTGCCGGAGATGACACTTGCCTAAAAACGTTCGCCGGAAAAATTATGCAGAGAAGAGGAGAGAGTTGAGATGTTTTTAGAATGAGAGTCAATGATTGTTTATATATTAATTCTTTGTAACTCTCGTAATTAAATAGATTAATTACACATTAATTATATTTAATACATCAGTTACAAGTCCTTAAAGTTGAACCAAAAAATTAGCAAAAAGCGGGTTGTGCGAGCCCGGAATTTCGGAGCTGTATTCGTGTCCACAGGTCGCGCTCACACGTAAGTTCGGCGAATTTAGCCTATGAAATCCAAATTTGCACCCCCCCTGCGCGTATGTAGGTGTTGGAGTAAAACAATACATAGAAGCTTGTAAACTCATTACATATCTATGCTTATGAACTCATCAAGGGCGTGTTTGACAAAACTAGCTGGTAGCTGGTTGGGGGTAGTTGTTAGCGGGAAGCGGATAGCGGGTAGCGGTTAACTGGTAGCTGAAAGCTGTAACTTTTAGTTTGTATATGTATGTTCGGGAAAAGTAGCTGGAAGCTTTTAAAATATGTAAAAGGACATCTGCGTAAATATTGATTATAGTTTTAAGGGTATTCTAGTAATTAATGATATAATTGGTAAGAGCTTTTTGTTAAACGCTACTTCAACTATCTTTTAAAATAGTAGAATTTTGTTTAAAATAAAAGCTTCAAGTTCATGTCCCTTAATGAAGCTTTTGGTTTTTATTAGAGCTATTTCTTAAACGCTAGAAGCTAGAAGCTCTCAAACGCTTTGTGTCGAACGCGTCCTAAAAGTTTATTATTTCTTCTATGTGGGATACATTCTCACACCCACTTTATTTTGCTAACTTTCTTTCTAAATACCCAACTTTGAGTATCAATATCTCATTCACACATACTCTATTTTTGACACATTATATATCATCTCGAAGCTCTCACAAAGGAGAGTACTAACCCACTAAGAGTGTATATATATATATATATATATATATATATATATATATATATATATATATATATATATATATATATATATATATATATATATATATATATATATATATATATATATATATAACACATAAACGTATTTAAATTTGTCCAAAAATACGAAAACACATAGTCTTTCCAACAATCCCCACATGAATGGAGATCGATCTCTGCATGCAAAAATTTCATACAAATTTCCAATAGTTGAATCATGCATACGATATGTAGGTGTTACATTTTGAACCTTCCCTTAAGAACTATACTTAGTCTACTAGCCGTCAGTAGACTCGATGTCTTTGAACTGAGCTGCCATTTATGTAGAAAACAATATACTTCACACATGACTATTCCTGACAAGGTCATATCCTCATAGTCGTGTTTGTTATAGTCATGAACACTAGTCTGGTTCTGCGAGAGCTCTTAGGAATTGTGCCCCATAATTCCCTTTGAAGAGACCCCACTTCTCTCTGACATAGGTGATCCAAAAAATCATTAAAAGCCATAAGTTTATCCATACTTGTCACTAATTACAGGAATGGACTAGGAAGTATTATTAACTCCCCCTCCCCCATAGTGACTTCCCTCATTCATACAACTAGCTTGTCATTGTGAACCCAGATCTTGGGATCTCCAGTCTTCTAGGTAAGGTTTCCTTTATATGAATTTCATTCATTCAAGGGCTTTAGTCTCATTCCTCTCGACGACTTATAAACTAGATCTCTACTTAGGCCTTTTGTAAGAGGATTCGCGATTTCTTCCAAGTAGTTGAGAATCCTCGTGAGTGACCAATTGGAGTTGTGAAGCATGATGCATGATTTCTTCTAAGTAGTTAAGAGTACCTAACTGTCATGTAACCAATTTTTTTAAAATTTTTGACCATTAACTAGCATGGCTTAAGAATGATGGTTTTTTTGCTAACCTTTAAATGGAGTCATTCAGATGCCACACATGAATCAGTCAGCATCCATTGTGTTTGGTACAACTTCCAAATGACCTCTGAACAAATCAGAAACCTTGGAACTATCTCTAAAAGGTTAAGCAATCTTACATTCTTTTATCCATTACGAGGTTGGAACCATTCAATTAGGCATTCAACGTGTTTTACCAAACAATCCCCAACTTAGTCTGGATAAAACATGCTGGAAATTGACTTTTTCTCATTAGCCTTCGTACCTCAAGTGTAAAGTGACCTTGTAATCATGACTGAAAGGATTGCAAAGTTAATTTGGTCTTCAAAAGCAATTTCCTTATAAACACTCTGTATTTACATTTGGGAGCAATGTAGCGAGTTACACCAGAGAAATACGTTGTTATTTCACTAGGTGTTTTATAATCGTCTAGGTTTTGGTTCTTTGTTAGAATAAAATATCTTCTTTTCTCATTTGGACATACAATATCACCTTGATAGTAGAACCATGTTAAATTATATGTTCTTCGTGTGGTTAGTTTCTTTGTTTTAATCTACTGTTCATATTCCTTTAATAATATAGTTCATTGATATTCCTCGTTGACTAGTTTTCTGATCTAATTTATTGAACATTTTGTGTAAAAATCCCAACACTACATAAATATTGTTAAACGAATTCTTAAATAAATGGCCAATAATCATTCTATAGAACGTTATAAATAATTAACAATATGACCTATGAAGTCATTAAGGTGTTTTTTTTTTGAAAATATCTTTTTGGTCTCTTTTGTCTGTAGGCGGACAGACGTTCAGTCTGGAGACTATTTGTTTCTTAGAAGACTGGAAACCTAAAAAGTTTTATGCATCATCTTCTTGTAGAATACATGTGATAATTACTTTTCAAATCTAGTTACATCTTCAAGCCTAAAAAAACTTAAATTCGTCATCTTCTTTTTATATCTTTCTTTAGATTTTTTTGGTTTTTTAATTTGACCAAAAAAACCTAAAAGAAAGTTAAATTTGTCATCTTCTTTTCTTTCTTTGTACGTTTTTGTCTTTTTATAATTTGATCAAAAATAGATAACGCCTAAAGTATTTTTGTTATTTAAACAATCAAACACTTCATAGTTAAATTTATCATATTATATTATACAATTATTTTTTCTGAAATCAAATCTAAAGTTCCTGGTATCAAAACTAAAATAATCATTCTTATGTCATGATGGTTACCAACAGGTAATTAGATACATTTTGATAATTTCACATTTAAAAAAATCAATTTATTTCAATTACAGTTTATTTTAGCAGTATACAGACTTTAAAAATATATAATATTTTTCTTTCAGACTATACACGTTTGGTTCATTTCTTTTTCTGTAAATATGATTTGCACACTACATACATTTTACTTATTAAAAACAAACAACGCCTTAGTTTTCAATTGGAATGTTTTTTCATTCATACTCTAAATTTTGGACACTAAAACATGTACTATTTCTTAGAACTATAATAGTAGACGCGCTTAAACATAACTACATATTTACCTTTTTAGTGGTAAATGAATTTTTAACTTTAAAGTTGATAAAAGAAAATTAACTAAAATTGGAAATTTGATTTTAAGACTAAATTTAGAAAGTCAGCCAATAATGGTTACTAGTCCATGTGACACAGATGACCACAAAGGTTGAATGAGAGTTCATGATGGATTCATGGCTAGCAAGAGATGCTCGAATTTATAACCATATTGAATTAAATACAAATAATCCTTTGAGTACTCACAAAACCATGGTGTACCATATTGAATTAAATTCAATGACCAGAAATGTTTCAATGGGCGTATGTGACTTTACATCTAAATTCGTAGCTTTCTGTTATTACATAAATTAACGTCCTTAACAAAATGTAAATGATACCTTGTTTATTTTTTTGGAACCGGCGAACCGAATATATAACCATCTAGGTATTTGGAACCGGCGAACGAATATATAATCATCTGAAGGTACTCAGCCCCGCAACTCATGGTGGTTGACAATTACCTATGGCGCAAGAGCCTTTCCCCCATTCACAAAATCACCAGGAAAAATCTTCAACAAAATCGGAGTCGAACCCATCCTGTGGGTATATAACCCACGCATCAACTCGCTTGAGGTGGGCTTCATTTGCAAATGATACCTTGTTACAAAAATCATACTTTTAGTTCAATAACCCAAACAGAAAGTATGAATAGACTCCCTTTCGAACAACAAATATGAGGAATTTAAATCAAAATATCACTAGAGTAAATAAGATGATAAGAATATTTAATATGAGATCTCCGATTATACAATCTCACATTTTTACTTTTAGAACAAACATGCATGACTTAGTTCCTGTGACTTAAGAACTTGTTTGATGTCACTTGATAGAGACTTTGTCCTACAGAGAAGGTCCAGCCGTCCAGGGTTCTATCCCTGATACAGACGTTTACTAACAAGGTGTTATTAACTGCTAACCACTAACCAGTCGTTCTAAAAATAAATAACTAAATAAAACTTGTTTGATAGTAAATTAGTAATGCTATCATGAATCACCATGCATAAGAATTATTGCACTTTTGTAGGGATTTTATTATTCCGAATGTAATTACAACAATGCCAAAATTAAAAAGCTTTGTGAAACCGAATACATTTGTTTTGACTTTTGAGCAGGCTTGCGTAAAACAAATATTGCTTAGTAACATTGTTGGATTACTATAAGCTTTAATTTATGTGTTTCAAATGTCCTCAAATTGTCATCTTAGGTGTGCATAGTCACCGTTGCACTCAAAACAATATATTACGTTTATTATCACCAATGGATAGTTTTAGACAAACTAATAAAGTAAATGGTCTCTCTTTTTTTAACGGCTAAAAGATTGGGATTAAAAACTAGCAAGAAGCTAGAGAAAAATTACAAAAAGTCTAGGGGGGTTTTGAAACCAAACATCCCATTTACAAGAGGCCTTAGTATTTCTACTAACAAACCACAAATACGAATAATCAAATAACAAGGTCAATGATCCAATTCTTTTTAAACGGGCTAGAATTATAAATTGTGTCATTTCAGATCTTTCACAAAACTCACGAAGCAATCAAAAGAATGGAGCGAATAACATCTTTCTTTGGAGCCGAGAGATGCAAGAAACTAACCCCAAGAAATACAGAGACTATAATGGAATCTCAAGCTACCTAATAATAGCATTCCAAGTGTTGACTGTAACCACACAGTCTTTAAAAACATGGGAGATCGTTTCCAGGAATTTATCACATAAGAGACAATTCGATGAGGGAATGGATACACCTTCGGTTAGTAAATTGTCCCGAGTAGGAAGACGAGTTTGATCTAAACACCATAAGAAAATGTTTACTTTTTTGAGTAAAATTCTATTCCAAATAGTTTCATTCTCTCTCTTAGGGAGAATAAAATCTTCAATTAATGTTTTAGTATCTTTAACTGAAAATGAACCATCGTCGGTTATGTCCCACATCCACTTATCCTCTCGAGAAGAAAAAGAGAAGTTTGTCACAATCTCAATGAGCTTAAGGTACTGACTGTACTCAGCCTCATATCTAATCTATCTACGCCAACTCCAGTTCCACAAGTTATCAGTCCAAGGGTCACTGATAAAGCAATCTCTATTACTATCAAGCCAAAAGAGAGAATACATACTGTTATGACAACTTACATACTATTCAAAATCTGATTATTTTGTTCCTAAAACAAAATACTCAAAACTAGAATCCTGTTTGTCCAAGGTTACTACTAATTATCACAAAATTTTAGTTTACAATATATATTCGCACATACCTTAAATACATTTTAATATGGGTGATGCAAACCAGATAAAGCCCGTGACAAAATTAGTCTTAAAAAGACTAGCCTAGTTTAGGTTTCTAGTCTCTAACTCCGGCCCGCTGGTCTATATTTGATAACCCATTTCAAACCCAAGATAAAAGTGTGGTTTATATAACAAGTCTCTTTAGTCTTTAGTTACATTTCCATATTCGAAAATCTTCACATGATCTCTTTTAAAGTTTTCATTTATATTTATTTTTATTTTAGATCGTACTTGGGTTTTTTCTTCAATTTAGAGATGGAGGTGTTTTTCATAGAATTCTTACACTTATTTGCTGTTATTTCTCTCTATTTGAAGTGTTTTCTTGTTCTACTTGTTCATAATTTTTCCATTCTTATACGTTTTCACCGGTTATTTTGTATTTTAAAAAATGGCATTATCTAGCTCCAGGTTTGGTTAATCTTCTTCTTTATTATGATCTCTAATTACGAAATGGTTGTAGAGAAAAATTGGCTAATGTCGGTATGTGAACATCAGGAACTTGTTATTTTGACAGTAACAAATCTTGGATTAAAACTCACATGTGTTCAATTCAAATGGTGAGACAAAATCAACGGGTTAAAAAAATTATGGTGTCGGGTTGTCAACGATGTCATCCAAGGCAAATAAAGTACTAACTTTAACACCAAAGATCAAACATAATTTAGAATGTACTAATAAATGTCTTACAATTGTTTATGACGAATTCTCATATTTTGAGAATAATATATAAGTGCATTGTTGCTAATACTATCTAATATATCTTTCTCAATATATGACACTAAACCTCATAAATTGATCACTCATCTAATTGCGCAAATTATATTTTATCAATTTCATCGTTGAAAATGCGCGTTCCATAGTTGATGTTGCAACGGGTAAAATAAATGTTAATTTTTCCAAAACTTTTTATCAAAAATTTGATATAACCTCAACATACAATTGACACAAGCTATTGAAAATGGTCTCTACAATCCCCAAATATTTAACAATGATAAATATCTAGCTAAAACTCTTAGACTTAAGTTTATATGAAAAATCAATCAGAACTGCATACTCTCTCTCTCTCTCTCTCTCTCTCTCTCTCTCTCTCTCTCTCTCTCTCTCTCTCTCTCTCTCTCTCTCTCTCGACAAAATATAATCGTTGGCTTATAGTCCCAATGAGGTAGGAGTTTACCGGAGGTTCTTTTACGTTTCTTATTGTGATCGTTAAAGGAGTTGTATGTAATTTGCTTTGGGGATCGGTGATCAAATTTTTGCAGGTTCTTGATTAGGTAATCGCGATTGAGGGCTACAATGGAGTCTGTTGTTGTTCTTGATTTTCATCTTCTGCTGGTTGAGGACTTACAACAAGAACTAAAGTATGGCTAAATGAGGAGTTTGGACGTTTGTTAATCGTTGCAAATTCTCACAGCATGGAAGGTGTTCTTTTGGCGGCTAGATATATGTTCAAGGACAAGGTACATGATTTCAAATGCCAACGATGTTAGAAAAGTATCTAAAATTGTATACATTACCAACTTTCAACCATCATTGAGTAATCAAGAATTATGAGAAAAATGTGCCAAGTTTTATACGTTTATTAATATGTTTGTAAAATTCGGGCCTGTGAATCAGATTCGGGTTTGTGGATCATATTCGAGGTCGTGGGTCATGCATGTTTGAACATCGAAAACTCCAAAGAAAAACTGATGACTTCTTGAAAGCTATATATTAAAATTTTCTTCTTCATAAATCATATCAAGATTCAAGTAAAAACAATATGCAAGTTAAACTTTATAACTTCTTGAAAACTACATAAATAAAAAAATCTATTATTCGTATTGAAAAAACTCACCAAATGTCAATTCAAATTTTATTAGAATTGGGTAAATTACTTAGAACGGTAATTAGGTAAAAGCATAAAACTAAAGGGTGGTAAAGCAATAGAAATTTTAATCATAAATATTAAAATTTTGATTTTTAAATGTAATATATTATACAAGATAGCAGGTTAATCCGTGAACCAACATACTAACCCGAACATGATCCATAAAATAAACGAGTTATGCGGGTTGCTGGTTGACTGGTCCAAAAACTCAACTGAAACCCGTTTAATTCCGTGTCGGGTTTGTATTTTCGGATCATGTTGAAAATTAACCCCCTGATTTGATTTAACAAGTGAAAATATGATGCATTGACGGTATTATTTAATAAAATTATTATATAAAAGTTAGAAACAAAACGTTCTACACTCATCTATAAACTTACAATCTCTTTTTTAATGGACCATACAAAAGATGACTAACGGCAAGGAGCCAAGGACCGATATTTAGTGAAAGGTCCAAATCGGCCTGCTCAAAGAAAAATGGGACTAACTAATTAATTAATGACACGAACCGCGGCCCATATTTTCCGATCAACAAACCCACTACCCACCGGCCACCACCGCCACCGCAGCTTAACTAACGCAACTCTGTTGCAGAAGTTTAATCTTCACGACACGTTTCCCAATTGAATCAATCTCAATCTATAATTGAGTTTTTTTTAAGGAAGATAAAATCCCCAATCTTCATCACACTTCCCAAAGTTCCAGCAACCTTTTCGTCATCATCAACGTTATCGCGTTATTTTTTCCTTCATCTACATTCATATATATCTCTCTCTAAATTGAAGTAAAGCACTTGGTGATTTTTCTTGCGTGATACATATATCAGAGAATATGCAGCACCACGGCGCAGGAGATGCTAGTCAACGCATCGCTAGAATCTCAGCTCACCTAATTACTCATAAACCGCAGGTTTCCCTTCTGAATCATTTCTGTAATTTCGAAATTTGTTTTATTCGGTTACGATCAATCTGATCTGCTGAACATATCTCTTCTACCTCCGCCTTGATCAATGCTTAATCAAGTACGTAACTCTAAAATTGTTGGCTTCATGATCTTTCCACCTCTGTAAGTTGCTTCTCCGGTGTAAACTGTGGTGTGTATGTATGCGAGAGAGAGACGATACTCTCGTTATGGTGTTAGATACGCATTACTCTTTATCAGGAAGCTGAAAAAATGGTTTTACTTTTCAGGTCAAAAGTAGTGACCGTTAATTTTAAATCGATACGCATTCTTTCGAATTTAGATTCTGAAAAACTTTTGATAAACACAAAAACTTCTCATCAAACTGTACATAATCGAAAACTGTCCTCTTCTTAACTAAATCTCTGAATTTTGAATTCGTAAACTAGCATTTCGACTCAAAAAGTCAAAATGCACAATTGAGCGGTTGTCTTCACCGTTTAATCAAATATACAAATACAACAGACAATTGAAATTACATAACCAGGCAACCTAATAGTTTACTATATTCATCCTCAATTCAAGTTCTAAATCGATATTTCCATCTTCCATGTCTCTAAATTGCAATCACACTTCTGAAGATGGAAGGAAGTTCGAGTTTAGAATCATCAAATTGCCGAGCAAAAGGCGGATCACCTGGATTCAAAGTAGCCATACTCGGTGCATCTGGAGGCATCGGTCAACCACTTTCCATGTTAATGAAGATGAATCCATTAGTTTCCGTCCTCCATCTCTACGACGTTGCCAATACTCCTGGCGTCACTTCCGACATCAGTCACATGGACACAAGTACCGTCGTAAGTTTCTCCTTCCAACTTTCTTCATCAAACATTCTCCTTCTTCTGAATCCAAAACAAACCTTGAATCGTTCATTTATCTTCTTCATCGTTGAAACTTAGGTGCGTGGTTTCCTTGGGCCACAGCAGTTAGAAAGTGCACTTACCGGCATGGATCTTGTCATCATTCCAGCTGGTGTTCCTAGAAAACCAGGAATGACAAGAGATGATCTTTTTAACATCAATGCAGGAATCGTTAAGTCCCTTTGTGAAGGAATTGCTAAATCCTGTCC
This sequence comes from Cichorium intybus, assembly GCA_023525715.1. Classification (NCBI taxonomy): domain Eukaryota; kingdom Viridiplantae; phylum Streptophyta; class Magnoliopsida; order Asterales; family Asteraceae; genus Cichorium; species Cichorium intybus. The sequence continues at coordinate 36,704,786 of CM042016.1, read as the reverse complement.
AAAAGCCATTGTTAACTTAATCAGCAATCCTGTAAATTCCACAGTTCCAATTGCTGCTGAGGTTTTTAAAAAAGCTGGAACATATGATCCAAGACGACTTTTAGGAGTTACAATGCTTGATGTTGTTAGAGCCAATACTTTTGTGGTAAGGAAAGTTATCTTAATTCTTATCCATTTTTTGCGTTGACTTTGTTGACTTTTACATGAAAAGGCTGAAGTTTTGGGACTTGATCCAAGGGAAGTTGATGTTCCAGTTGTTGGTGGTCATGCTGGTGTTACTATTTTACCTCTTTTATCTCAGGTAATATTTTTTTTATAAATGTTTTACAGATTGTTGATGTTTTTAAATTTGTGATTTTTTTTTTTTTTGGTTATAGATGAAGCCTTTGTGTTCTTTTACTTCAGAAGAAACTGCATACCTAACATCTCGTATCCAAAATGGTGGAACTGAAGTTGTTGAGGTAACAATTTTCAGCTTTTTTATTTTATAAAAAAGGAAAAAGAAAAAATTATATAAAAGCTTTCAAATTTCTTACTCCTTTTGTAGGCAAAAGCTGGGGCAGGATCTGCAACACTTTCCATGGTTAGATTTTTTTTTTTTTATATATTCTAAACTTTTTTTTTATAAATGTACAAATTCTTTTTTGTTATGAATAATTGGAATAAAATTTCTTAGGCATATGCTGCTGTTAAATTTGCTGATGCATGCTTACGAGGTTTGAGAGGCGATGCAGATGTTATTAAATGTGCTTTTGTACCATCTGTGGTAAGTTGTCATATTCCACTACAGGACAAAACATGACAGTCTTGTACTATGTCTGACATGACATGTATTGGACTGTACCAGTACAAATGTCAATGACAAAAATTGTATTTTTTTGTCCTATCCAAAAAGGTGGGACTAAGACAGAGACTTTGGTTTTATATCTCGTTTGTGTAAAAGACGTGAATGCCCTCGCCATTGTTATCAGCTATTTTAGCTGTAAAAAGATTTTCATGTTTTGTTGCAGGTTACCGAACTTCCATTCTTTGCGTCAAAGGTGAGGCTCGGGCGTAATGGCATAGAGGAGATATACCCGCTCGGTCCCGTCAATCAATTTGAAAGGTCAAAGTCGGTCAATGCTACACTTATTTTACTTTCTCACTTCCTGGATTTTTATCCAAAATAAGTTGCTGATGCTGGTCAGTTGAGTTGCAACAACTGGTCAGCATCAACAGCTAATCAGAGCTGTCAACATCAGCATCATGCTATGATGCTGATGCTAGCTTGGAATGATGATGTGTCATTCATAGCAGTCAGTTAATTATCGATTATGTGTGGCAGGACTGGCTTGGAAATGGCAAAAAAAGAGTTGGCGGCAAGTATAGAGAAGGGGATTTCGTTTGCCAACAAATGAGTCGTGCAATTCGAGTGTGGTGGTTTCGGGTAGATGAAATAATTTTGGCGGATGTTGCGACGCGTAAGAATAATTTTTTTTGTTTAAGGTACCTAAGTTATTGTTATTAATTATGAAATAATTATTTCTATAGTGATATAGAAAGTTATATGATATTTTGGTCATCATATTATTATTATTATTATTATTATTAATTAGTTTGAAATCTATTTATTTGGGCATTCCCAGTTATGTAAGAAATTGTTTTCTAATTTTTTTAAATAATTGATGATGATGTTTTAATTTTTTAAATAACAAGTGATTATTCTTTATAAAAATTTATGCGGTGTTTTTTAGAATTTGTAGTATTAGTATAATTCTTTTGTTAAAAATAACTAAATAAGAGTATCAAGTGATGAAAAAGGTTACACAAGACTAACAGATATCTAAATCAACCAATTAACTAGTTCTTTAACAATTATGTTTGTCTGTATATGATTGTACGATATTTAATATTGGGATAGGTTTGAACCTATTCCTATTGGGGGATAATGTTTATTAAAGTTGTCTTGAAACTAAAAGATTTTACAAAGTATAGAATCAGTTTTAACAAAATATATGTTAAAAATAATTTTCGAATGACTTTTAGGATTTTAATAAATTTTATTAATAGTAACTACTAATAACAAAATAATCAAAATAAATTCTCAGTAGAATTATAAAACTTCAACACTATATAATATTAATTTAAAAGATTGTACTAATTTTATTTATACATGTTTATTAATAAATAAAAGTATACATTATAATTTCATTAAGTAATTTATTACATAGTAAAAATATCATACGCAAAATGTACGTTAAAAAACGTTTTGAGTGGATGCCAAAGATTTTGAGAAACTTTACCTATTTTAATAACTGATAAACAAATGAACCAAGAAATATTTTACTGTAGAACTATTTTAAATGATAAAGTCATTGTAATTCAATTATAAAAAAAAAGGTATATAAACTTTATATTTTTAGTTTGTATTATATTTTTCTTAATGAAGATATGAATACATGAAATATACAAAAATGGTTAAAAAAAGACATCATGATTTTAAGTATATAAAAAAGATTATTATTCCAAAATAATTAATTATCGAATCCAAAAGTCATTTTACTTAAATAAATATAATTATTTTGTTATTTAAAATCTCATATAAATATTGAAGTTCTATATTTATTGCGCTAATTAGTTTATTATATAATTACGTTAAAAGCATATTGAGTTGTTGTAGATGTGTTAGATACATAATAATATTCATAATTAGGCAAAAAAAAAAGTCTATTGAATTAGTAGTTTTAATTTGACAAGTTAAATTTCTGACTCATAAAATTATTTAAACTAATATGATAAAATATAATTATATACCTCTAACCACATAAAAAAAGAGTGCCCTCAGTTATAAGAAACTAGATGTCTACGCATTACATGAGGATAAAATCATATAGTTATAATATAAAAAAGATATATGTTGTTAAATATAAGTTAGACAATATCATTAACTATCACACAATATCCTTTATACTAAATTAAAAAGTTGATATTGAGCATTTTGATTATCATAAAAAACCATTACCTTGATGGCTCACGAGATAATGCTTGGGCTCAGTGGCGGAGCGTCATGGGGCCAGGGGAGGTCATGGCCCTCCCCCCCCCCCCCCCCCCCCCCCGGTTTTGAGGTTCATAACACACAATACAATACAATACAATATACTTATTAAATAACCACTAAAATGACTAGTTGGCCCCTGTGATTTTCAAGTTTACGTATGTATATATGCGATATGATTTATGTATTTTGGTTATTAACAAAGAAACTAAATACATAATTAAAAACAACTCCGGAAATCACTGAGAAAATCAAAACAAACATTTTTATTAGGAAACTAAAGAAACCATCGATTCTATTAAAACCAAAATCCAATCAAAATATACAGGTTTTTTACTCAAGCTTTGAGTTCATAAAAACTATGTACCCTAAATTTTATTCCCACCGTCGGAGAAAGATATCTCAAAGCTGGTCGGATGAAAGAAGCCATTGCCGGAAAAAGAAATCTCAAAACTTACTGGAAGAATACCGCCATTGTCGTACAGCTCGTCGGCCGCTACCGGCTGCTGTGTCTTACCTACGCTATGCGCCCTATCGGTGGTCGCTTTCCGTCTCCGATCTCCTCTCCGCATTTGTCGCTTTCTCTTCCGGTCTCCTCTCCGTCGGAGTAAGCGTTTTATCTTCTCCTCTTATTCTCTCTTTTCTCCCTTTATTTCTTTGTCTAGTTATGATAAATGTATGATTCCTACCTCGTTTTATCTCCTCCTCTCACAAGTTGGGCTAGCCCACTTGGCTAACAAGGTGATTACTAACAATGAGGTCATAGGTTCAAACCCTGGCACTAACATAACAATGAGTAGTTTAGAAGTAGGAGTAGGATAGATTTGCCGTTCAAAAAAAAAAATCTCCTCCTCTCCGCCGGACTAAACTAAAAAGGCTATAAAATTTTGGAAAAAGGACTTTAACTTTATTGAATAGAAAATTTTTTATTTTCATTTTCTTAGTTGCGAAAGATACGAACTAATTGAAATCTATAAACCTTCTATCATAACTAAACATATATTATTTGTAAAATATCATAAACCGTAAAAGTAGAAAAAAGAACAAAATAAAACAAGTTTATTAGTATGGTTAGGCTTTTTTAAGTTAGTTAATTATCTTTTTTATATGAAATAATTATGAACCAATTAATTATTTTATATAAAATAATTGTTTTGCGATCTCGGCCCCCTTGATTGTAGTAGTCGTGTTCCGCCCCTGCTTGGGCTGCTATATGGGAGGTCTCGTAATATCCCGAATTTTTCGATTTCATGATGTTATGAATTGAGCATAAGATTGAAGCATATGGAGAGGCAATAAGTATGTACCAATAGTTACAAGGATGACGAAATAAAGGATAAAAGACGAAAACGAGCACGTATCATGCTTGGATTGTATGAGTACTAAGAATAATTGCGGAAAATATATACAACCAGTGGAGATGTGCATGCATTTCGATGAGTTTATTAATCGGTTTACTTTCAACACCATTTACGTAATACTCTCCTACATTGAGACCATTTTCGTTATTTTGCTATTAAACATTGACAAATTACTATACATTTATCTCACATAAGGACTATTTGTTAATGTTGCTATTACATAGGGACCATTCCTAATTTCCTATAATATCGCTATTACTCAATGACCAAAAATGTAACTAATGAAAATTATATACTACAAGGACCAAAACTGTAATTATCACAACGTAAAAACTATAGGGACTAAAATAATGAGTAATATAAATTAAAAACTACAGGGACCAAAACTATAATTATTGAAAATAATGCAAATTAAAAAATGCATGCATCAAAACTATAATTAGTGAAATTAAAAACTACATGGACCAAAATTGTAATTAAACAAAATTAAAAATATGGGACCAAGATTCTCTATTTAGATTTATTAATATGTGGATTTTATTTAAAAAAACTATTATTATTCTAAATTAAAAATTATAGGGACCAAAATTGCAATTTATGTGAATTAAAAAAGGGATAATGTCACGTTGCCCTACAAACTTTACAATTTTTTTTAAATGGTCCCCTAATGTTTTTATTTGGTCTTTTAAGGGCTTAAACTCTATATTTTCCTGCTCCTTAAGTCCGATACAAAATGTCAGATGGACTTGATTAGCATGTGAATATCAAGTTTAAACCTCTAGAATACAAAAAAATAGTGGAGACCATTTAAACAAAAAATGAATACTTTGTAGGGCTACAATGACATTATCCTGCCTAGACTTCCTGTTCATTCTCACCCCCGATACTAGGGACTAAGCTCTAGTCTATTGGAAGCCATATTTGTTGCTCTGCTCCTTACACATATCATCTTCGATATGTTATATCTTAGTTAATATTATGTGAAACTCAAATTTGGAGACTATCAACGGTTCAAAATCACACGTTCGTCTGCAAAATAAGCAAAATTCCTCGGACCAAAACATCCACAAAATATTTAAAGTGGGCACCACAGAGTCAACATGCTTTGTCGAGATAGAGGCCGAGAAACTAGAACATATGCAATTAACAACTATCATGGAAGTTGAAAATCACAACAAAATTGTGTAGGAGTTGCTGACAACCATCGAAAAATCAAGAATCTAGTCAATGATGTGTAATATTTTTGCAAAATTGACAAACAAAAAATAAAAAAATCTTATTCTCCGATTTGCCACAAATAGTCATCGATTTTTTTGTTTAAATAGCCTTTGATGTTTTTTGTATTCTAGAGACTTAACTTTGCATTCACCTATTATTCAAGTCCCTATTACCTTCTATTACTGGTAAAAGAGACTTGAATAACATGAAAATATACAATTTGAGCCCCTAGAATACAAAAATAAAATATTAGGGACCATTTAAACAAAAAACAAAAAATTTGTAGGACTATAGTGACATTATGTAAATTAAAAATTATAGAACCAAAACTATAATTATTTTAGACTAAGAACTACATGGACCATAACTGTAATTAATATAAGTTTAAACTACAAGGATTGAAATTATAATCATTCAAATGTAAAACTATAAAGACCAAAATTGTAATTAGCCATTATAGAGACCAAACCTGTGATTAAAACAAATTAAAAAATATAAAGACAAAAACTATAAATATGCAAATTAAAAATTGCAAACACCAAAACTGTAATAATCCAAAATCAAAACCTTTAAAGACAAAACTGTTGTAATTATTGAAATACCAATAGGAGTATAGGACAGACACCAAAATTGTAATTAGCCCATTTATAATTAAAAGGATAATAATAGTATAATTCGAAACGGGCCTCAGGCTGGCTATGACTAGGGCCATACAATGGTCTCATAAACAATAACACTTGTAACCTGAAAAATCCTCATAGTTTTTGAACAGAAGAAAATTGACGAACGTTTAAACTGAAATTATATGCAAACTAAGATGATGATAGAACATGAAGAACACAAATTAAACCCGTGACAACTTGATCTCGTACGGAACAAATAATATTTTTACAAATGATTTTAACCTTATGAAAGGATTCGGGATTGAAGGGGACAAATTCAGGAAGAGTATGGTGACTTTATAATTATAAGAGGAGGATGAAGATGGGTAGAGGAGGTGTTGATGTGATGGCCGTCAATGTTTATGTAGGGGTGGGGTACATTTAATTTGAGAACGGTACAAAAATTACAAGATTCAATAAAAAAGTTAATAGGAATCACATACCGATAAAATAGTATATCATATCGTTTAGTGACCAAAATTGAAATGAAATCAATCCATGAGAACGACTTGAGTTAAAATATTGCTTTCAAAGACAGATCCATCAATTTGGATACGACATGGTGACATGATAAATATAGTTTTGCATATATATTAATATTAGTTATGATATTTTTGTTAGAATTGTTTTATCCCTCTCTATGTATATATATATATATATATATATATATATATATATATATATATATATATATATATATATATATATATATATATATATATATATATATATATATATATATTTTGCAAGTTAGGGATGAATCTACTACATGAATCGTAATATACTACAGGCTACACAAGGTACATTGGCTATCATCTACAGTATATCGTAGTCTTCACCTTCTCCGAGGAACCCGCACAGAGACTAGACCCACTAACGCAGAAGCAAACCCTGGTGCATAGCACACGCCGACCCCGTAACGACGCCCTGCAGGCAACTGGCTGGGGGGAAACCAGCCCCGGGTATATATATATATATATATATATATATATATATATATATATATATATATATATATATATATATATATATATATATATATATATATATATATATATATATATATATATATATATATATATATATATATATATATATATATATATATATATATATATATATATATATATATATATATAAGCCACACATTTTTATAATAGGTCACCATCCGCCCCCTTCCACCATAACCACCAGCACGCACTCCCGCTCAACCTCACCCACCCCACCCTACCCTACCCTACCCCCCTCCCTGCCCACCAAAAAAAAATTATTTTTTTACCACCCACTCCCGCTCCACCCCATCCACCAGCACCCACCCTACCCTACCCACGCCACCCCTACCCTACCACACCCTCCCCGCCCACCAAAAAAATTTAATTTTTTTACCACCTAATTCAACTCCACCCCACCCACCCTACCCTACCCACCCCATCCCACCCAACCATACCCTACCCCGCCAACCAAAAAATAATAATTTTTTTACCATCCACCGTACCCTATGCCGTCCACCAAAATTTTTTTTTTAATATTTTTACCACCCCACTCCTGTTCCACCCCACCCACCAACATTCACCCTATCCTACCCACCGATGTCACCCTACCCTACCCCGCCCACCAAAAAAATTTTAATTTTTTTACCACCCAATCTCGCTCCACCCCACCCACCAGCACCCACCCTACCCTACCCACCTTACCCACCTACCCCGCCCCACCACAAAAAAATTAATTTTTACCACCAACTCTCGCTCCACCCAACCCACCAGCACCCACCCTACCCTACGCACCCCAACCAATTTTTTTCACTCACTCCCACTCCACCCCACCAACCAGCACCCACCCAACCTACCCTCCACACCCCCGTACCCTACCCCTACTACCCCCATCCCTACCGTACCATCACCTCGCCCACCAATTTTTTTTAATTTTTTACCACTCACTCCCGATCCACCCCACCCTAACCCACCCCACCCGACTAACCAGTACCCCACCCTACCTTACCCCTACCACCCCCACCCCTACCCTACCATCACCCCGCCCACCAAATTTTTTTTAATTTTTACCACTCACTCTCGATCCACCCCACCCCACCAATTACATGTACATATTCATAAGTGAATGATAGACTTTAAATCAGATACAAATAATAATGTTTAATCACATGTGAATAGTTCAATCATATGTGAATAACAATGTTTAATTGCATGTGATTAAATACATATGATAGGAAATTTTATTTAAAAATAAAAAATTTGTCATGTACATATTTACATATGAATAACATGTGAATAACTTAATTATATGTGAATAACAAGGTTATAATCACATGTGAATAATAGGGTTTTATCACATGTGAATAGCTTAATCATATGTGATCAACAATGTTTAATCACATGTGATTAAATACATATAATTAAGAAAATTTATTTAAACATAAAAATCATTGTATACATATTTGCATATAAATAACATGTTTTAATCACATGTGAATATGTGAATAACAATGTTTAATCACATATGATTGAAGAAAAAACATATCACATGTGAACAAGATTTCATAATCATATATGATTAAGCGCTTAATAACAATGTTTAATCACATGTGATTGAACAAAAAAACATATCACAAGTGAACAAGATTTCAGAATTATATATGATTAAGCACTTAATTGTACCTGAACAAGCCTGCAGCTCCTTGGACTTCGACATGACAGAGAATAGGGGTGTGAGACTGCTTTTTTGAGTTTGGTGGCGTATTTTGAGGTCGGGGTGAGTGCAAGGACCACTGATAGAAGGGATTTGGACGAAAGTGTCGAACACCTTAGGTGCATAAAGTGTGTCTCCATATGTGATCAACAATGTTTAATCACATCTGATTAAATACATATAATTAAGAAAATTTATTTAAACATAAAAAATCATTATGTACATATTTGCATATAAATAACATGTTTTAATCACATGTGAATATGTGAATAACAAGGTTTAATCACATGTGATTGAAGAAAAAACATATCACATGTGAACAAGATTTCAGAATCATATATGATTAAGCGCTTAATAACAAGGTTTAATCACATGTGATTGAGGAAAAAACATATCACATGTGAACAAGATTTTAGAATCATATATGATTAAGCGCTTAATAACAAGGTTTAATCACATGTGATTGAAGAAAAAACATATCACATGTGAACAAGATTTCAGAATCATATATGATTAAGCGCTTAATGGTACGTGAACAAGCCTGTAGCTCATTGGACTTCGACATGACAGAGAATAGGGGTGTTAGACTGGTTTCTTGAGTTTGGTGGCGTATTTTGAGGTCGGAGTGAGTGCAAGGACCACTGATAGGCGGGATCTGGATGAAAGTTTCTTTCAGCCATTTTGTCGAACACCTTAGGTGCATAAAGTGTGTCTCCATATGTGATCAACAATGTTTAATCACATGTGATTAAATACATATAATTAAGAAAATTTATTTAAACATAAAAAAATCATTATGTACATATTTGCATATAAATAACATGTTTTAATCACATGTAAATATGTGAATAACAAGGTTTAATCACATGTGATTGAAGAAAAAACATATCACATGTGAACCAGATTTCAGAATCATATATGATTAAGCGCTTAATAACAAGGTTTAATCACATGTGATTGAAGAAAAAACATCACATGTGAACAAGATTTTAAAATAAGATATCTTAATGGTACGTGAACAAGCCTACAGCTCCACCCCACCCACTAGCACGCACCCCACCCCACCCACTAGCACCCACCCCACCAAAACCCTACCCAACCCCTCCCCTCCCCGGCCCATGAAAATATATTCTATTTGAGTATATTTACATATGAATAACACGTTCTAATCATATGTGATTGAATACGTATAATAACAAAAATTATTAAAAAAATAAAAAAAATTATATTTGAGCATATTCACATGAAAATAACAAGTTCTAATCACATGTGAATAACATGTTTTAAACACAAAGTGCAGATTTGACCAAAACTGCACTGTGATCATTGAATCATCAATTTGAAATGGAATTTAGGTGATGAGACGGTTAATTGGAAGTTTGGAACTCAGTTATTGAATACTCATTTTCTTTCAGAATCATATACGATTATCTCAGTGGTATAAATTACAAGAATGATCCTTGTTCTTTAAGAATCATATACGATTGGAATAACCTGAAACAAAGAGTTGAAGAAGTTCACAGCTCAGCTTTCACAGAATTTGAATTGGTTGCACCAACAGTATATTGTCATGAAAAATTTAACTAGCTAAATGTTCAATTGAGATAAAGTATAATGTTATGTGATTGAATACATATAATAAGAAAAATTATTAAAAAAACAAAAAATTTGATATGTGAATATTCACATGTGAATAACAGCTTCTAAGCCCATGAGAATAGCATGGACTAATCACATATGATTAACAAGTTTTAATCATGTGAATAAAATGGTTTAATCGCATGCTGTTAAACATAAATAATAAGAATTAACTAATATCGGTCAAGGACCGACATTCGAGTTATAGGTTCATGCGGTGGGATATCCGTATTTTTATATCATACGAATTAACTAATTAATCTCAAATATATGTTATATAAATACAAATTAATACATACATATACAAACACCTTAAATCAATTTAACTTCTCTTTCAAGCATTTGATCGAACACCTTACATGCATACTCAATATTAACTAATTAATCTCATATATATGTTTAATTCACATCCCAGCAAACTTCAATTATGTTGAATTCACACACAAGCATATAAAAACATACATACACACACACACACACACATATATATATATATGTATATATATATATATATATATATATATATATATATATATATATATATATATATATATACACACACACACACACAAAGAGACACACACACGGTTGAAGGAAAAAATTAGGAAACAAGAATCGATGAACTAATGCAAATAGGAACTCATGTGTGATGCAATTTAGAATTGAAACTGAATGTGCGATGTAATTTGGAATGAAAATTAATCTATACAAACACACACACACACACACACACACAAATAGTTAAATTGGAATCTAAATTGGTGGCACCATCAAAACTCATATATGATGCAATTCATGTGCAATTGTAGAAATTGGTGCCTGAATCAAAACTCATATGTGATGCAAGACATAAAGGGCCTGTAATCTTACATCTCAATCTCTTGAATGTTCAAGTAATCCGTGCCAATTGGAACCAACGAATCCTAGAAACCTTCAGGTCCCATCCTAACAGATATCACATAAATCATATGTTTATGTTTTGTTTATCATTAAAAATAAATAACAAAAAAATCTCACCATTTTCCGAGCATAAATGATCTGCCTAAAACCTCGATTTTCCAAGTAGGCCATGGCTGCTTCAATCCTTTTACTTCAACAAGGTTTACATTTTGATCCATATTGTTCTAGCGGTATCCAATGGCTTCAACAGTACAACCAGAAGCTAATGCAATAGAGCGTAGAGTTACTGAAATACCCTATAGTTTGACCAAATATAAACACCCATGAAACACGCAACCGACTCCATCTCCTTTACAATCTCAATCACGCATTCTGTCAATAATTCAATCGAACGAAATCGTGACCTTCAATTGGAACTGATTAGACCTGGAATCTCGACCTGCAACTCGTTCTAAATCCAGAATTGCACTTGGATTTGGATTTGGAATCGCATCTGAATCCGGAATCGAAAGAAATCGTGACCTTAAATTGTGAACGAACTGAAATCTTCAATTGTGAACGAACTGAAATCCGACTTTAAATCCATTCCCTCTGAAATCCTGGAATCTCGACCTGCAACTCGTTCTAAATCCGGAATTGCACTTGGATTTGGATTTGGAATCGCATCTGAATCCGGAATCGAACGAAATCGTAACCTTCAATTGTGAACGAACTGAAATCTTCAATTGTGAACGAACTGAAATCTGACTTTGAATCCCTTCCCTCTGAAATCCGACTCCAAACAGATGCTCGATCTTTGAATCAGACTCTGAAATCTCGATGTTTGAAATCGATACCCTATGAACGAGAATGAAGTTTCATTGCAATTTAATTCAAACAATACCCTATGAACGAGAATGAAGCTTCAATCGATAGATACCTTGTTAACCTATGCACGAGAAGAATAAGATGGCGTCGGGATTCAATTCAATTCTAATAGCATCGGGGTGGACGGGGGCCTTTTTTAAAATTGTATGGTCCAAAATTGTTCTCATGTTCTCAATTCAAAATTGTTCTCATGTTCTCAACAAGGGACTAATATAAACCATGGTACCAAGGAACTAATCTCAGCCACACGATTATACACTTTACGGTGGACTTGCATTTACCGGATTATAAAAAAACCCACTTCAATTTTTTCGTTTTTTTAATTTTTAGGGCTTATTATTTATCGAAAAAAATCTGAATATATAGAAATTTATAACTTTTTATCCTCTACAAATAGATATCCATATTGATATACAAAAAATGATTTTTTTTCGAAATTTCCGCTAGTTAAGATTCACATGTGAATCTGAACTGTTATTCTGTTCACTGTTGACATACACAATGACATATGATATTCTCATGTGAATTTGAATAAATTTGTGTGTGAATATGAATGGAATTAACTTATAAATCATAGTATATTTATTATAAATGATTAAAATGTTGAATTGTTAAAAGTTTTCTAACTAAATTAATCATATTCATATTTCGGAGTATATTTAAAATACCATATGATATTGATATATAAATCTTTGTAAATTGTTGTGTGAATGTAAATAATTTATATTGTGAATGAGAGTAAAATCATTATAAATGGTTAAAATATTGAAGTAGTAAAAACTATTAAGTAATTTCTCAATACTATATGATTTTGATATATGAATATGAATAAGTTGTCGTGTAAATATGAGTAAATCCATTTGTGAATCAAGTATATTACTTATAAATGGTTATAATATTGAAATAGTAAAAGTTTTAAAAGTAAAATAATTACTTATATTCAAATTTTCACAATTCAGATTCAAATGTGAATTTGAATTGTTATTATGTTATTCTCTGTTGGGATTCACAATGACATATGATATTGTCAAATGAATCTGAATAATTTTTGTGTAAATGTGAATGAAATTAACTTATGAATCATAGTAAATTCATTATAAATGATTAAAATGTTGAAGTGTTAAAAATTTCTTAAGTAAATTAATCATATTCATATTACAAATTATATTTAAAATATCATATGATATCGATATGTGCATCTGAGTAAATTGTTGTGTGAATGTAAGTAAATTCAATTGTGAATCAGAGTAAATTTATTATAAATGGTTAAAATGTTGAAGTAGTAAAAAACTTATAATTAAATTCTCAATAGCATATGATATTGATATGTGAATATAAGTAAATTTTCGTGTAAATATGAGTAAATCCACTTGTGAATCAAGTACATTACATATAAAAGGTTATAATATTGAAGTTTTAAAAGTTTTAAAAGTAAAATTATTACCCATATTTAAATTTTTACAGTTCAGATTCACATTATGAATCTAGACGAGCTGTACTTATAAAAAAAGTTTATTTTTTATATATCAATATGGATGTCTATTTGTAGAGGACAAAAAGTTATGAATTTTGGTGTATTCGATTTTTATTTTTGAAAAAAGAATAATGTCGAAAAATTAAAAAAAAAAAAATGAAGTGAGATTTTTATTATAATCATCTACATGTGCGTCGACGTAAGAAATTTACAACCTATTTTTTGGCCGTTGATGATTTTGATTCCGACGATCGAGATTAATCCCTTGGTACCATTGATAAATTTAGTCTTTTATTGAACCAAACCCTATATATATATATATATATATATATATATATATATATATATATATATATATATATATATATATATATATATATATATATATATATCCTCTACATGTGCGACGACGTAAGAAATTTACAACCTATTTTTTTGCCGTTGATGATTTTGATTCCGTCGATCGAGATTAGTCCATTGGTACCATGGATAAATTTAGTCCCTTATTGAACCCAACAATATATATATATATATATATATATATATATATATATATATATATATATATATATATATATATATATATATATATATATATATATATATATATATATATATATATATATATATATATATATATATAGACAAATGTTCTATAGAGAACCAAAACAAAACAAGTAACCAATCGTAAGTATCGAAATTCAAATGATCAACGGCCGGAGATATGGTTTTAAATTTCTTAATTGAACGCGCATGTAGCGGATAATTCCAAAAAAAACTCACTTCGTTATTTTTTATTTTTTTATTTTTAGAGCTTATTTTTTATCGAAATAAAAAATCGAATATATCAAAATTCATAATTTTTTAATCTATTTCAATAAACATCTATATCAATATAGTAAAAACGTAAAAAAATTAAAAAATATTATTTAGATTCACAACACTTAATCAATGAATCTAAACTATAATAAGTTTTATAGAATATTATTCATTTGTGGATCATCATTGAAATTATTTTTCTCAACAATCATTGATCATTCAATAACAACTTTTGTGAATTTAAATAAACTTTTAGATTCAGACGTGAATGAAACACCCTCGCTTAATGCTTTTTATAAAAACATCATTTTAACTCTTGATTTATCTTCATTATTCAAAAAATCATGCCTTGTGAAACTTTAAATATGAAGATTTTTCAAAAATGTTAATTTAAGTACAGATATTGTTTTAAAACACATTGGGTTTTGTTAAGAAATTGTTTAAGAGTTTATGTTGCGGAAAAATCATTTGGTCCCACTTTAAATAAATCATCTTGGTTTGTAAAATATCGAGGTTGTTACAATTCGAATACCATTACACAGCTCAAATGAAACCACACGATCCGTGGTCTTCTAAAATATCCATATCCTCTACAGTTATCATAAGTTCTTAACCTGAGTACACATCAAAATAAGTTAGGTAATTGAAATGCCTAGTGAGCTTACCCGAGGCTGACCAATTTAGAGTGGGCAGTGAACTACCACACTCGGGACAAACCCCCAAAAACAAATTTGACACACACTTTAAAGTTATATAACTCATCATATCAAAATTTGTATAAAACATTTGTACGTCATAAAGGTTTACTAAAAAATGGATAGCTATGAAATGCAATGCAATGCATGATACAACTATCCCAACCCACGTCCATCTCATAAAAGTCCAACTCACCACAATGGCACCTACCTAATGTAACACCCGACTTTTAAAACAAAAACACCCCTGAAAATTTTTTTCATTTAAAACCAAGGTTTCAATACATAAAACCATAACAAAGGGGTACATTTTAATAAAAACGGGTACAAGTGTATCAAGGAGAGTATAAGATACCATGTCTCCTTAAAAGCCGGGCTGCTACTGACAGCATCTATGAGTCCTACTTCAAAGTCACGGACTCTATCTTGTCCCCTATCAGTATCATGCTAACCTGCAGGGACAGTAACAAATATCGTGAGCTATAAAGCTCAGTGAGTAATCAAATCTGCAAATAACATGTATCAAAATACAATCATATAACTGTCTGGATTTCGAATCCAAACTCCTAGCCTTACTGGCTGACCATATATACTCTAGGATTTCACATCCTATTCTGTAGCCCTACAGGCTGAATCCTAGTGACCTGTAATTAACAAGCCACGTTAGTTATTTGCATCTAAAATCATGTCTAACCATTTCTGTCCTATATTTCTTAGTCACAATGGACTGCATCATATATCATGGCTAAATAAGCCGCACCCTGTGTCATAGCTATATAAGCTGCACCAAAACATTATCAGTATATAATTCATAGCCCGCAGGCCGCACTAGCTGGGTTTAATAACCCGATATCATAGCCAAAAGGCCGCACCATGTACCTGTAACAAAATCATAGCCAAAAAGGCCGCACCAAATATCATAGCCCGAAGGCCGCATCGGAGACATAGCCCGAAGGCCGCACCAGAGTCATAGCCCGAAGGCCGTACCAAGCATCGGAGACATAGCCCGAAGGCCGCACCGGAATCATAGCCCGAAGGCCGTACCCATTGGATATAAAATCCAGAAATCATAGCCCGAAGGCCGCACCCATTGGATATAGCATCCAGAACTAGTTATGGCTCACAGGAAAATCCCGCTGTTGCCTAGACTCACGGCTGGTTCCGGTCTTGTCTATATAAGTTTTATTGACTCACGGCTGGTTCCGATCTTGTCATTTCATTTTATTGACTCACAGCTCCGTTCTTGTCATCGAAATGACTCACGGCTTATCTGGTATTGTCTTTTACATATATTTTACACTTGTCATTTTCGTCCCCCGAAGCCGTTTCAACCTGTAACAAATCAATCATCATATATCACATATGATATCAGTGAGATTACTCACCTGAATGCTAGCTGCGTTTCAATTCCGGTTGTTTCTTGCCTTTGCGTGCACCACAACCATTTTGTCCCACACCTATAATTCATTCATTTCCACAATGATTATAGGTTAATATTCATTTTAATTGATTCTAATGCATACGAGTCTAATATAGAACCAATTCCAAGCAATAACCATTTTTATAAAATTTCCAATATACGTCCCGAAATACGCGTATTCTGCTACAGTACTTTCGGGAGGTCGTATACGTATTCCGACAATTTTGTACGAAGTTTCATACCATATTAGACCTATGTTTAAAATTTCAGGTCAAACGGACAAGCCTAGCATCAAAATCAAACTTGGAAAATTCACTAAAATTTAACAGGGGCGAACCAGGCTTGCTGCCGCGAGATCGCGACCCTATCTCATTAGAGATCGGGACTCGATGGATCGCGACCCGATCCTCTCATAGATCGCGACCCGATCTTTGCTGGACAGACCAGAATTGCGATTTTTATGCTACAAAATTCCCATTTTCTCATTTTAAGCCCTTAATACACGACTTAATGATCAGGGATTGTTTTAGGACTAAAACCTTTGTCTAATAACAAGTTTTTATCCATTAAAAACACCTTAATCACACAAATTCGTGATTTAGGGTTCTTGGCAAAATTCTCAATTTCATCAAAAATGGTAACCTACTTCCATATTCTTTGATTAAGTCCTTTCTAGCATGACTTAATGGAAGCATTACATCAATATAAACACATAATCATAACTGAAATGTACAAATTTCAGTTTCTATAAAATCAAACCAAGAACATTTCTAGAACTTGGTTAAAATCAAGTTTACTAACCTTTCAAGCCTAGGAATCATCAATTCCAAGCCATAGTTCTAATTCCTTGCTTCAATTCATGATTTCCTGCAGAAATCGCACCCTCCAAGCTCCTCCCGTTGCTGCACATTTGGTTGGTCAAAGAGAGAATCAACTCTCTTGTATTTATACCTCTAAAATTTACATTTTTGGTCCTAAAGTTCATTTTCTTGAACTTTGACCACAAAATCAAGTTTTATTACAATAAAACTTTCATTTCTTACATTTTTGCCACAACCAACAATATTTTTCATTTTTGGTCCCTTGCATGGTCAAATGACCAAATTACCCTTTTGTGGTAAAACGACTAAAAATCTGTTTTTATAACATTTTAAGTCTAAAACTCAAAATATTATTTCAAACCAAATACTTTTCTGTCCAAAAGACCAATTTACCCTTCTAAGGTAAAACGACCATTTTGCCCTTTTATTATAATTATATAATAAAACATGTCTTGGCGTTACAAATTCTCTCCTCCTTCAAAAGATTTCGTCCCCGAAATCATACAAGGAGTTAAGGCACGTCTTCCTCGTTTCGCTTTCGGTCTTCTACGTCATGTCGGAATCTATATAGTATTGCCTAAGCACTTAACCATACTATTTTCTTATCTAGTGATCACCTCACAACTTGCATATCATTCCTCCGGTTGTCCCGGGTACCTTATCTACGTATCAATCTTCATATCAACATGAGGGACACGTTAGAATTCATCATCCTATATTCTCCATAAATGAGATCCATCGAAAACTTTATAATTTCTTGAAGGTCATCACGAAACTTCGATCAGTACACCAAAATTCTTACTCTCTGGGACGTATGAAAAGGTATAATAAATAAGGACTTAACCTTCTTTTCGTCCCAACAGATTTTTAACCTTTCCAAAGGTTTACTCTTCGCACTAACATATTCCTTTACTTGGAATTTCAAAGGTTTATATTCAGTGATCCACATACCACTTTTACAAATTCTTAACCATTCTTCAAACTCGTTCGTACTCAGCAAGTATTTTCTTCAGTTTGTGCAACAAACTAGGATCTAGCCAACGGCTTTATCACATCTTTAATCCCAATAAGTTGGAGGTTAACACGGTATTCCATACCATTCTTCGTGTAAACCATCAAACTACTAGCATATAAGCTGTTATTTCTTGAAAATTCTATCGGAGATAGACAATTTCCTCATCTTCCACTAAGGTCTGTTGTGCACTTTTCAAGCACATATTCTAAAATCTGCATCATTAGGTCATTTTATTCACCAATACACGGTACTTGCAGAGACTTTATTGCAAAGTCTATCACAATGTTGTCCCATTTCTTCTCTGGGGCCAACCACGGGTCAATTTCTTCGCACGTTTCTAAC
This sequence comes from Cichorium intybus, assembly GCA_023525715.1. Taxonomy (NCBI): domain Eukaryota; kingdom Viridiplantae; phylum Streptophyta; class Magnoliopsida; order Asterales; family Asteraceae; genus Cichorium; species Cichorium intybus. Next base: position 36,685,817 of record CM042016.1, on the reverse strand, counting down.
GGTTTGACTTTACTTGGCGTACAAGTCAAATACTTTTCATGTGCCTTTCAATATCTTTCTTCAATCCCGGCCACCAATACATAGGTTTTATCGCCTTATTCAATCTGGTATTGCTCCGGTATACTGCATATCTAGTACAAAATACATCTTTTCAAGATGATTTTCATGTTTCACTTGGTTTTGGAACTCACTTACACAATCACCAAGGGTTTTAAATCACTGTGATTTCCCAACTAGCTTCTGCTAATATTCAATCATTTATTTATTATTCACAATTTTCAAACGTGCACACATCTTTCTGTGTTACCCGAATCAACTCGGGAAATCAATTTGTCACACTCACGCATGTGGTTGTATCTTTCAAAAGATACTCTTTCTAATTCAAGGCATCTATAGCCACATCTGCCCTTTTTGAGATGGTACAAGATTTCATACCCGAAATCTCTAAATAACTCATCTATTTTTATTATGTCATATCTAGCTTCTTTTTGATCAATTAAGTATTTCAAACTCTTATGATCCATACAAACAGTAAGCTTTACACCATACAAGTAGTGTCTCTAAAGCTTCAATGCCAAATCACAATTGCCACTGCAATATCATGTATCCAAAGTCAACTCTGGATGCATTTCTATAATCCAATTTATCTTCTCCGCTTAGCATCAATGCTAACGTTAGAGTTTCACACAAGGTTTATTCCAAACCTTTACAAGATACATGTGGTCTTTCTACCACTCGAACTTTATACTTTTCTTGGTCAATAAAACAATAGTCAAGGAGCAGTTTTCTACAACCCTCCCATAATAACCCGTCAATCCAAGGAAACTACTAATTTCAGTCAGATTCCAAGGCGGTTCCCATTTTTATCACAGTATCATTTCCACTGGATCTACTTTATCATCTCTGGCATCATTAACATGCCCAAAGAATATAAAACTTCTTTTAGCCAAATTTTTATACTTGGAGAATTTTTAAAAATCACTTAGCTCAGTGAAGTAACTCCAATATTTGGTACAATCGTACCTTATTTTCGATCTGGTCTCGAGAATATCAGATTCTCAGTAGTCAATGCACATATGCATCAACTTGTCTTTCTTCTTTTCAGATAAGATAAGGCTCCATACGATGACACATACGGTCATAAGAGACCCTAATACAAAAATTTCTTCTAGTTATTTTCCAACTCTGCCATCTCTACAGATGCAAATCAATACAGAGCCCGTATACCAAAAACGGCTCCCAAAATCAGTGTAATCATAAACTTTTCTCGCCAATCAGGCAGAAATCCTGGAAGTTCTTTTCAAAAGAAGCATCCGAGAATTTATTTAAAGTAGTACACTACTATCACTGTTTTATTTAACTTGGCCAATACCACGTATGCCAACTACAACATCATTCTTTTACTAACTCTTTTCCGAGTTTAGACAAAGAAAATAACCGGTATTCTCAACAACGGTCATTTATCATGGATTTTCACCCGTTTCATTTCTATTTTAGGAACCATACTGTTCTTATTTCTACAATTCATGTTAGCATAATTCATTGCTAACCAATTCATAAGCACAACTGCTTCAGATTCACTGATAGTTATCGGCTTCAGATTTATAGGGAAAATAGTCCCGTAAATCCTAGGCAAACTACCTTCCAGGTGTTCAATATCTAGAACATATTTGCTATCTGCTATAGCTACTTTCAAAATTTCATCCATAATCATTGATGAAATATTCTAACAAGACATCAGTGTCACCAATCCAAAGCATAGCTTCTTGGATCAAATATAACATACACGAGTTATATTCAGAACAATTATATCGGAGATCATATCAGTCTCCTCACAAGCTTCTTCCACAATCTGCTGGAATGCTCAAGGTACCACTGGTCCTTTTTAACCATTCATTTCTTCTTTCTTTCATGGGTTCATCACCCGTTACTCCACATTTAGCATGTGAGTATTTCATAAAGAAGTGATCTATAGTTCCACGCTGGAACCACTTCCGTCCCATACAACATACACGAGCAATATGCTCCCATTTTCTGCAATTTCAGCATGTCAACGATAGAGTCTCAACTCTAAAATGTTCTGAGTGCTTTTCCCGCACTTCTTACATTACATCATCTTTTCGTTCTGGTCCCTTCCCTTTAAGGTTAGACCTAATTCGTTTTAACTTCTTCTGAGAAGTCCACTATTATTTTCTGCTTTTTTTTTGTAGTCTCGGCTACTTTTCTTTCACCTTGAATATCAGTCAAGGTGAGCACCAAATTCCTGTTTCTGACCACATCAGCTACTAATGCTCATCATGTGGATTTTCTGCTATTCGTCCCCTTTTTGGCTCTCATACAACGGAGCCTTGCGAAAGGGCTGGTCCATTTCCTTGAGCTTCGCGCCCTAAATGTCTTCCAAGAAGATTCACAGTTCATACTTCTTATACGTCAGAAGTCGGCAACAGTTAGGTTATATATGTATAATAACAACTATATACACCTAACTATGCATCATGTCTACTATCTCAGGGTTTAAGTCCAGGAATCTACTCTATAGACACCTAGTTCACTTAAACCTCGGCTCTGATACCAACTTGTAACACCCGACTTTTAAAACAAAAACACCCCTGAAAATTTTTTTCATTTAAAACCAAGGTTTCAATACATAAAACCATAACAAAGGGGTACATTTTAATAAAAACGGGTACAAGTGTATCAAGGAGAGTATAAGATACAATGTCTCCTTAAAAGCCGGGCTGCTACTGACAGCATCTATGAGTCTTACTTCAAAGTCACGGATTCTATCTTGTCCCCTATCAGTATCATGCTAACCTGCAGGGACATTAACAAATATCGTGAGCTATAAAGCTCAGTGAGTAATCAAATCTGCAAATAACATGTATCAAAATACAATCATATAACTGTCTGGATTTCGAATCCAAACTCCTAGCCTTACTGGCTGACCATATATACTCTAGGATTTCACATCCTATTTTGTAGCCCTACAGGCTGAATCCTAGTGGCCTGTAATTAACAAGCCACGTTAGTTATTTGCATCTATAATCATGTCTAACCATTTCTGTCCCATATTTCTTAGTCACAATGGACTGCATCATATATCATGGCTAAATAAGCCGCACCCTGTGTCATAGCTATATAAGCTGCACCAAAACATTATCAGTATATAATTCATAGCCCGCAGGCCGCACTAGCTGGGTTTAATAACCCGATATCATAGCCAAAAGGCCGCACCATGTACCTGTAACAAAATCATAGCCAAAAAGGCCGCACCAAATATCATAGCCCGAAGGCCGCATCGGAGACATAGCCCGAAGGCCGCACCGGAGTCATAGCCCGAAGGCCGTACCAAGCATCGGAGACATAGCCCGAAGGCCGCACTGGAATCATAGCCCGAAGGCCGTACCCATTGGATATAAAATCCAGAAATCATAGCCCGAAGGCCGCACCCATTGGATATAGCATCCAGAACTAGTTATGGCTCACAGGAAAATCCCGCTGTTGCCTAGACTCACGGCTGGTTCCGGTCTTGTCTATATAAGTTTTATTGACTCACGGCTGGTTCCGATCTTGTCATTTCATTTTATTGACTCACAGCTCCGTTCTTGTCATCGCAATGACTCACGGCTTATCTGGTATTGTCTTTTACATATATTTTACACTTGTCATTTTCGTCCCCCGAAGCCGTTTCAACCTGTAACAAATCAATCATCATATATCACATATGATATCAGTGAGATTACTCACCTGAATGCTAGCTGCGTTTCAATTCCGGTTGTTTCTTGCCTTTGCGTGCACCACAACCATTTTGTCCCACACCTATAATTCATTCATTTCCACAATGATTATAGGTTAATATTCATTTTAATTGATTCTAATGCATACGAGTCTAATATAGAACCAATTCCAAGCAATAACCATTTTTATAAAATTTCCAATATACGTCCCGAAATACGCGTATTCTGCTACAGTACTTTCGGGAGGTCGTATACGTATTCCGACAATTTTGTACGAAGTTTCATACCATATTAGACCTATGTTTAAAATTTCAGGTCAAACGGACAAGCCTAGCATCAAAATCAAACTTGGAAAATTCACTAAAATTTAACAGGGGCGAACCACGCTTGCTGCCGCGAGATCGCGACCCTATCTCATTAGAGATCGGGACTCGATGGATCGCGACCCGATCCTCTCATAGATCGCGACCCGATCTTTGCTGGATAGACCAGAATTGCGATTTTTATGCTACAAAATTCCCATTTTCTCATTTTAAGCCCTTAATACACGACTTAATGATCAGGGATTGTTTTAGGACTAAAACCTTTGTCTAATAACAAGTTTTTATCCATTAAAAACACCTTAATCACACAAATTCGTGATTTAGGGTTCTTGGCAAAATTCTCAATTTCATCAAAAATGGTAACCTACTTCCATATTCTTTGATTAAGTCCTTTCTAGCATGACTTAATGGAAGCATTACATCAATATAAACACATAATCATAACTGAAATGTACAAATTTCAGTTTCTATAAAATCAAACCAAGAACATTTCTAGAACTTGGTTAAAATCAAGTTTACTAACCTTTCAAGCCTAGGAATCATCAATTCCAAGCCATAGTTCTAATTCCTTGCTTCAATTCATGATTTCCTGCAGAAATCGCACCCTCCAAGCTCCTCCCGTTGCTGCACATTTGGTTGGTCAAAGAGAGAATCAACTCTCTTGTATTTATACCTCTAAAATTTACATTTTTGGTCCTAAAGTTCATTTTCTTGAACTTTGACCACAAAATCAAGTTTTATTACAATAAAACTTTCATTTCTTACATTTTTGCCACAACCAACAATATTTTTCATTTTTGGTCCCTTGCATGGTCAAATGACCAAATTACCCTTTTGTGGTAAAACGACTAAAAATCTGTTTTTATAACATTTTAAGTCTAAAACTCAAAATATTATTTCAAACCAAATACTTTTCTGTCCAAAAGACCAATTTACCCTTCTAAGGTAAAACGACCATTTTGCCCTTTTATTATAATTATATAATAAAACATGTCTTGGCGTTACACCTAAGGTCACAAATGACACGCACAAAGCATATCACTTGATCCCCGTAAAGGTTAAACTAGAACTAGTGGCCATCACACTAGCCCCATGAGGGTTAGCAACTCCCTCATGCGGTTCCCTATTGTCAGGAACAATATCTCCTCACCCTCTTTATTTTAGAGAAGGGCAAAACTCATAACATCTCCTCACCCTCTTTAATTGAGAAAAGGGCAAAACTCGGTCTCAAGGGCTCACACGGTCAATCCCATCCTATATGAAATGCAATGCACAATAGGATGCTCAAAACGTCTTTCAAAAAAACATCGTAGTCTTTGTTTGAAAACATCTTTAAAAGAACTCATTTCATGCAATGCACACATAGTACTCATATAACAATTAGCACATAAAAGCATGCATGAAAAATAGTTGATAACACACACAAAAGATATTAGTTGGGATGTGTACTCCCAGTAAACTCACCTGAGGTCGACTGAAAAGTCAACACTAATCCCGAAACATCCTCGCTTCTCAAAATGTCAAATCTTAGACAATACTTGCTCAACCTCCAATTTCATATGATTCAACACATAAAAGATAAATAGGTGGTCTAGATGTATAGTATTTATTTCGACTTGACTAAAGTCTCATCGCATAATTGAACTTATGTCTACATGAGGGCTAAGTTTTATCGTCTAGTCTATAATTTTTCTTAAACGACTCATAATGCTTAAATAATCATTTTATACATTATATCTTTCATTAGACAACGCATCTTCCAAAAAGCCACATATATCTAAGAATGTATTTTCCTTATATATATATATATATATATATATATATATATATATATATATATATATATATATATATATATATATATATATATATATATATATATATATATATATATATGTGACCTAAACTCATATTAAAATCCATATTATCTCTATTAATGGATTTAAATGGAATTTAATCTAATAAGCTTATATTTTAAATAATTAATTGATTAATTAAATAAAACATTGAAATCCCTTTTTATTAGCCCATCGGTTAGACAACCCAAGAGAATAAGTCCAATTTCAAGCCTTGTTAGGAAATTACAATCCAATAACTTAGCCCATCAGTTGATATGATCCATCACCAGCTACGCAATTAAAACCTAATGTAAAAGTCAACAAGTCAAAGATGTATACCTCCAGGCTCGATCCAGTCGGCTACCATCATCCCCACCACGCCAATTCTTTCCGGCGGTAAATGCTCCTCCAATCCTTTTTATCTCCGGCGATGGTGAACCAGTCACGACCTCAAGTTATGCTTCTCCCCACTCGATGATGCCTCTCAAGCAATGCAATCAAACTGAAACTAGAGAAAAAGTGAACTCAGTGGGTTCAAAACCACCTTCATCGTCGACCTCACACCGCCTTGTCGGAGATCACTCACCTCTTCTCCATCTCTTCCCAGCCCACCATTCTCCCAGAGGAAACGAACGTCGATTCAGACTTCGACCCCATCGTTTCCAATGGATCCGACAACCACAGCTCCTCCATCTGATCTAGCAAAGTGATCCCACCATGTCTCTCCGTTGCGTACCAACCATCTGACGCCGCCCCTGGCTGGGCATCAGCGTCCAGGTTCGGCAGAAATCTGTCACCACTATCTCTTCCGAGAACTGGTTGTAACGCCAAGACATGTTTTATTATATAATTATAATAAAAGGGCAAAATGGTCATTTTACCTTGGAAGGGTAAATTGGTCTTTTGGGCAGAAAAGTATTTGGTTTGAAATAATATTTTGAGTTTTGGACTTAAAATGTTATAAAAACTGATTTTTGGTCATTTTACCACAAAAGGGTAATTTGGTCATTTGACCATGCGAGGGACCAAAAATGAAATATATTGTTGGTTGTGGCAAAAATGTAAGAAATGGAAGTTTTATTGTAATAAAACTTGATTATTGTGGTCAAAGTGCAAGAAATGGAACTTAGGGACCAAAATTGTAAATTCTGAAAATATAAAATGGAAAAATCCTCTCATTTTTTGGCTGAATTTTGAGAGCTTACGGGAGAGGATTTTTGGTGTGAAATTCTGCAGAAGTTGGAGGAATTTTTGAAGCTTTGAACTTGGATTTCGATTTCTAGCTTTGGATTGAAGAATTGGAAACTCTAAAGGTTAGAAATTCAAGTTATAGCTTGGTAATTCTTGATGAGTTTTGTAGCAACTCAAAACTGCATTTGCAGTTATGATTATGTGTTTAAATTGATGTAATGCTTCCAATAAGTCATGCTTAAAGGACTTAATCAAAGAATATGGAAGTAGGTTGCCATTCTTGATGAATTGAGAATTTTGCCAAGAACCCTAAATCGTGAATTAGTGTGATTAAGGTGTTTCTAATGGATTAAAACCTGTTATTAGTCAAAGGTTTTGGTCCTAGAACAATTCCTAATCATTAAGTCGAGTATTAAGGGCTTAAAATGAGAAAAATGGGATTTTGTAGCATAAAAATCGGAGTTTCTGGCCTGCTGTTCGTCAATCGCGACCCGATGAGCCAGGCGCGGTGCGCCCTTGGCCTGGGCGCGATGCGCCTCCCAGGCAGGGGGTCAGAAATGCTATTTTTCGTTTGGCTTGTCCGTTTTAGCTCAAATTTGGACCATAGGCTCGTTATGGTCTGAAAAGTTTGGGAAAATTATTAAATTGAGTTTTCGACCCCTCGGGGGCACTGTAGATCGACTCGAATGCCTCGGTGAATAGTAAAATTCACAAAAAGTTAGTAAACGGAAAGTTTATTAAGTAGGCATTGTTTATAATGATATTGTATTGAACTCTATTGTATTAGAGTTAATTGAAATGGCTATTAACCTATTATCATTTGGTATATAAATGATTATATAGGTGTGGGACAAAATGGTTGTGGTGCACGCAAAGGCAAGAAACAACCGGAATTGAAACGCAGCTAGCATCCAGGTGAGTAATCTCACTGATATCATATATGATATATGATGAAAGAAATGTTACAGGTTGAAACTGACTTGTGGGACGAAAATGACAAGTTTGAAGATATATGAAGATGACAAGACCAGATAAGCTGTGAGTCTATTATAGACAAGAACGGAACTGTGAGTCGAACTTATATCGACAAGACCAGATAAGCCGTGAGTCTTTAATAGACAAGAACGGCACTGTGAGTCAAACCTATATATAGACAACAGCGGGCTAACCCGTGAGTCTAGGCAACAGCGGGCTAACCCGTGAGCCATGGTTTATCTTAATGAGCCAAACTTATATAGACAACAGCGGGCTAACCCGTGAGTCTAGGCAACAGCGGGCTAACCCGTGAGCCAAGGCAACAGCGGGCTAACCCGTGAGCCATATTTGATCGTGAAAGAAACTGTTGACAGATGGTGCGGCCTCTCGTGGCTATGATATTGGATGCTATATCTAACTGGTGCGGCCTATATGGCTATGATATGATTATACAGAAATGGTGCAACCTGATAGCTACGATACTGGGTCGTTGAACCCAAACTGGTGCGGCCTGCGGGCTATGATTCACATGCTAGAAATGATTTGGTGCGGCTTATATAGCCATGATAACTGATATGACTTATATAGTCATGATATATGGTATAGTCAAATATGACTAAGAAGGAGGGGACAGAAATGGTATAGAATTGACTAGACTGGTATGCAAATAACAGACTGGATTTTGATAAAGTGTACAATTATCTGCTGTGATTTGAAAATTACATGATATCACGATTCGGTCGGTAAGGCTAGACAGTAGGATATGAAATCCTCAGATACGTACGGTTAGCCAGTAAGGCTAGTAGTCTGGGTCCGATATCCAGACAGTTATATGATTGTATTTTGATACATGTTATTTGCAGATTTGATTACTCACTGAGCTTTGTAGCTCATACCGTTTGTTAATGTCCCTGCAGGTTAGCATGGTACTGATAGGGGACAAGATAGAGTCCGTGACTTCGGAGTGGGACTCTTAGATGCTGTAGTAGCAGCCCGGCTTTAAAGGAGACTATGGTATTATATACTCTCCTTGATACACTTGTACCCGTTTTTATTAAAATATACCCCTTTGTTATAGTTTTATGTATTAAAACCTTGGTTTTAAATGAAAAATTTTTCAGGGGTGTTTTGTTTTAAAAGCCGGGTGTTACACTGGTCCATACTCATTCCATGATCCACCAATGGTTCTATTCCACACTCAGTTATCATTAAAACGAAGCAACATGAAAGACTGATTGAAATGATGAGGCTAGATCAAGAAGGATACCTCACCAACTCCATATGATGGTGCCTATCGGGGCTGAGACCTCAGAACCATCACTTACACATGTTCTCTTCCTTTGTTTTCATTTCTGACCTATATGCTTTCTTACCGACCTTTGTTTCATCTCACGAACCCACCAGAGGTGGCAACCTCTTCCCGACCATCCTCCAATCTCTCACCCTTCCGTGCTATGACTCGATGACTCACTCTTTCTCTCACAAGATTTCAAACCTTCACCCACTGAAAATTCGTTACCAGATCATGGAGCATGCACTAGTGCTCATCCAATATGTGAATGAGTGTGTCCTTATCAAGAAATTACCAAATTACCCTCCTTTGAATGCATTTGTCAAATTATGTGAATTTCCAAAATGCTCCTCTCTTAAGAAGAAATATCTCTTATTTATGAAATTACCATAATGTCCCTTATTGTAATTTCAATAACTTATTAAAACATTTCAATATCAATATAATGGTTTTTAATTTAAATAATAAGCCAATTAATAATAATTATTATTATTGTAGAAAAATCAATTTCTATTAGGAAAATTATTAATCATCTCCTCCAAATTAATATTACTAACCGCAATGTCAATATGTAGAATAGGCTTTAAATTCTTATAAAATAAATGTTTAGTGATATATTTGACAACGACTTTTAAAATATAAGTTATTTCCAAAATTTATTTATTCATCAATGTTTAATACAAGCCTTTAAATTTATTTTTATTTATTTATTTTCAGTTTAATTATTTCACAAAATAGACTTTTATTTTTATCGATTAAAGCCCAAAACTCCAAGCCCCAAAGCACGGATGTTACAGTGAATCTCACTAAATTTTCATATTGAATTTAAGTAAATTCATTTATATTTTTTAAAATTTCAACATTTTGATAATATACAATTGAATTAACTAAGGTTCACAAATTAATTTACTTAAACTTATACACTAATGAACAAAAAATTACTGAAAAAATGGTTACAATTATCATTTATATGTAAATTAATATATCTAAAACTAGATGCACGCTAATTTAAAACTTTTGATCATACACAAATGATATAATTGAGATTCATAAACTAATTTTCTTAAAATTCATATGTGGATGATAAAAAAATTATTAAAAAAGTCGGGTACAATTACCATTTATATGTGAATTAACATGTCTAAAATAAGAAACAGTTAAAATTCACAATGTAAATATAAAATATACTAAATTTGTATGGAAGATACCTCACATGTAAATAGTCATTGAATTCAATTTTTTCAATAATTGTAAATCATTCAATAACAACTCATATAAATTTAAAAACATTATTAGATTTAGATGTGAATCCAAGAAAAATCACTTATATTTTTAGTATTTCAACCTTTTGATGTCATATACAATTGAATTAACTGAAATTCAAAAGGATTTCCTAAAATTTCACATGTGATTGGTCAAAAATTATTGAAAAATCCAATAGAATTGACATTTATATGTGAATAAATATATCTAAAACAATATAGTTCAGTTCAGATTCGCATGGTGAATCTGGACGAACTTGAAGTATAAAAAAAATATGTATATCAATATGGATGTGTATTTATAGAGGATGAAAAATTTTGAATTTTAGTATATTTAGTTTTTTTTTCGAAAAAAGAATAAGCTTAAAAATTCAAAAAACGAAGTGAGTTTTTGTTATAATCCTCTACATTCGCATCTAACTAGTAAATGTACATCCTTTTTTATAGCCGTCGATCTTTTGCATTCCGACTATACGATTGGTTCATTGATTCGTTGTTTTAAATTGGTTCTCTATTGACTCAACCCTATATATATATATATATATATATATATATATATATATATATATATATATATATATATATATATATATATATATATATATATATATATATATATATATATATATATATATATATATATATATATAATCAGGATCGGGTGAGGACTCCAATTTCGGTGAGGACTGTGAGGACAAATCTGGACCTCTAATATTGAAAAATGGGTGGTTAAGATTCATTGTGAAAAAATTGACATATCTTAAAAGCTTGGGGGGCTAGTTGTCTAAAAATTAAAACTAGTGGGTGGGTAATACAAATTAAGAAGGGTAATATACTAATCTGATCGAGTACCCCACCCATTGCGACACTTGTCACAATCTCATTTGCTGGGTTTTTTAATTCCACAAACTTAGTTTTTGGGTCATAACTTTTTTTCTTTGTAAAAAAAATTCTGAAAAAACCAAAGTTCTTAAAATTTAATTCTCTACAAAACAAGCACCATCATGAAAATTTGAAAAAAAAAATATTTTTTATTTTTTATTTTTATAAAAAATCAAAAAATAAAAAAAATTCTCCAAAATTTTTGAAAATTTAAGAAGACATTGTAGACATTATATTAATAAGTTTGCAAAAAGAATTTTTTGAAAAAAATATTTTTAAGTGTTCATTTTTTATATTTTTAAGTAAAAACCCCATCAAAATAGCAAAAAATAAACATACATGATCCAAAAATACTAAGAACCAAAATATGTTTAATGATTCAAACTGTTATAAACTAATTATTTTATGAATCACAACTTATCAAAATAGCAAAAAAAAAAATATATACATGATCAAAAAATATTAAAACCAAAATATGTTTTATGATCCAAAAACTTATGATTCTAGATTCAAAATTAGTTATGATCCAATATCCAAAACAAGTTATGATGCAAAACGAGATATGATGCAAAACGATTTTTAAACGACAAACGTAAAAAAAACTGGAAAAAAAAAACGAAAAAAGAAAAAAAAAAACAGGAAAAAAACGAAAAAAGAAAAAAAACTGCAAAAAAAAAAACGAAAAATAATATTTAAAAAAATAAAAAACAAAATAAAAATAAAAAACCCGGCTAAATTATGTTGTACGGACGTGAGTAACATGTGATTATATCATCGAGTCCGTATTACGTTCCATGGACGAGCGACGCATGGGATTACGTCAAATCCAATAATTACGTTTGACGTTGTTGCCCTTAAGGGAATGAGTGGATGAGAATTGTCCTCGGAGTCCTCACCCAAATTGAAGTCTTCACCATATATATATATATATATATATATATATATATATATATATATATATATATATATATATATATATATATATATATATATATATATATATATATATATATATATATATATATATATATATATATATATATATATATATATATATATATTTTTTTTTTTTTGATCGATCAAAAAATAGAATAATGATGTAAAAGATGCACGTGTATTTGATTGACCGAAGACATGATATGTATGCATGATTGTAGAAAACCAACCCGTGACACCCTTTCCATAATTGAACCTTCCTTTTTTGCTTTCACTCATCTTTATTCTTTTCCCAAATTCCACCCTTTATATTAAGGCAAGCCTAGACTTGTTACACTTGATACATTTGATTATTCAACACATTCATAATCTATTTTATTCATAATTTGAATTTTCAAAATATTAAATCTTTTAGATATATTGCATAAACTATACCTTTTGATATTGTCTACACTAAGAAAACGAATTCTAACTTTAAGGATGAAGTTTGTGTGCTAGAACTCGGATGAAAAAACTTAATGGAGTTCGGGACGCTAAAAACATCTATGAATTGATTTTACATAGGGGGCCAATATGTCATAAATCTAAAACATAAAGCTTGAATGTAAATGACAAATCATAACGATTTGTTAATTCAATTAATTTGAGATCGATACCATATATTTAGTGGGACCCAATATTATGATATGCCCAAGTTATAGGTGATTTAAAAAGATAACTTTTTGATAAAAGTGATCACATATTTAAGTGACTTACAAACAATAATAATATGAATAGACATGACACTTTAGATTATAGATTTGTTGCATACAATTTGCTTCTTTCTCAATCAAACCATGACGATTGTGTATTTGGGCATGATTCCAAATTCATAATACCTAATTCTTAACCACCAAATGTATAAAGCTCAATCACATGATAAAGTTGGAACCAACTTGATGATGTGTCCCAATTGGGAGGTATAGAGAGGGGTTTTCGTGAAGTTATCGAAATATTGGGGTGTAAATGCAAAAAGATAAAGTTGGGGTAGAATACGTCAATATGGGTAGAATGATGGAACCCATATTTACTATTGAGACCCTCTAATTTTCTACTGATTGTACTTTGGCCTACTATTTGTGACAACATATTAATGAAAGAGAAAAAGTTAAAGTTAGGGGCAAAATCAATTCCGAATGTCCCATTTGTTTCCCATCAACTTTGTTAGATTCGTACTATTTTTCAATCACAAAAAAGTGACATTCTTTGTAAAATTTGTCTCCTCTTGTGTCGTATATATGATTTACAGGTTATTATTATTAGAGTAAATTACACAAACACTCCCCGAAGTATTCGAAAACTAACAGAGAGAACTCAACTATCCGATTTTCAATAAAGTTTGCAAAAACCTACAAAACGGTCCCTGAGGTATCGAAATAGTTCACAGGTCCATATAAAATTACTTTATTACCCTTTCTTATTTCTTTTATATTTTTATTTATATTCTTTTTATAACTAAAAAATTAAAAAATTAAAAAACCCACCCCACCCACCTCTCTCTCTCTCCCTCCCTCTCTCTCCTCCGGTCGCGATCATGGTTTCCGACGGCGGTGGTGACGAGGAATTCTTTTCTCGGAACATAATCGATGAAGCTCAGAATCGAAGTAGAAAACTTGTGATGTAGCCGGTAACAATCGAAGTAGAAAACTTGTGATAGTCATGAATTTATCATCTGAAAATCGTCTGTAATTCCTCCCACAAATCACCATTAATTATCACAGACCCATGATTCGATATCTAATGTGCAAGAATCGTGTAACCCAAATCACCATTAATTATCACAAATCATTATTAATATATCAATCAGCTACGCCGAAAACTCTCTAATTGACAATATTCCACCAGAAACCCAGATGAGATAATCCACATTGGTTTCAACAGAAACGCCGTATGTAAACCCACATCTGAAATCGCATAAACCTAAAAAAAATCCCACAGGCCTCCGACAACTTGATCGCCGTCGGTTTAGTAGAAGGAGATGAGATAATCAAAAGAGAGATCGATTTTCCCCGGTGGTTTTTTGTTCGTCGGAAACCAAGATTTAGGGGTGGTTTTCCTGTTCGCCGGGTTCTAAAACACACCAAAGCTAAACCGATCGTGGTGTCACGGGGTTGGATCGGCGTTAGGGACAGTGATGGCGATGAGGATGCCGACGTCTCTGGCGCCTGTACGAGATTTCAGGAACTAAGCGGGGGAGGAGGAAGAAGAATTGTACGGGAAAACGAAGAAGGAGAGGATGATTTAGTCGTTATTGATGAATCATTAGTTGTTCTTGATGAATCATTAGTCGGAAACCAAGATTTAGGGGTGGTTTTCAGGAACTCGGCTAGCCACTTGGTTTATTTGGCCGGAAATGGCAGTGACGGGATAATGCGAAGAAGAGGAAGAGCAGTGTAGTTAGGATGATGTGGATACGGGGTGGGGGTGGGGTGGGTGGGGTATTTTCTTTTTTTATTAATAAAACAAATAATAAATCCAAAGAAAAAGAAAAAAGAAATTTAAAAGGGTATTTTAGTCTTTTTACTTTACTCAGGGACCGATTTGTTGTATTTTGCAAACCTTAGTGACTCATATAGTAAAAATCGAATACTTGGGTTCTCTCTGTTAGTTTTGGGATAGTTCAGGGAGTGTTTGTGTAATTTATTATTATTATTATTATTATTATTATTTCACTTTTGAATAGTCATTTGAAACACAATTATTAGGTTCTTGATCTGATAAATAGAAACTCTAATCACAAAAATTACCAATATAGAAAACATTTCATGGTGAATGGTTATTTGTTATCAGAAATTAATTGCGTATTTTACAAATGATAAGTGAAAAGTTATATTATAATACTAGTTGTAAGACCCGTGTATTACACTGGTTGATTAAAAAAAATGTTAAATAAGAATATCAAAACATCAAGCATTGTACTAACTTAAAGTAAATAGCATACTATCTTAAAAATAAACAAAAACACACAAAATTGAGAATATAGAAATGTAATAGAAATATATAAAAGTAGAATGCTATAATACACGAATAAAGTTAAGTACATTGCTATATCTTGCAATTAGTGCTTAAAAAATCTCGATTTACAATTGAGAAAATACAAAAATACCTAACATATATATTCACAATTGCAATTTGATTTTTGAAATCGTAAGACGAAATTTGGGGTTTTAAATTTAATTGACAGTTTCGTATTAATAAAAGCGTAATGAGAGGAGATAGAATTGTAACGGCCAATTGTAACCGATCATTAAGGAGTAGTAATGAACAAAGTATTTTATTTTTTAACAAATTCAAAATCATGAGAAAATGACATGGGGCCAAATGAATATGGTGATGACATATGGCTTTGAGTTACTTATTTATTAGGATAGGATGAAGTAGTTTTTTTGTCAAATACATTTAGTGCTTGACATATATTTATTTAGAAAAATTAAGTTTTGGCAAATGAATCGTAGAACTTTTATGTTTGCAAAATAGCTATTTTGAATACAAAATACATTTATATGGTTCGAAATCACATAACTTCAATTTTTTTTTTTTTTTTTTTTTTTTTGTTATAGTTGAATGTGGTTAGAGAGAGTTGATCTGTGTTGTAATAAACTATAAAAATCAATAATCTCACACTTTTTTTAATTTACGAAATAATCACCATTCACTTTCTTACATAAAAGGTCAAATTATCTGCATTTTGCAATTCATAATGATCATATTACTAAATCCATAATCATGTTGTCATACTTGTTAAAAAACAGTGATAAATTCATTTGCTGGAGCATCCCATTTTAGTATTCATGTTTTTAAGAAGAAAAATCAACTTGAAGTAGAGTTAAGTAGAAAGATGGACTAGAAGAATTTTACTTTTTTCTAATTTATTTAGAGAATATAAGAACAAATTTATACAAATTTAAGTAAGTTCATACATGACTTCAATTTTAACGGTCGAACTCATCATTATTCTTTTTAAGGAGATAAAATGAAAATTTTTGTAGTTCTATATTTTCTGTAGTTTTTACAAAAGAAAAAATAAACATATTATTCTTTAGAAGAAGCTTTTACGGTAATTGGTTTTCTGTATTATGACATCGTTGTTCTTATTTTCTTTAAGAAATAAAAGTTGCATCATTAAGCCGAATAAAAAAGAAAGAAAGCAGAATTATGAGATTATATGATGGGTTGGGGCCTTGGATAGTAGAATGGCGTGCATGGTATGTGTCAAATCTTAAAATAATAATAGTAATAATAATAAAATAAATAAATAAAAAGTTTGTAGGGTCTTCTTAACGTTGTGTGATTGTAAAGATCAAGTTTTGGCTTGTAGCTGTCTAATTAAACAATCATCCACCTACCAAGATAGATGTACTTCAAAATCATAGTACTACTAGGTGTAGAAACAAAGACTCCTGATAAAATTGATCATGTAGTTACTTTATTCCAAAGTTTAAGAGATGTTAAATTAGACTTCAAATTTAGGAAAGTGTAACCACTCGGCCAATATCACTTCTTACAAAAGGTTAAGCACACAATTGGTCTAGATAGCATGTTATATACACAAATTTTGATTTAATATGATGGTGACATGATATTCATTTGAATCTTAAAAAAAATTAACATTTATCATCATAAAATCGACCCACGTTCAACTAGATCACAACTCACCCTCGTTTCTTCGTATTATATGTTAAAGGCAATAATAAATGGAGTGTGGCCTTAACCCCCCCCCCCCCCCCCCCCCCCCCCCAAAAAAAAAATTTAAGGGCAACTCCATGTCGCATATTTGTAGAAGCAAATGAGGACAAAAGGAAGTTATCGTGGAAGAGATGACCAGGATGCTTGGGGAACTTCAAATCTCAACTCCACCAGAGAGGAAAATATTATGTCGCAAACTGTGATGGTTGGTAAGGGGGGTTTCATCGATGATGGGTGGTGGGAGAGGATATTGATGGGGGTGGCATGGCTAGTGGTGGCGGCGGCGGCTAAATGGGTGGTGGAATAGTGGAAAGGGGAGGGATGGGATGGGTTAGAGGGGGGAAGCTTTTGATGGTGGTGGTCTCACTAGAGAAGATAGTATGGTGTGGTTGCAATCGGGGGATATTTTGGAGAAGAAAGACGGTGTGACTAGTGGTTCTCGATAAAAGGAGAGGTGGGTCCCCCGCCAGTGGCGGACCCAGAAAAAATAGACACAGGGGCACTAAGAAGCACCTTTTTTTAGACGATGGACACTTATATATAAAAATAATTTACTCTACGGGATAAAATTTCAGGGGGGGCACGGGCACACCCGGGCACCCCATAGGTCCACCCATGTCCCCCCGCCCCCCTCTCCAAAGGGTCTGTGCGTACCACATAGTTATACCAAAAATAAAGTTTTACAAATTCGACTTCTCTGAAGTCCTATAAAGATTCTGAATGAAATTTGGACCAAGTTTATGGATTATGATTTCACTATAGTTCTTTATTGATCAAGATCTACTTAGTTTTCCGTATGTGTGTGTGTGTATATATATATATATATATACATATATATATATATATATATATATATATATATATATATATATATATATATATATATATATATAACACACACACATACACACACACGAGTTATAGAGAGAACTTGAAAAAAATTTCTACACAATATTTTTCAAAAAGAGTTATACCCAATTTTTTATAAATATGCGATTAAGGCTTTTAAAAAATTTCAAAAAATCAATTTTTTTTCATATTTATATACATATGCATATGTATATTCAAATATATATATATATATATATATATATATATATATATATATATATATATATATATATATATATATATATATATATATATATATATATATATATATATATATATATATATATATATATACACGCGCATATAATATGCATATAAGGTTCTTCTTTTTTCAAAACAAAACATGTATAAATAGCATAAAGGCTGCGATTTATAGATTTAAAAATGAATTTAAAAAAAATCGCTTTTTTTTCTTCTTTTGCATATGCATAGGGCTATGCACATATGTATATTGTCTTATGCATATGTTAAAAAAATTAATCTCTAAATTGCGGCTTTATAAAAATAATAAATCTGCAATAAAATATTAAGACATGTGATATTCTAATTATTAACGTTGGCAAATTAACTACAATTGAAACCAAATGATATGTCCTCTAGTAGTATAGGAGCGATTGAAAATGTACCATTTATTTATTTAGTGGAGGGTTAAATTTCGATTAAGATGTATGTATAGATCTATGAGTAAATTAGGAGTGTATGTTAACCATTTAAATCTGTCAACTAAAAGTAAATAATAAATGTGTAATTTCTGTTATTGTTATAAGGATAGATATATAATTAGTACTACTTGTGAGACCTGTGTATTACACGGGTTGATTAAAAGAAAATGTTAAATAAGAACATCCAAACATCAAACATTGTATTAACTTAAAGTAAATAGCATATTATCTTAAAAATAAACAAAAACACACAAAATTGAGAATATAGAAATGTAATAGAAATATATAAAAGTTGAATGCTATAATACACAAATAAATTGAAGTACATTGTTATATCTTGCAATTAGTGCTTAAAAAATCTTGATTTACCATTGGGAAAATACAAAAATATCTAACATATATTCATAATTGCAATTTGATTTTTGAAATCGTAAGACGAAATTTGGGGTTAAACATTTAATTGACAGTTTCGTATTAATAAAAACATAATTAGGGGAGATAGAATTGTAACGGCCAATTGTAACCACCATTAAGGAGTAGTAATGAACAAAGTATTTTTTTTAAGAAATTCAAAATCATGAGAAAATGACATGTGGCCAAATGAATGTAGTGGTGACATGTGACTTTGAGTTACTTATTTATTAGGATAGGATATAGAATGTAAATTAAAGAGAATGTAATCGACCAATGACATTTAACACAAAACTTTATATTTATTAGAGTTGGCTGATACTTGCTCTAAGTCGAATCCAAAATTAGAATATTATATTGCTTTTTAACATTTTTCAATTTAATTACTCAATCTAATCAACTCATACATAAATAAATTGGGTTATGATTAAGTTTTTTGTGATAATGTTATTACCTTGTAGTTAGTTTTTTATTTTTATTTAAGTTTTTTGTTTTTTTTTTGTTTTTGTCTATTTTGTTTGTTTGTTGTCTTTTTTTTTATTAATTGTATTTGATTTGTTTTATTATTATTATTATTATTATTATTATTATAAAAATATGAATTTAGATTTTATAACTTTTACATTTTAGTCACAATAAACAATAGTTTTTTAAAGTAATTACGACACAAGGAACGACAGTAATTACGACACAAGGAACAACGTTTATAATTTTATAAATTTATCTCGAAATATATCAAAACAATTATTTCAAATTCGAACGAATTCATAAAAAATAACAATATAAATAATAATAGTAAAGAAAAGTTAGGTCTAATATTACAATTGCGTAGTGCGTTATCTGGATAATGAACATAAGCATTTAGTCGAGCATTATACAATGTTTCTCATTCAGCAGAATGTTCTGCTTTGTACGCACTCACAAGCCCCCGACAAATGGAGATGGTGTACAACTCGGTCAACGGATCAAGAATAACAGTTTTTGGCTAAGAACATTAGTTTTTTAGTACCACCCATTTTTAATTTGTTATTTGTTATTTTCTGTTTTATCAAATCTTATAATTTCATTTAACAAGTACAAAAACAAATATTTAAACTCTTATACTTATTACCATTTGAACCGCTCAAAAGTTATATGTAACACCCCAACTCTTATACACATTAATTATTGTAATATTTTATAAAACATTATAACACGGAATTTCGTCATTTTTAAAAACTTTTCTAAATTCTTTATATCATAACATAAAGCTTTTAGTCCCAACTAAACAAATGAGTTTTAAACACATTTAACAAATTTTGGGGTTACAAACTCATATCAACACAACCATAGTAAAGCAATTAAACATCTCAAAGCTAATGTTCAGTAAAAAAACCAACATTTCTACCGAAAATTATGCATGACCTCTGGGCTATTCATATAAATTCATACTTACCCGACTCAAGAAAAATAGCCTAAAAATAATACGGGACATAGCAAAACTTTACAGTACAACTACAAGGGTTATTCTAAATCATAAACATAATGTCTCTCAACTACATATCATAAATATACTGCATTAAGAGGTAACCCTATATTCTGATCATCTTTTCTATCTCTAATATACATAATAGCTTCTAAGTCCATACATTCTATCATCCAATACCAATCATCTTGTTCCTGAGGTACATAACATTAAAACAAAAATACGTAATACATAAATGCCCTGTGAGATACATGGGTTTTAGACCCAACAAGATAATAAATTAAACCAATAGTTTTAAAAACATATTTCTCCATTTACATTTTTGTAAACCAACATTTGAAACCACACTGAATATTCCATAAAATCTTTTAGAAATCATATCACCAATTTCTTCATTATCAACAAAACATCTTATGAATCAGGAAATTATTACTTCATCACAAAACCATAGACCAATTGCTTTCATAATTCATTTTCTTAAAATATTTTACTTATGGGTGCCCCCTATACCATCCTCTTCCCGGGTTGAACATATCAATCTGTAAGGGTGTGCATTGCGTAACTTCCTCATCTCCTTCATGGAATAGAACACATTTATCCATAAGGGTGTGCATCAAGACAACTACTTCGCGATGAGAGGTACCATCCTAATAGTGTCTGTTTGACCCCCTTTCTCACGGGTAAGGTCCTAGTTCGGACAACATTATCATTACTTTCATCTTTAGTTATCAATTTCAATTTTCATAATTCATATGATAACAAAGTGGTCTTTACTTCATATATCATTATAAACATGTAAAACCACTTCAGCTGTCAAACATGAATCAATACTCTTTAGTTCAAGCTTTACAAATTATTTTCAAAACATTTAAACATAAAACTTGTTTGCTACTCATAATTCTTTGAACTTAAGAACTCATTTGTCAAATCAATTAAACATAAAACTTGTTTGCTATGTACCCAGTAAAAATTCCTCATGTACTCACCTAGGTAGCTAGGTATGTCTAGCTACATGAATTCACTAGTTCTTGCCTTTACTTGTTTCCAAATATCCTTCAACATCTATTAATTTATTAAGATATTAGAACATAATACACAACCAAGCACAAAATATTTGTTAAATCATACATAAACTCTTTCTAATCATCATTTAATTCCATTCCAAAGATTAAATATGATTCTTAAAGCATAATAGTCATTTTGGACACTCTTATTCTTTTTGTCCAAATTTAACTAATTGTGTACTTCTTGGGTTTGATATGTAATTTAAACAACTTTATAGTTCTAACATTTTATAAAATAATACCAATTGCTTAGATGTCAAAACATCTCTCGTTTTATGTTTTTATGTCGTTTTGAAAAAACCTAAACCAACAAAGTTTCTAAAAATGGAAACTATTGAAAAATATTTCATTTTCCATTCATATACTTCAATTACATTCTTAACACTTCACAACATTATTTAATTCCAATTCATCGGTTACACATGCTTTACAAAAGCTTAATACCCAAATTTGTCAATTTTCCTCTTTTGGTCAAATATGGTATTTTTATGTTTTTACCAAGTTATTTAGCAACATTCTTATTTTTACTCCTTTATAAGTTCACTTTGATGATTAGATGCCAAAGCAGCCGTTATTTTACTCGTTTATACCATTTTAGAAATTCTCGACCATTAAAGTTTCCAAAATAGAAATTCTTGCAAAACATGTTATTTTCCATTTAATTCACTTCAATATATCACCAACACTTCATAAAAGTTATTTCAAGTGAGTTCTATTGTAATATACTTTACATACTGTATCTATCCCATGGAAGTTGGAATTTACAATTCCATTCCATTTTACCAATCTTGTCCTCCCTTTTATATATATATATATATATATATATATATATATATATATATATATATATATATATATATATATATATATATATATATATATATATATATATATATATAATGTAAGCAACTCCATTCTTTTCCTTCTAATAATGGAACTACCAATTCCGATCCAACCACAACAATTATTAGTAAACTCAAGTCTTCTACCATTCATTTCATTTCCTTTGTCTTACACTTGTATACGTTCCAGAGAAGATGTCTTTATTACCCTTTTCATATAACTATGGCCAACATAACACGTATTAAGAACCAATTCAACACCACCATCTTATTATTATGCATTACCAATTCTATTCCAATACTTTCCAACAACAAAATTATAGCAACTTAAATTCTAAAAATAGAATTTGCTCAACAAAAGCTTATACATGATATTTAGTTCCAAATATTATTCATTCCTTCATACAATTACAAGCATGAAATCAAGAACCTCATACCAAACCACAAAAATACAACTCACATGGGTATTTCGAACTACATTAAGATATAAACCAGAAAATCAATTCAATTCTAGCATGCTTAAAGTATTTTTCAATCTCTATAATTAGGGTTTAAAGAAATCAGTAATTACCTTTGAAATTTTTATCCAAAATCAAGAAATCGGGAATACTAAGGCTATATTAAACTTCAAATCGGACCACAAGGACCAATCCCCAACACCAGCTCGTCAACGGCATCTTTTTCGGTCATCTTCCCCACTGCCTCTGGCTGTTTCTGCTCGAGAATGAATCGGCAGTAGCAGTGAGCTACTGCCTACTTATCGTCGTCCCTCTGCATCTATGAATTTGTCTCCCTGCCTCTAAAATCTTGTTGTCTCGTTTTATCTCTCTTTCTCATTCGTATTGTAATTGCACACGCACACATACATACACACGCACACACTGAATCGATGTGTGTGTATCCCCATTTTTCAGCCGTTCACCATACGAACACAAAGAGGAATACGCACACAGGAAATTGCATCCCCACCGCAGGATTTTGAATTGGTCAACTTAGTTGTGAAATACCAAAAATGCCCCCTCATTTAAACGCCTTAGATAAAATTTCAACTTTTAAATCAGATTTTTCTCAAACTTTACAGTAGCATAACTCCCACATACGATATCGGATTTTTTATAAACTTTATATTTTTAGAAAGGTGCGAAGGAGCTTTACAACTTTCTCCCACCGAATTAAGTTTGAACCAATACCTATTTTCTGATACAACCTCTCAAACATGGGCACTTGGCCATTTTGGTCGGTTTTTTGTCATTTTGAAACCTTCATAACTCCTTTGTTATAACTCCAAATGACACGAACTACTTTCCTATATTCTTGTTACATCAAATATTACGAAAGTATCCTTATGGTTTTTTCTCAATTCCTTTTAGATTTTGAGATATTAACTTTTAATTTTTGACAATTATTTCCCCACTTTTTGTCCCAGAATTTCCATTTTTTCCCTCGGGTCTCTAAAACGAATTCCAAATGATGTAACATTCCATTGTGACTTTACAAAAGGTGTTATAACCCAAGTTTCCATATTTTCACATTCTTTGACCATTTTGTCCTTCCGAATACATTTAAATTTATTTGAACATCGAACTTCTTAATATCGAGATACTTAGTTTTAAATTATTATTTTATTTATCAAAATTTTTAGGTTGTAACATCATAAGCTCCTTCCATTGTATATTTAGAAGGTGTTTGAAATTGCTTATTTAACATAATAATCATTTTTTATATAAATGCTTATTTGACTTATGTGGTGACAGAAATGAGTTTTAAAAAAAACTATTTGGATTAGCTTATTTGGTGGATACAAATTATAAGTTGATAAACCATTTTTTCGAAAAATGTTTATATTAGCTTAAATAGGCTATAAGGTTTTTTAGGGTTGTGTGGTCTTTTTCATGTCAATAAGCTATAAGCTATAGGTTGTTTTAAAAAATAAGGACTTCATTACTTATAAAAAAATGAGTTATTTCAAGGTATTTTAAATAAAATGCTTATAACTAAACACTTTTTAGGCTTGTTGACTTTTTGAAAATCCAATAAATCAATAAACTTATTTGATCAGCAATCTCAAACACCCCTTTATATACGTGTTCTAGAGTTCCAGATTAACTTCTATTTAAATAGTCTAGTTCGTCTTCCCATTGTCCAATCTTTGAGTTTCTATACTAGCAGTGAGACTTTTTTTGGGTAAAGAGGACGGTACCTCGGGCAAATTTTATTAATAAAAAGAATAAATACAATTTAAGGCTGGGGACTCCCCACCAAATAAACAACAAAAGGACCCATTGGGACAGGCCCCAACGGTCAACAAGGCAATACTAGGAACCAAAACAGGTTTTGGAACCAGAGAACATAACAGTAACATAAAAAGCAAACATCCTGCAAAAAACAAACCATACAAGCAGAGAAATATATAATAGAAAAGATGAGATAGGAGAGAATAATAGAGCACAGTGGAAAATAGGAGATACATCTCTCAACGTTAGGGTAGGGACCATACTCTTTTAGCCAAAATAACATTAGGAGAAGGTTTCATAGAGAGACTCACCAATCTACAACGGACATCATCAATAATAGTCTTGACAACATCATGATACGATCGTCTCTTATTCTTAAAAATCCGGTTATTTCTTTCCTGCCAAATGTGGTAGATAGCTCCCGCAAGCACAAGTCTTCGGATAATGGACCAAACGGTCTTACCCTTAGTGATGGGCTTGAGGAGATTGATGATATCCGACCAGCAATTTGTGGGGAAGGAGAGGTTCATAACATGCTGAAGATCATGCCAAACCATAGAAGGGAAAGAACACTCAAAGAAAAGATGTGGAAGGGAATCGGAACAATAACCGCAGAAGGCACAGATAAGGTTGGCGTTAGTCTCCCAGCTTCTGATTTTATCATGGGTCTTGAGTCGATCTTTGAGAGCAACCCAGAGAATGAAGGCATGTCTAGGGATATTATGGGAGTACCAAACAAGATGATACCAGTCGACAGGCTGGTCCGAGGGGCGTATAGAGTGCCAGACAGAACGGACCGAAAAAGGAGAGACCTTACCGTGGCAAGATCTCCAGAGGAGTTTATCTGGAACGGACGTGGAAAAAGAAGGGGGGTTATGAGAAAGCATAATGGGATGGGAGTCCTGCCAGCAATAGGGGCGCACCCAACACCCGTTGAGGACAAGGTCAGCAACCTTAGAATCAGCAGTGAAGCCCGCAGTATGGATGTTACGGGCGGATAAGAACTGAGAGAGGGGACCAGCAGGATGCCAGTTATCGAACCAAGCAGACGTAGAGCAGCCATCACCAACCTTGGAGACAATAAAGCCAGAGGATATTGCGCCACGCATAGCCCGTACCGCGCTTCTTAGAGGCATCCCAGAAGTTACGCCCACAGAGGCGGTACAAGTGGATCCACCTGACCCAGAGAGAATCCTTATTAGAAAGGAGTCTCCAGGTATGGGAAGCCATAAGGGCAATATTCCAAACAGCAAGGTTACGAATACCCAGACCACCATGGGTCTTAGGGAGACATACAGTCTTCCATGAGACTTTTGCTTTACCACGCTTCATCTCTCCGTTGCACCAGAGGAAACCCCTAGTGAGTTTCTCAATCTCGTTAGAGATAGATTTAGGAAGAATAAAAACGGAAGCCCAATAAATTTGCATGGAAGAAAGGATAGAGAGGATTAGTTGGAGACGACCGGCAAAAGAGAGAGACTTGTTCTTCCAGTCGTTAATCCTGCATTTGACTTTATCAACTAGGCGTTTACAGTCCTTGTGGACAAGACGAGTGGTGATGAGAGGGACAAGGTATCGGACAGGGAGAGATCCCTCCGGAAACCTAACAATACGATCAATGGAAGCTCTGGTCCTTTCACCAACATTGCAGTAGAAGGCTTCACTCTTCACTTCGTTAGGGTGGAGCCCAGAGACCCTAGAGAATTCAGCAAGAGAGTCATTTATGACACGAACCGAAGAGCTATCGCCATGACAAAAGAGAAGAAGGTCATCAGCAAAGCAGAGATGGGTGATACTTTGCTCCTCACATTGCCGATGGAATTTAAAAGAATCGGAGTCAGAGATGTTTCTCTTGATCATAAGGTTAAGCACCTCCATGACAAGAGTGAAGAGATAAGGAGAGAGGGGGTCACCCTGACGGATGCCCCTTTGACCGTCGAAGAATCCGTGCATATTACCATTGATGCTCACAGAGTAAGCAGCAGTGGAGACACACGTCATGATCCAGTCAATCATACGAATGGGGAAACCAAACCCAAGCAAGATGTTGCGAAGGAAAAACCAGTCAACCGTATCGTAAGCTTTTTGGATATCGACTTTAAACGCACACTTGGGGGGACCACGATGACAATGATAATCACGCATGAGCTCCTGGACAAGAAGAACATTGTCAGTGATCAGGCACCCAGGAATGAAAGCAGACTGGTTTTCATCAACCAGATAAGAGAGGTGGTTCTTGATACGCTCCGCAATGATCTTGCTGATACATTTGTAAACAACGTTACAACAGGAGATGGGGCAGAAATCAGTGACTTTAGACGGGGAGTCAACCTTAGGGATGAGAGCAAGCACGGTGTTGTTGAGCGACTTAAGGATTTTACCAGAAGAGAAGAACTCCTTAACCACCGAACAAACATCGTGCCCCACGATATCCCAAGCAGACTTGAAGAACTTAACCGAGAAACCATCTGGGCCGGGCGCTTTATCATCGCCCATCTGGAACAAGATGCACTTAACCTCCTCATCCGTAACAGGAGTAAGCATGGCGTTAGACTGAAGAGGGGAGAGCTTATTTGAGAAGAGGGAACACGGGTCACGAATAGCAATAGAGGGGTGGGCTGCGCCTAAGAAAGTTTGGAAGTGGGAGACGAACAGATTGGGGAGGGCATCCCCAGAAATCCAGCTGCCCTGGGCATCCTGGATGGAGTCGATACGATTGCGAGAATTACGGCTTTTAACAGACTTGTGGAAGAAAGCAGAGTTTTTATCACCCTCACGAAGCCAGTCAACCTTAGCCTTCTGTTTCAGGAACCTCTCTTCATCCAGGCAAGCCTCGTTATAAGAGAGAAGGTACCTGCATTGTTTGTCACGGAGAGCCCTATTGAAAGGGTCCCGATCCAGAGCAATCTGAACTCTATCAAGCTCAGTACGAAGAGAGATAACCTTAGAGAAGACGTTGCCCTGGCTACGCAGCAGCTTACGCAAAGGCGCTTTCAGATTTTTCAGGTTTTGGAAAACCTTATACATCTGATGGCCGGGGATATTGGGATCCCAAGAAGAAGCAACCACATGCTTAAACTCGTTCTTATAGGTCAGAAAATTAGGGAACTTGAACGGTTTAGGCTTGAACGGGGATCTGATGGGGAGAGAAAGCACAACAGGGGAATGGTCGGACGATCGGTAAGGGAGAAAAGTGACAGAAGCAGAGGGGAAAGTAGCAACAAAGCGCGGATTACCCATGACACGGTCAAGCTTCTTGAGAATGCCACCGGAACCGTTAGGAGACTTGGTCCAGGTGTAGAAGAGACCTTTGAAATTAAGGTCCTCCATCTCAATCCGATTCACACAGTCCCTGAAATCATCCATGCCACGAGAGATACCAGACGCCCCAGCGGTGCTATCTTTCATGTCAAGAGCAACATTGAAATCACCCAACACGATCCAGGGGGCAGCTTTAACAACATGTTTATGAATCGCAAGAGAATCCCAAAGAGAGCGACGCAGCATGTGATTATTATGAGCATAGATGAACGAGCAGAAGAAGGATTTATTAGAAGCACGAATAGTTGTGTTACTTTTAATTTTGGATAAATATTCTGGGGGCAGCTTTAAGTTAGTCTATAATCGTTTAGTTGTGTTACTTTTAATTTTGGATAAATATTCTGGGTTTGTAACTTATTTACTAAAGTTTAACATTTTTATATAGTGTAAACTTCAAGTCTATATGGATCGATCAATGTTTAACTCGTTTATTTAACATGTCAGATTGAGGAAAAGAGAAAAAACAATTGGTCCGCCGATGTCAACTTGACATTGTCATTATGGATTGAAAAATTCAATCTGATTAATTAAACATAAATTTTCAAACTCTTTATATTAAGGTAAATTGCAAAAAAGTCACTAAGTTTACACAAAATCTCAATTTTGGCATTGTGTTATTTTTTTGGCAATTTAATAACTAAATTTTCCAAGTTGTTGCAATGCTAACCATTTGACCGGTCAAACAGGTGTCAGCTGACGTGACATGACAACGTGTCAGACTTTAATGATATGGCGCTGATATGAGCATAGTTTATTTAAAAAAGTAAGATTTAAAACAACAATTATAAGTGATAGAGGATTTTATTTAGTTTTTTTTGGATACAAATATAATATTTTGAAAGTTAGAAGATATACAGTGATTGTATATACTATATATTGTAATTATAGAAAGAAATTCAAAATATGCTTTTAAAAGTTGATTTGAAAATAAAAGGACAGTGATTGTATATACTAGCTATTGATAATTATGTTAAAAATATAATAGTAGGAGGTAATTATGACTTATATATTGGTGAATTTGTTAAATGACTTATTATTTATCACCCTAGTCAATAAAGTAAAAACAAAAGAAATTTTTAGCTAAAATAAAAATTATCGTCATGCAACGTCAGTACCACGTCATCAAAAACTGACAAGTCACCATGTCACGTCAGTTGGCAACCAAAATGATTGATCAAATGGTCAAAATTGCAATAATTTGAAAAACTTAGTAACTTAATTGCAAAAAAATAAATACAATATCAAAATTAAAATTTTATGTAACCTTCATAATATTTATAAATTACTGTTTGTATTAATAATAATTAAAATTCAATCCAACCAAACTCACGGTCACTAATTAAATATTGTTTATTTCTATTTACTCTAGTCATGTGCTATTTATTTAACAATTACATGCTTTTGCTCTATTCTTTTACATTTCTAAAACATAATCCGTCTTTTTTTCTCGTGTGTTGCTTGAAATTAACCTTTGAATGAATTCAATCATATACAAAAATACTGGTTTAGTATACGACGATGATGATGAGGAGCACGTGGTTGTTAGCATGCGTAGAGTATCTACAATAAATGGTGTATTTATTTCTGCTTGTAACTTTGACTTTCATCAGATTCTCTTTCTTGGTAATTGTAACCCACTGCTGTTTCTATTTATTTATTCATTTATTTCTGCTTTTCAACCCTTCTTTTCTTATAAAGTACAATATATTATTCATGAGTCATGACTATGCTCATCAAAATACCAAAAATCTCAGCCAAATCCTTTTTGTGCTCGTCATTTGTTCATGGTCAGGTTTTTCAATTGTTAAAAAAACAGAGTCAGTTGATATTATCTTTTTGCAACTTCAATGAAACTTTAGAACTTTTTAGTTTTACATATTGTTTGAACATAAGAACTTATTGAATATCGTGTTTTGAAGGATTTAAAGGATTTGGTATTTGAAAATTATAGTTAAAGAAGCAAGAGACGTTTACCTGTTAAATTTAAAAATTGCAAATGATTCATGTTAATATTAAAAAACAATCCCGATCACAACATATCGATATAGAAGTAAGACCATAGAATGATTAATAGGAGGACTATTTGATTGTATAAAAACGTGAGATTGTTATTAATATCGTTTTTAGTTGGTATCATACATTATTATTACCTAACTTTAGAACTTGAGATTGTGACTTTTATTTTAGCTTATTACTATTGTTTTACTCCATATCTTTTCACAACTGTTGACGGTGATAGTAATGTGTTTAGGGTTTATGTGTCATATTTTGCTTGCATTGCATTTTTTTTTGAACGATAAATCTATCATATTCTTACTCCTAAACTACTACTTGTTATGTTAGTGTCAAGGTTTGAACCCATGACCTCCTTGTTAGTAATCACCTTGTTAGCCAAGTGGGCTAACCCCAACTTGTTGCTTGCATTGCATGAGGTGGAAAAGATTTAGGGGAAGAAAATCATTTTACTTTTAAAAAGGAGAAACATTTTGATGTATCTTTTCAATTAGAAAGTTAGATTTATAATTTTTATTCTAAATATATCATCTGTGTTTACAAATAATTTTTATTGTGTTTGTTTATATCTTTTAGAAGACGTTTGATTTGCTTACTGTTTTTGGAATGAATGAAATTCATTAAAGGAATTGGAATCTGAACGCATATGAAATGGAACCTGTTTTCTGTTTGGTTTGTGGATTTATCAAAGAAATTGGAAAGTAAATTATATAATATGACCAAAATATTTGGTTTGTAGATTTATCAAAGGAATCGGAAAGTAAATTATGTAATATGATCAAAAAATACCTTTCTATTCAGCTTTTGTAACTTATTATGATTTCTAATAAAAATGACAAAATTTTAATTTAATAAAAAATTATTTATTAGAGTTTTACCTACTCAAATCTATGTTTTTATCTTGAATTTGCACATAATACATAAAGTGTGTGTGTGTATGTGTGTATCCGTATCGTGTGGGCATATGTGTAGGCATGGATGTATATATATTTTGCACATATGTGTATGCATAAGGTGTAGGTGTGAGTGTGGACATGATGTGAGTGTGGGTGTGGTCCGTGTGGAGGGTACAAGTGTGTAATTGTAGGTGTGGTGTGGGGTAGGATAGGTATATTTGGTGCTGGTTTGGGGTGAGGTGGGTAGATGGGTGTAAGAGTATGTGTGAGAGGTAGGGCGTGGGTAGATGGGTGTAGGAATATGTGTATGGGTGGTGTGTATGAGAGGTGGGGTGGATGGGTGGGTAGGTGGGGGTCTGGGAATGTGTGTGCATGTGTGTATACATGTACGGATGCATATGTGTGTGGGTGTGGGGTGGGGGTAGGGTGGGAGTGTGTGAGAGTATGGGTGGGTGGGTAGATAGTAGGTGGAGAGAGATGATGATATATATTTTGGTTTGATGAGTCATGTCTAAAATCAGTGTTGCAAAACTCAGCCAACTCGGCCGAGTACTCGGCGTTGGACTCGGACTCGGCTTCCGCCCTTTTCCTTGGTGAGTTTAGATAACTCGTCTTAAAAATTTGGACTTGGTCAACCTCATACCAACTTGGTCCAACTCTGCCTAAAACCGGACAAAATCCGTCCAATTTAAGCCCCAAAATGAGCCCAAATAAGCCTAAAAGAATTAATTTTTTACCAAACCTATTAGAACCAGGAGTAAACTCGTTTTTGAGTGGTATGAGGTGTGAAAATGTTAATTCCCACAGCTAGCTATTTATAACAAGGGACTCGTATGGTTCTTTTTTAGGCAATGTGGGATAGGAAATCAGGCAAACAAAAGCTACAACTACATCTTCAATCGATTACAACCTCAATCGAAGGTCCATCATCGATTACAGCCTCAATCGTTGGTTCATCGTTGAAGCTTCAATCGGTTCATCATCGCTAAAGCTTCAATCGATTACAGCTTCACTGTTAAAGCTTCAATCGGTTCAATCGATCACAGACCCATTCTCTCCCAATCTTCCATTGAAGCTGATATTAAAGTTAATTAGTTTCTTCAATCAATGATTCCCAATCGAAGTGCAATTGAAGTTAGAAATCAAACTCAGAAATTGTAGTCAGATTTCAGTCAAAAAGTTAATCGGTGGGTGGAGACATCACACATTTGTTCAGGATTGGGTGGAGACTCACTGAGTACTCACTGAGTACTCCCTGTCTAGCCAATTACTCGTTACTCGCTAGTCCGCCGACCTGGTAGCACCTAGCGACATTTGCAACCATATCTAAAATAAAGAAGAGGTGGGAAGTATTTTGGTCTTTTTAATAAAACATAAGGAATTGAACTTTAAAATCTTTGACCTTTAGCCAAAGAAAGACAATTTATTAAAATGCATATTTAATGGAATTTAAATAATTTCAACTCCTTTGATTTAGCAGACCAAACACAATTTTTACTGGAATTTACATTCCAATTCCTTCAAATTCCATTTAAATTCGTGAACAAAACACGCCCTTAGTGTTGAAAAATTAGACTTATGATATTCTATAAATGTTATATATTTAATCTTTGATATAAATTATGACTCGTACGAAATTCGTACAATCAAATTTGATGTCAATATTGACAGACATGTAAAGAGTTTTTATAGTATTATAAAAAAAATGTTGAAAAAAGAAATGTATGGGTTTTCAACAAAGCTTTTCGGGTTCCAGTATATTTTAATTCCATACTTATTAAAAGGAAAATTGTGTAGGAGGATAATAGACTTTTCTCTTTGTACAAAAATATCATTAAACTTTTTTTTACACATAATATCAGTAGACGGTCATTTGTATACAAAGCATAAAATTATCATTGGTGTTAGTATGCTTACCAGGTAATATTGCTAACTAGTAAAGGTAAAACGTTATGTGGATATCAGGGTCTTCTTACAAGGCTATTACAGTTGTAACCCACCCCCCCCCCCCCAACATTAGGCACACATACTAAAAATTAGGGCTTGTTTCTCTAATTCACACTCAAACCATCTTACAAGGAAGAAAACAATCGCTAGTTTATCAAATGCATATACATCAGAGTTCCTAATTGTTTATGTTCACTACAAATGTTTGTTTTCTCCAAAACAGCTAGTCTACTTCAGCTTTCTTAAAGCTTATGTGAGGGATGTTGATTTAAGAAGAATTCGTTTCAATGAATTCATTTTATTTCTTCAAAAATTGACTAATGTGAGGTATATCTATGTATACTACTGCCTTGGATAATGATCACTAAGAAATGGGTTGAGAATTGAAAACGTGATTATCATTATGTCATGTTTTTTGACAGTGATTATGCTAATAAGGGAAGGATTAGTGTATACATTGATCATTATAATGAACCACCCTTTAATCAAATTGAGAAAGAGAAAGCAAAATGTGGAGGTGGTAAAAGTGAATACCCAAATAATGATGTTGACTCAATATTGTCTGATGAGTTATCAGTTTGATCACAACAAGGATGGTGAGAATATTAAACTGAAAAAGTGTGCTGTTCCTTTTTTAAGCAACATTAGTTTTTGTTCAAGACAAAATGTAGTGGATGATATGCATGAAAGAGTTAATAGCACCACTAGAGCTCCAATGTATCGTTATTATGTTCCAAATTAGAAATCGGATACCATGGTACCCATCATGTGTATGCGATTATGCGACCCTACAGAACTAAAGTTGTTAATAAATTATGTTGTGGCTAATGGGTATTACCTCTAGCATAAAAAATTATTCAGTAAGATTGCTAGTAATGTGTTGTAAAAAATGATAAAAAGTCTTCATGTCCTTTTAAATTATACGCAACTTGGATGAGTAAGGGAAAATCCTTCCAAATGAAGTCATTAAATAGTTATGCTAGAACCTTCAATTTTGGGGCACTTGTCACCTATTTGTAACACCCGATTTCTCATACAAAGTACACACAAATTTTTTATAACACATCAAAATGGGCATACTTGTACTCAAACCATGGAAACAAGATGTTATCGACATAATTAATTACACAAAAGGGTCCTTACAAAACAGACAGGCATTACAAATAAAATCTAACACGACTAAAGGACAGACTCTAAGTTGTCCATCTCTTTTTATCACATGCCTTCTCCTATCACTGCTACAGATACCTGCAAAACAACATACAACTCAAGTGTAAGCTTATAAAAAGCTTGGTGAGTAATCCCCCTGCTCGACATCAACACAAGATGTATTAGTATACAGATATATGAAAATATGGTATCAACCATATCTTACAACACACTCCACAAATCTCTCTCTACACATTCTCATCATTGCTCTTGCTAATCTCATTAGCAAGTATGCATCTCTTCTTTATATCTAAAACCTGCAATTACATTAGCTTTACAAAACACCAGCTAAATATTAATAGACACCAATTCAATAGTAAGTACCACAACTGGTACTGCTCATAATCTCATTCATGAACACTCGCATGCACTCATTTAACAACCAACCATACTCCATCTCAACAACCCTCATGGCTGTACAATCCGACTCAAAAACTCTGTAACACAACCACTCTAGCATCTACTTTGTTTATACAATCAATCTGTATATTCAACTTGACTATTGTTACTCACAGATAACCATTTATTCCACCAGTGGTTACAACAATAACAACAACATATCATACACATATATATATATATATATATATATATATATACATATATATCACATGTATGTCAACATACATTAAATATATCTCTACTCAAGTACGAAAGAGTACTCACCTGTGGTGTGGATCAAGACGTGTTACACCCAAGCTTCTCGTATTAGACTCCTTCCTAATGTATAAGCTGGGTTAGAACATCATATATCATGTCTCAATTACTCCTAAACAACCCAACCACTAATACTCAAGCTCAACCATTAAAAAGAGGTGAAAACCCCAAAATGACATAGTTAGCGCCGCTAACATGGTCTGGCCAGCCAAAAATCGTGACTCAACTCATTCAGCCACAGAAACTCAATAATTTTCATATCAAATGTTAAGGAAAGTATTCTATTAACATATACCAACATCATATATCAATATAACAACTCAATTTCATGAATTTGAACATCTAGGGTTTCAAAAACTCCAAAACTCAAATAAATCGATTTACCTCTTTGATTTATGGATCAATAATGAAATCATGATGTTAGATTTGATCCTCCTTAGCTCCTATACGTATCCCCTCAATCAATTTGGTGAAAATTGGGTTTTATCGCATCTAGAAGGGTTTTGAAAGGTTTTCTCCCAAAAATGAACATTTACGACTGTTAAAGGACTGACTTAGCGACATTAGCGTCGCTAAGTATAACATTAGCGTCGCTAATTTGGGCAGTCCGCCCCGTTTCGCCTCACACGACTCGTTTCAACCCCTTTCGACCCACGTACTACTTTTTTTATCAATTTCCACACGACCCGTGTGGACCTACACGACTTGTGTGGGTCTACAACCTCTTGGATCAATTTTTAAAGCGTCTTTACACGACACGTGTAACCTCTTTTGGCATTTTTCAAGCTCAAATTCCTTCCAAAAGGTTCTCTAACTACACTAACACAAATAACAACCTAACTAATCTTAATCACACCAAGATTAGTACATGAGAAAGGCTTCAACCTATTCTTACTCATCAAACAATTCAAAACTCGATGGCAATCACAAAAGATTACCTCACCCTTACGCTAAGTAACTCATACTTAAACCCACACTACTATAAATGGAAATTAAAAACCCTAAATCTACTAACAAAGAGTTAGGGCAAACCCTAAACCTTTTTCCAAGATTATCCTTTGTCGACGATGTCAAAATTCAAGAAGGATAGTCATAGTCACAAGGGTTTTGCACAATCAACTATGGTATTTTGCTTGGAGCGGTGTCATTTTGAGTTAAAGATATACGAATTTGAGGAAGAAGGCATGGTGTTGACGGAGAATTTGTTGCTTGTTTTCTGTACAAGTGATGAGTCATTGCCCTAATGGTGTATAACGATGTTGGGAAGAATATTGATTTGTGACTAAATATCGAACTCTACAGAAAAACTTCAAACTATTCTACCGGTTATAATAAATGTTTAAACATTTTTTTTATGTTTACTTGTATTATGTAGAAAAAAATTAAGTTTAATAGTATTTTTTTGTTCAACAAGAAAAACCAATTATTCTCCTAAGGCATTATCCAAATTTAAAAAAACTATTTTCGTATGCAACCAGATACAAAATCAGAATGAAATCAAATTCCAGTTTCAATCAAATCAAACCAAACGACCCTTGTACTCTGAAAGTTAAACAACAATAAATTTCTTAAGAATGTTGATCATCTTTTTCCGATATCAAAGAAAGAATTTAAGAGCTTGCTTAGTTGATTTTGATTCTTGATAGTAAGGGTAATAAAAACGATAGTGAGAGAGAAAAGAATCAAGGAGTTTGTATTTATATTATATGATCAAAAAATGTTACAGGAGCTTGACGGCTTTTTATATACAGCAGCAAACCTAACTAAACGAATATAAGGGATAAGTCTTATCTAAATAAACGTCAAATTAACATCATAAAAGATAAACCGTGAATGAGATAAGGCACGTAGAAGATAAGTTTCATTACTCCCCCTCAAGTTGGAGCATGTAGATTTCGAATGCCCAACTTGATAGCCAGAGTTTGAAGTCGTTCAGATCCAAGAGGTTTAGTAAGGAGGTCTTCCAACTGATTTGTTGTATGAATGGCGACTAGTTCGATTTCTTTAGTCTCGACTATTTCTCGAACAAAGTAGCAATCCATTTCCACATGTTTGGTACGCTCATGGAAAACTGTATTATGAGCAATGTGGCGAGCTGACTGATTGTCACAAAAAAGTTTGGTAGGAGCACGAACAGGAAAGCCAAGCTCAGACAACAACCATCGCTCCGTAACACCTCGCTAACATTAGCGGCCATAGCGCAGTACTCAGCCTCTGCAGACGAACGAGACACAACAGGCTGTTTCTTGGATTTCCAAGAAACAGGAGAGCCACCCAGTAACAATAAATAACCCGTTCTTGATCACCGTGAGTATGGACAACCGAGCCAGTCTGAATAACTATATTCCATGATATCATCTCCCCCATCTTTAGATAGAAGGATTCCTTGACCCAACGTGACTTTTAGATAATGTAGCACACGCATAGCAGCATCCCAATGACTCTGTCGTGGGTCAGCAACAAACTGACTGAGTATGCTCACCGAATAAGAAAGGTCCGGGCGAGTAGCTTGTAAATAAAGTAATCGCCCAACCAGACGCCTATACCTGCTCGCATCCACACGCTCTTCTTCATCACCCTTATCTAATTTTAAATGTTGTTCCATAGGAAAACGGCTAGGACGACAACCAAGCAAACCAGCATCCTCGAGAATGTCAATTGAATACTTGCGTTGACTTAAGACAATACCTTCTTTTGTTCGAGCCACTTCGATACCGAGGAAGTATTTAAGATCCCCAAGATCTTTAATACTAAACTGTTCGTCAAGATGTCGTTTCGTTTCTTCAATTTTTGTACTATCATTGCCTACAATAATAACATCATCTACGTAGATCAATGCGGCAACAAAAATAGTCCCACTCTTGAAAGTGAACAACGAAGGATCCGCATGAGATTGAGCAAAACCAAGATTGTGTAAAGCAGCGGTAAACTTATAGAACCAGTTTCTAGAGGCTTGCTTGAGTCCATATATGGACTTTTTGAGTCTGCAAACTCGGTTGTCATTTTCTTTTCCAAACCCTTGAGGCATTTTCATGTAAACCTCTTCCTCAAGGTCTCCATGTAGGAAGGCATTGTTCACATCTAGCTGATTAGTTATCCAATCATTCTTGATAGAAATTGTTAGACGTACACGAACTGTGACCAGTTTAGCCACAGGAGCGAAAGTGTCGTGAAAGTCTACGCCTTCCATTTGGGTATAGCCTTTAGCCACGAGCCTCACTTTGTATCTTTCAACTTCACCGTTCGGTTTGTACTTGATTTTGAACACCCATTTAGAGTCAATGGCGTGTTTACCTTCTGGCAAGTGTGTAACTGCCCATGTTTCATTCAACTCAAGAGCTTGTATTTCTTTTTGCATGGCCAATCTCCATTTCGGATCACGAGAGGCCTGTTTGAAAGTTTTGGGCTCATTTTGTGTCACAATGGCAACTAGAAAAGCTTTA
Organism: Cichorium intybus; assembly: GCA_023525715.1. Taxonomy (NCBI): domain Eukaryota; kingdom Viridiplantae; phylum Streptophyta; class Magnoliopsida; order Asterales; family Asteraceae; genus Cichorium; species Cichorium intybus. The sequence continues at coordinate 36,647,602 of CM042016.1, read as the reverse complement.
TGAGAGTTAGAAAGTTTTTCATATGAAACATAGTTAGTGAGAGGATGTACCGTGGAAGCGACTTGATTGGGGGTGTTTTGAGAGTGATCGACGGATGGGGGCAGTGTGACATTGTAATCCTTGAAGCGAGGCGGTGGATTTTTGGCTCTTACGGGGCGAGTAGCTCTGTCTGAGCTGGCAGGGCCATCGATATCTAGCTCTGTATCGGATTCACTATCATGGGTTTACGGGGAGTTTTGGACTGGTGAGGTATTATGGGATGGCGATGCCGTGTTGGACTCGTGCGTCTGCTCCAGCGAAGGAGGAATGTCCTCCTGTTGATCCGACGACACTTCCATAGGCGGGGTATTTCGAGCTGGTGGAGCGTTATGGGTTGGCGACGTTGTATTGGGCTCATGCATCCGGCAACCCGTTTCAAAGATACACTCTTCAGACTACATGTTAGAGTCTAAATTGTTCATGAGAGATTTATCCTCCAGAAAACGAACATCTCTAGACACGACAATTTTACGATTTTCCAGGTCGTAAATCTTGTAGCCCTTAACTCCTTGTAAATACCCCACAAATATTCCCGGTCTCCCACGAGGTTCAAACTTATCTCCCCCAGTTTCTGTGCTACGGTAATATGCCAAACACCCAAAAACTCGCATATCATCATAATTAGGCTTTTGACCATAAAGGATCTCATAAGGTGTTAACCCATTCAAGACCTTTGATGGCATTCGATTTATGACAAAGGTGGCAGTTAAAACGCACTCACCCCAAAAATGCTTTGGTAAATTTGCTTCAAACCTGAGAGATCGTGCTGTTTCGAGAAGATGACGATGCTTACGCTCCACAACTCCATTTTGTTGTGGAGTGTACCGACACGATGTCTCAAGAACCATCCCTTCCTTCGCATAAAAATCTCGCATAGCATTGGAAACAAATTCTCCCCCGTTGTTGCAACGTATGCGTTTTATTTGTTTATTGAATTGGGTTTTGATCATCCTGCAAAAATCTATTAGACACGTACTAGCTTCATCTTTGTGTTTAAGAAGAAACTTCCACACGGCATGACTAAAATCATCCACTATGGTTAAAAAATACAAGGCTTTATTTAACGAAGGAGTTCTATATTTTCCCCACACATCACAATGAATTAAATCGAAACAAGAAAGCATCTTTATTGTACTAAGCGGAAAAGGTAGCCTTGTGTGCTTAGCTTTGTAACAGGCATCACAATTTGTAGTCTTATTTGAAACATTTTTAATAAAAGCTAAAGTAGAAATCTTCTTATTTGAGGGATGTCCAAGCCGCTTATGCCAAACTTCAAACTTCACCATGAGAGCTTGACGCTTCTTTGCCTCCCCCATCCGGTACAATCCCTCTGAAAAGTTACACGCACCAATCAAGTGCTTCATGGACAGATCCTGCATCACAAAAAATTGTGGGAAGAAGGTAATGGCACAATTGAGTCTATTGGTAAGTTTCCCAACAGACAAGATGTTATAATTGAAATCTGGTACGTATAAAACGTGATTTATTTTAATTCCACCAGGCAAGACATGAACACCTTCTCCCTCAACAGACACATTTTCACCATTAGGAATGATGACAGGTGTCTCTTTCGGGTTTTTAGTGATATTTTCTAAAAAATCGATTTGGTGGGTGATGTGTTCAGTAGCTCCTGAATCCACCACCCATTTGCCATTGGAATCAATTCTACCTGCCATATGCGCCATTGGTTGAGTGTCTTTACCATCCATGGTTTTTTTCTTCCTTAAATTGATTCACGAACAAGTGATATTGCTCGTCGGTCAAACCTGCGATGTGGCTAGGGCCAAGCTCAACACATGCCGCCTTGGTTCGTGGTTTGTCTTTCTTTCCAGGCCACCAGTCAGGATAACCGATTAACTTGAAGCACCCATCTCTATTGTGTCCTTCCTTCGAACAGAAAGTACAATATTGCTTTTTATCGTTTTCGGATTTTTGAGATTTTGAAGCGCCTTTGTCAAAGGGCTGTTGTGATGACTGAGATGACTGATATTGCTGTTTTCCTTGATTCTGTTGAGTAACCTTGCGATTGGAGTGATTAACTTGGAATGCAGTCACTTCGGTATTCGACCTCTTGGAACTTGTTGTTATTGCTCGTTGCTGCTCATCCTCAGCGAGAAGATGGTAAACAGTGCTTAACGAGGGTGTGGGTTTCATCGCTAAGATCTGGGTACGAATTACCGAAAACTCGTCATCTAGGCCCATAAGAAAATCATATGTCCTTTCCTTTTCTTTTAGGTCGTTTAACATCTTTCCAATATTGCAAGCACATCCTTCACAGGTGCAGCGAGGAGTCGGGAGAACGAGTTGCAACTCATCCCAAATCGATCTTAACTTGGTATAATAATTAGAAACAATCGTGGGGCTCCCTCCTTCTCGAAGCGTTCCTCCAAATCTCTCCATATTTCCGACGAGGTCTTCGCGTATCTCACGCTGGTCCTTATTTCTCGTTCCATTGCAGTCGTTAGCCACCCTTTTATCATAGCATCAGCCCTCACCCATGCAAGGGACATCGGTGATCCCGCTTCTGGTTTCTTAATGGTGCCGTCGACAAGTCCCGTCTTGTTTTTCGCTAACAAGAAATTGGTCATCTCTTGTTTCCATTCGTTGAAATTGTGATCGTTCAAGACGTCATTCACCTGCATCTGTTTGTGATAATCATACGGGTGAACGTAATATGGCGAGTTGGCGTCAATCGTCTCCCCACCGGTTTCTTTTCCTGCGCCTTGTGGTGTTTCTCCCGCCATGATCGATGACGGATTTTAGGGTTCCTTCTAGACCTTCTGCTCTGATACCATAATAAAAACGATAGTGAGAGAGAAAAGAATCATGGAGTTCGTATTTATATTATATGATCAAAAAAAATGTTACAGGAGAATGACGGCTTTTTATATACAGCAGCAAACCTAACTAAACAAATATAAGGGATAAGTCTTATCTAAATAAACGTCAAATTAACATCACAAAAGATAAATCGTGAATACAAAAGATAAATCGTGAATGAGATAAGGCACGTAGAAGATAAGTTTCATTAAAGGGTTGATTTAAAGATAATGGATTTGCATATTTTCAAAATTTCCTAGAAATAAAACATTCCAACACATGCCATAAACTTAATATTCCCCCAACCAATCTTACTATTCACAAATTAGTTTCTAAACATCACCAAAACATCCTTAACACTTAAGATTAAAAACCCTTCCCTTTCCCCCTAAACATTAAAAACAAACAACAAAATAAAACCTAACCCCAAATTAACCCATTCATTCTTCCTTTCATATGCTTAAAAGATCAGCCGGATCTTGCTTTTCTTTACCATCTCCCATCACGGTGGGTGATGGTGGAGCTACATCTGCGGTGGTGGCGGCAGTTGGCGGCTTTGGAAGCTCCGTTAACATTTGAACAACCTCTCTCATGGTGGGACGTTCAACCGCTTGTTCTTCAACACATAACATTCCGACATAAAACAAGTGCATTACTTCATGAATTGGAACACTTGAGAGTCTTGGATCCAAGATTTGTAAAACGCCTTCTTTGCTTCCATCCGTCATCTTTCTAACCCATTGAACAATATCAACACCATCTCCAAATTCCCCAACGGGTTTCCTTCCTGTTACAAGTTCTAAAAGAACCACACCGAAACTATACACATCGCTCTTTTCATCAACTTTGAGTGTGTAAGCATATTCTGCAAAAAGGAAAACATAATTTTTGTTAAAAATCATAACTTTGATTCGAATTTTCAAGACCCATGTCTAAAAATTAATAATTTGAGACACCCATATACGAAAAATTATAGCTTTGATCCCAATTTCGAAAACCCATGTCAAAAAGATCAATATCTGAGATACCCATATAAAAAAATCAAAATTTTGATCCCAATTTCGAAAAAAAAAAATCAATATTGGAGGGTATTACTACTACTACCCATGTGAAGAAAATCAAAGCTTTGATCCTAATTTTCAAAACCCATGTCGAAAAATAAATAATGTGAAATACCCATTTGGGAAAAATGAAAGCTTTGGTCCCAATTTCCAAAACCCATGTCCAAGAATCAATAATTTTACATACCCATTTAAAAAGAAGCAAAGTTTTGGTCCCAATTTCCAAAACCCATGTCCAAAAAATCAATAATTTTAGATACTCATTTGAAAAAAAAAAAAAAAAATCAAAGCTTCAATCCTAATTTCCAAAACCCATGTCGAAAAATCAAGAATCTGAGATACCCATATGAAAAAAATCAAAGTTTTGATCCCAGTTTTAAAACCCATGTCCAAAATTTAATAATCTGAAAAAACCCATATGAAAAAAATCGAAGATTTAAAGGACGATGAGATTTTTATTATACCTGGGGCGATGTAGCCATAAGAACCGGCAATGGCAGACATGCATTCAGAGGTGCCGGAATCTTGTAAGAACTTTGCCAGGCCAAAATCGGCAACATGGGCTTCAAAATTGGAATCTAAAAGTATATTGTTTGATTTGACATCACGGTGGAGAATTAATGGTGAGCAATCATGGTGGAGATAACAAAGACCCTTTGCAGCTTCAACGGCGATTTTATACCTTGTGTCCCAATGCAAATGGCCCCCTTTTTTCCCGTGAAGCATTTCACCCAAACTCCCATTTGGCATATACTCGTAGACTAACAAATTAGTTTCATGGTTTGAACAAAACCCTAATAATCTCACGATATGTCGATGTCTGATTCTTCCTAAGGTTTGAATCTCGGCGTTGAAGCCATGGTCGTGAGAAGAACCACGGCTCATGGCTGGTAATCGCTTGACTGCTACAAGCTCGTTGTTGGGCATGGCGCCTTTGTAAACAATCCCGGCCCCACCTTTTCCGATGATGTTGTCTTCCTTTAAGGAATCGAGAACGTCGTCACAAGTGAAATCTAGGCGTTGGAAGGCGGTGAGCTTCCATGATCGAGCTTTGCATGCTTTCTTAATAGATCGAGCTTTGATAATGGCGGCTATGGCGAAGGCGATGGAGCAGAAGAGTAATCCGAGAACGAGAAGAAGTTTTACGGAGGCGGAGAGTGTTGATTTTGAATGTGGTTGATGGGTGGCGTTTGCGATACCTTCTTTGCAAGGTCCGAGGTAGGGTCCACAGAGATCGGCGTTCCCCAAAAATGAAGTGTAATTGAAGTAACTGAACTGACCGGTGCCCGGGACAAGACCGGAGAGGTTGTTGTAGGAGAAATCAACGGATGTTAAGCTTTGCATTGATGCTACGGATGTCGGAATGCTTCCTATGAGATGATTACGAGAGAGATTTAAGTAGTTTAGGATGTGCATGCCTGTGATTTCGGTAGGGATTTCGCCGGAGAGTTGGTTACGGCTGAGATCGACGTATGTTAGCAGTTTACACTGGCTGATTTCAGGGGCGATTTCGCCGGATAAACTGTTGTGGCTGAAATCAATCTTGGATAGTTGCTGTAGTTTGCCTATTTCACCGGGAATGTTGCCGGTGAACTTGTTACCATCGAGTAAAAGCTTCTGAACACCGGAAAATTGGCTAATGGTAGCGGGTAATGGACCAGTTAGGCGATTGTTGGATAAACTGACCTGACCGAGGTTTACTGAAACGGAATGGGTAACCGGGAATTCACCGGAGAGAAGATTGTTCTGAAGTTCAACCTGTGAGAGATGCGGCAAACTGAAAAGCCCTTTTGGAATCGAACCATTGAGGAAATTCTCCCCCATTCGGATTCGATTCAACGATTGGCATTGACCAAGAGACTCCGGAATCGGGCCGAACAAAAAGTTTCCCAAAGTGATTATCGTTTCGAGTTTGTTTCCGTTGCACAAATTGGGAGGAAGTGAACCTGTTAACTTGTTGGAAGACAGATCGAGGATCTGTAGCTTTCCGTTTTTGCCAAGACCTTGCGGAATGCTGCCGGTGAAGTTGTTTTCCCAGAGCTGCAATACCTCTAACTGCGGTAGTTCACCGATGAAATCAGGTATCGAACCGTGAAGTTTGTTACGGAACAGATTGAGTAATGTGAGATTGTTGAGCTCTTGGAAGGAAGCCGGAATTTCTCCGGTGAATATATTGTTTGACAAATCCATTGATTTCAAACTCTTCAAGCTTCCGAGCTCCTTCGTTAGAGATCCGGTAAGTCCGTTCACTTGCAAGAACAACGTGTCTAGGTTTTGAAGCTTTCCGATTTCCGGAGGAAGTTCACCGGAGAGACCACAGTTGGCAGCGTCAAGGCGGATGAGGCTTGATAAATTGCCGATTTCTGGAGGAATGCCACCGGTGTACCCATTGTAGTAACCAATGTAAAGCTGTTGGAGGTTTGTCAAGTTCCCGATTTCGGGAGGGATAGGGCCCGTGAGTTCGTTACCGGAGACGGCTAGGTATTCTAGGAAAGGAAGCCGCCCGTACTCCGGCGGAATAACCCCAGAGAAGTAGTTTCCGCCGAGATGGAGGTGACGCAGGTTCGTCATTTCGGAGACGGCAACGGGCAGGTCGCCGGTCATATTGTTGTTATAAAGGTCAAGCACTTGCAGAGCCTTAAGGCTAGAAAGCTCCGGTGGGAACGTCTCATTGAAGATATTATTGGAGAGATTAAGGACGCGAAGTCCAGAAATAAAAGAGATCTCCGATGGAACAGGACCTCCAATGTTGTTAGCGGCGATGGTGAAGTTTACGAGGTTGCGAAGGCGACCGATGTCGGAGGAGAGATTACCGGTGAGATTGCGGCCAGAAATGTCGAGATCGATAACGTGACGTCTAGAATCGCAAGTGACACCGGACCAAGTACAGTGGCTGGTAGCAAGGTCCCAGGAGGAAAGCGATGATTGTGGGTCATCGGAGATGGCGGATTTGAGGGAAATGAGTACTTCGTACTCCGGCAACCGGCCTGATTTGGCAGCGAAGGAGTTGGGTATGAACTGTAACAACAGTAGGAGGAAAAGGAACCTCATCTTCTCGCCAATTTCTGAATCTTTCTCTCTCACACACACATACACACACTGGATTTGCAGAAAGGGAAAAGGGGAAGAAGAAAGTGGTGGGTGAAGAAGTAGGCAAAGAGTAGAAAGAGAGTGATATCAGAGTGTGTGTGATGTGGAGGAAAATGGCTTTATACTCTTTTTTTTATCTACGTTACATGACTAACAATTTTGGGATTTAAATAATATTGTTGTTTAGAAAACATTTAAAATTGTAAGTTATCTTTTAATATTTTAATAACTAACTAGTGTGCGGCCCGTGTATTGCACGGGTTAGGTACCTTTATTAGCAATGTATTTTTAGATTTCGTTATTAACAAATGTTAGTTCGTTTTTTTGTTCGTTGTGTTTGCATTTGTTTAGCATTTACTACCTGTAAAAAAAGAAAATGAATTAACAGCATGATTGTGTAAAAAACAAATTAAAAAAAATTTACAATTATGGGCTTGTCTACTTTTGTCGCGTTGTAAAAAAAATGTAGATAATGATGGTGTAGCAAATCAATATGTTAAAAATTGTTTTTACAAAACAAAAGGAGACTTCAAATAATGAATAAGTTTAATATCTTTGAAATTATGTTATTCAATACTATGAATTTAACCACCGAACAAAAAAAAGATAAAATTATAAATGTGGACTAACCAAACCTCCACCATCATCATCATCAAAGTCTACTGCTTTTGCTCCCGTGTCTTGTGCACTGGCATGAGCTGAAACCGAAGATACCTACAACCAACAAATTGTGATTAAAAAAGTATGTTAAAAAATTAAAAGCTACAAAAAACAAAAAATTGCCTCAATTATAAAACAATTGAACAAGAAGCCAATAAAGAAAGCACACACGTTTATTATAGAACCATATTTGTACTTTTTTCCTATTGCACCATTATACTTCAATAAAATTGCTCAATTATAGCAATTGCATATAAATACATGGCTACTTTCACTATCATTGGGCAATTTAATTTTTCAAAGTATAATGTCCTAATAACAAAAATATTGTAGACCATTTATCTTAATAAAGTTAGATGTATGTTATAAACTTATATATTGTCTACCTGAAATGGGAAAAACTTAGAAAATTAACAAAAAATAAAACCAGTTGTACTATTTGTAATTGTATTTAATGTTTAATGTGAGAATAAGCAACGTACTTTAGTTGAGTTGCTTGTAATAGCATCTGAAGATCTATGACCAAATTAAAATGATATCAAAACTGTAAGATTCAAAAGATATATACCTTTAGAAAATCAAATTCAGTATGCTATATAATTGACTATGATTTTCATGATTTTTAATTTTATTTCCAAATGTAAGTGGTTTATTCCAGATAGAATCCTTCAAATTGCAATAACTTAAAAAATGGTATATATTAACAACAACTAAAGAAGAGGGAATATTTAAATCTAAACACCTTCATGTCTACTACCTAATCTGCAAAACCCACACATAAATAAGCACAATCAATATCAACCACAAAAACAAATAAGCATCATGTAGATAAAGATACTTACATTTTAAAGAGATTAACGAAATGTTGCAGCCGTTCTGAAAATTAAATAGACAATCGTATAAATTTCTAGCAGTAAGTTATCAAAATGACTTATTTAATTAAAACTTGTCATTAACATCATGATTAAGGTAAATTATGCAATTTATAACATCTCATTTGCCTTCCGTTATTAAGGGATCAATGAGTGTAAGAAAATAAAAGAGGACTATAAACAATAATAGAGCATATCATACAGAATAAAGCATATATTTCATCAAGCAAAACGGCCCATCTTTACATGAAAAAAGTGTTAGATTTTGACTTTTGAGGTCAAATAGGTTCCTCTTCAACATCAAAATTTACATGCGTTTAAAAACTTTCAGATGTTTTTTTGGTGAATTAAGTGAAACTGATCACAAGTAATATAATCTGAAAACTTGTGGTCTTAAAATTCCAATAGATACATATTTACATTGCAATTGGTAAATATTTAGTTGGACAAGTAAAGTGAAAATGTCAACAATAGTGATTGAAAAATGAAGTCAGTATTCTGTATTCAGATATAATTACAAGTTCGCATAGACAAACGTACATGCATAAATGAAAGCAACAAAACCATATTTCAACAAATGGGTATCAAATAAACTGAACTATTGAAGCCAATCAAAAACTCAAACGATTCAAATCTTACACCAAACAAAGCGGAAAACCGGGTAGAGAAATCAAATAACTGCTTTAAAAACACAGGTAATTCAAAAGAGAGATCTTACATTATCTATAACCGAAGCCTTGGATTGTTTGAATTGATTGCCGATAAAACCGAGGAGATTAAAATTACCCCTTTTACCTAATGAGCAAGACAGTAATCGAAAAGCAAGAAACTGAAATCAGTAGCAAGACAGTAAGAACTAAGAAATCAGAAATCAGTAGAAGGTCAAGCAACAGATCAGTAGTAGCAAGCAATCGGCAACTCCAACTGGAAAGCAACTAAAATCGGAAATATGAGAAGCAATCGGAGACCAATAAATCTTACCAACCGGAGGTGGTGGTTCACTTCTGTCGACGACAAGTGGTGGTGATATATGAGAAGCAATCGCAGTCACAATAAGCGGGAATCTGAATGGGGAATTTGATTGTGATTGCAAATTACCGATTACGTGAAAGTGAATGAAAGACGGATTCTAGAGGGTTTGCAATCAGGCGGTGGCGAGAGCCGCCGATGATAACATGATGTCAATCAATTTTAGTGGCTAGGGTTTTGATGAGAGAGTGAGATCGTGAGAGAGAAGGGGGAGTCGAAGAGGCGAAGAAAGCGAAAGAGATAATGACAATCCGGATCCACAAAGATCCGACAAGCATCAAAACGTATCCAAAAAACCCGCGTGACACAAAAAACGTACACTCCCCACCCAAAAAATACGGGTTTTAAATATATATAAATATATATAAATGTGTAATAAATATAGTGTGCACGTTTTTTTTGTAATTTGTTTTGTTGAGATGTATATCATGTACTTGAAGTCAAAACTTGTTAAACCATGTATGGGATTAGTTATTGTAGTTTGTGTAGGGCATTTTTAATTATATTTTATATTTTATATTTTTGAATTAAAATATTTTCAATTTTGCTTCATTTTTTATTGGATAAATTGCAAAAAGAAAATATAAAGTTTATACAAAATTTCGGTTTTGACACTTTATTTTTTTCCAATTAAGTCGAAAGTTTTTTAATTAGTTTCAAATTTAATCATTTGACCGGTCAACGTCTGTTGACGTGTCATGATGGCATGTCAGTGTTTGCTAACACGACACGATGCCTTGTCATTTGAGACAAATGAAATTGTAAGACTTGAAGATACAAGCATAGTCATTTATTTTAGAGATCAAAAAATCAAAAAAGTTAAACTATCTAAAAAATGAATAAAAGTTTAAAAAATATATTTTTAATAATTTTCGTCATTTTGCTTATTTAAAAAAATTTTAAAAATAAAAAAATCAACGTAGTACATTATTGTATTAAAATATTGTTCATGACATATAATATCTTACGTGTAATATTTCAATACAAGAGTTAATATTATATTAGAAAATTACACAGAATATTAAAAAATGTTATTTTTATTTTTATTTTTTAGATATAAAAATGACAAAAATAATAATAATAAACATATCTTTTTCAATTTTATACATTAATTTTTCATTTTTAATTTTTTCGTCGACACCGAAAATTATTAACTAGGATTGCGTTTACATGTCTCGCAAAATCTCATTGTCTCATATGAACCTAATTATATATATATATATATATATATATATATATATATATATATATATATATATATATATATATATATATATATATATGTATGTACGTACGTATGTATGTATGTATGTATGTATGTATGTATGTATAAAAGTATGTTACCTAAAAAAACCATTTGCTTTAAATTACCTTTAGATGACGTTTGTATGATATACAACTACTCTTCTAATTTTAGAGCATGTTTTTTATACTTATACCTTTCAATTCCCTATAAATCGCTTGTCTTTTATATTTTCAAAATATTATGTTTATTTTATTAAAAATTGGTATTAAATTCATAATAATGTTGTATGGAATCATTGGAATTAATATTTGAAATAAATGAATGTGTGTATCATTTAAAGTGACTCATAAAATACTAAAAATATATTGATGTATTAAAGATATAAAGGATAATAGTTATGACCAAGGTTGATGGTATACACACCACGTCTTTAGCTTAATGTTCCTTCCATATTAGCTTTCACATTACTGTTGAAAGGATGAGATGGTGTTTACTATCCTTACGGTATGGCTTGTGTCTGAAAGAGATAGACCAGAGAAGAAGAGAAGAAGAGAAGAAGAATATGATGATGATGATGATGATGAAGAAACATGATAGAGAGAGAGAGAAAGAATGTGTGTGTGATAGAGAAAGAGAACAAGAGAGAGAGAGTGTGGGAATTAGCAGTCGTGGTATCAACCACGCTTAGGCATACTAAAGTTGAACACATCAGCATCACGCCATGGGGTCAACATGCAAGCCATGGAGACTTCTCCAGATCATCACCACGTCATGGGTGTGCCATACTGCATAGCCTATTTATCTATTACTATGGCATGCAACTCGAGCACAACTTAATCTGGTATATATTTAATTAAATTATTACTAAAATATCATGTTTTATTACTATTTGTCATGCTAAAAATATGTATACATCTTTTCAAACATTTCATGTTTTTATATAAAACTTATATTTTTATATTCAATTGGCGAATGATAAACATGTTTATCGAGCTAGTTATATTTTTAATCAATATAAATTCAATTGGTGACTTGTAAAATAATTAGAGGTTGTACTCCATGTGGTGATATGGAAATATTATCTATTTATAATAAACAATACATAATTATAGTAGGATTACGTTTAATACACACGCACGCACACACACATGTGTGTGTATATATGTTGGATTAGGTGTCTAAGCCATGACTAATAATTAGTATTTATCTAATTAATAGTAGCATAGTCCATTTGGGTTGCCCTCATAGTTGGAGGATTGGCAGAAAGTCCGGTAGAGAGAAAGATTGATTTATTATATGATTAATAAATCAATAGAAATTAAATAAATAGTTTATTAATATATTTAAGTGATAATATATTAATTAGAAACTATAATAATTAATTAGAAATTTTTCTGGAATTAATTGGAATTAATTTGGCAGTTAAATTGATTAATTAAGGTGCAGGGACTAAAACTGTAATTATTCAATAGTTGAGTAAGTGACAGTTGAGTGAGTAAGAGTGGTGGTCGAAATTATATATGGAAATATATATATTTTCGATTTTGATAATGAGGATAAAAGGGTTTGAATTATTAAGATAAAGGCTTATCTTAATTTGAATTCAAAAAGGTTTATCTTTAAGGTTTATCTGATCACCACTTGGAGCCTATAAATAGGGAGGCTCACCCTAACCCTAAAGCCACGATTTTGAAGCTCTCTAAGAAGGTATTTTCGGCCAACACTTCCAAGCTAGGGTGTGACTACATTTGAGGCAAGAGGTTTCTGTTGCTTTGCTTCCAAGATTCACTAAAGGTTAGTTTTTCTTGATCTTTCTTTTTAGTTTATTATTTCTGGCCTACTAGGAATTGTTATATGTTTAATTAGAAGAAAAACTTAGATCTTTATAGGTTGCATGTGAACTTAGGAATCTTAGTTCATAGTTGCAGAAAACCTTTCAGTGGTATCAGAGCATTTTGGTTGTTTTTCTTGTTAAATTGCTATAACTATGTTCCTAGTAATTAGGGTTTATTGTTCCTAAACCCTAATTAGTGCAAATCGACATCTAGGGTTAGGGTTTTGAAAACCCTAGCCCCTCCCCTTGATTTTGGCGATTTTTGTGGATTAACTTAGAAGGTATTCTATTTTTGGTAACTTTAAATTGTTTAAAAGATAAACCTTAAAACCTTTAATCCTAAAAATCAAAATTTAAGGGATTAAGATAGGTTTTAATTGATTTGATTAATTTGATAAAATCTATCTACATTTGAATTAATTTAATTAATTGGTAATTAAAAGATAATTCAAGGATTTAATTTAATTTAGAATTTAATTGTTTTAAATTGGCGAAATTAAATGGATAAAATCCTAAAATATTTTAAAAGGTTTAAAATATCAAATTTAATTAATTTAATTAATTGGTTAATTAAAAGATAATTAAAATCGATTTTGTGGTTTAATTTAATAGTTTAAATAGACAATAAATTAAAAGATAAACCAGAAACATATTTTTAAAAGGTTTAAAAATTACATCTTATATATATTATAATTATGGAGTTATTATTATATGTATAAGATTAAAATGGTTAGTCAAATCATTAGTAGGCCTCATTCACGAAGCTGGTCTATAAAGTGGGTATAAGGAGACTGCCTATAAAATGGCGGTCTAATGGGTGAACACTCTCACCCACCGCTCGCCTGATCAGTGGAGGGTCGTTAGCCAAACGGGTTTGATAGGACCGCCTAATCTCATTAAAAGTATAATGTTATTATTCAAAGTACTAGAACCTTTTAAATAAAACCTAAATCTAGCTACTTTAGGAAAAATGTGAATTGGTGCTAACCCATGAAATTGCACATTGCACTTTATGAAACATTGGTGGAGCGTGTGTGGTTTACCGGCACGCCAATTGGGGTTCATAAAGAGTTGCAATGGGTTTCTCGGGTGTTGTCATTATTGATGGAGCGTGTGTGGTTTACCGGCACGTCAATTTGAGATGGCAACTGACCCCGAGAGTACCAAGCTTATTTGCATGGTTATTCACTCCCGGTTTGTGATCCTCGGTATCCCAGTCACAAACAGTGGGGCACATCCGAGATTAAAACATGCTATTGAACAGTTCAATAAATCTCAATGAATCTAGGAATTCCATTTTAATAAGATTATCTTTCCGCGGTGGAATTGGCTGAATCGTCATTCGCATACCTTATAAAATTTACAATATTGATTACGGCATCCCTCTTCGAGATTGTGAATTGTTATTGTAGGATCCTAGCCTTATAATTGTTATTGGGTCATTATAAGGATTATTATATACGTCTAATTAAAACTATCTTCTTTTATAGATATCTTCTGCCGAACAATCCGCTCCCCACTCTAACTCAAATGTTACCTCAATCTTGTCATTATGCTCCAAAGTCACGTTGGACGGTACCAACTATAATGACTGGATCCGTAACATCAAGATGGCTCTGAGGTTTGAACATAAAGAGTATGTTCTAGAAACCGAGCTGGTTGAAATTGACCATGATAATGCTACTCCCGAAGAAATCACTCAATACGCAAAACATACTGATGATGCAACCAAAGTGGCTTGCATCATGATAGCTACAATGAACCCAGAGTTGCAAAGAATATATGAAGACTACTGGCCCTATGAAATGCACAAAGAGCTGGCGGAAAAGTTCCGCAAGCAGGAGCACATTGAGAGGCGCGAGGTAGTCAAAGCTTTCACCAATGCAAAGCCTAGAGATGGAGAGTCCATTTGCAACCACGTGCAGAGAATGCAAGGGTACGTGGAAAGGCTCCGAAAGCTTGAGATGCCAGTTCACGAGGATTTGGCTGTAGACATAGTGCTGAATTCTCTGCCTAGTTCATATGACCAGTTCACGCTGGCGTATCATCTGAACAACTCCCAGGCCACTCTGGCCGAACTGCATCGCATGCTCCGCACCGCCGAGGACGGAATGATGGGTAAGAGTATACCCGCTGCTAATCAAGCCGTCCTGGCAATTGCTGGTGGAAAAGGGAAGAAGAGAAAGGGCCCTCCTAAACAGAATTGGAGGGAAAAGGTGCATGTTGGATCGTCCAGCAGCGGCTCCAAACCCAATACTTCTGGCATTCCTCATAATGCCAATCCCAAGGAGGCAGAGTGCTTCTATTGCAAGGAACGGGGCCATTGGAAGAGAAGCTGCCCTACATACCTGCAAAACATGAAGGATGGCAAAGTCAAGCCGACTTCAGCAGGTATTTACACTATCTTTAAAAACTCACCATCTTCTAGTTCTTGCGTCCTTGATACAGGATGTGATTTTTACATTTGTTCTGATTTGCAAGGCCTAAGGGAAAGCAAGGAGGTGGAGCATGGTAGACTCAACCTGATCATGGGGAATAGGAGATCGTCGCCTGTGACCATGATCGGGACTTATAGTTTAGTGCTCAGTAGTGGTGTTTGTTTAAAACTTATTAATTGTTGCTATTCGCCAGAAATGGCAAGGAATATTATTTCATTTCATGCATTGTTTAGACAAGGATTACAGTTTTCGTTTGATAATAGTAATGGTTCCATTTCTGTTTTTCAAAATGGTATTTCTGTATTTACGGCTTTACCTTGTGATGGTGTGTATGAAAATGTGCAATGTGTAGACAATTTAGGTCATAGTGTAAACTTTATTGATTCTTCTAGTGGTGTAGAAAAGGTGTGCTTGTGGCACTGTCGTCTTGGGCACATTAACAAGAAACGCATCGCCCAACTCCAAAAGGATGGAGTGTTGGAATCATTCGACCTCAAATCGGATGACGTATGCGAGTCTTCTATTTTGGGCAAGATGACTAAATCACCATTCAAAGGGTCCTTTGAAAGAGGTGAAGGTCTTTTGGACATCATACACACAGATGTGTGTGGTCCCTTCAGATCTACCACAAAAGACGGCACGCGGTTCTACGTGACCTTCACTGACAATTTTAGTAGATACGGGTATATCTACTTAATCAAACACAAGTCAGACACCTTTGAAAAGTTCAAAGAGTTCAAAAATGAAGTTGAGAATCAATTGGGCAGGAAGATAAAGATGCTCAGGTCCGACAGAGGCGGAGAGTATCTTAGTATCGAGTTCCTAGACTATCTAAAGGAATGTGGAATAGTTTCACAGTTATCGCCTCCTCGAACACCACAGTTGAACGGTGTTGCCGAGAGACGTAACCGAACCTTGTTAGACATGGTTCGTTCCATGACGGGTCGAGCTTCACTTCCCATTCACTTTTGGGGGTATGCCTTAGAGACTGCCGCCCACATCCTTAATCTTGTCCCTACTAAGAAGGCTGCTAAGACACCTCATGAGATGTGGACGGGGAAAGTTCCCTCGTTAGCACATATCAAAGTCTGGGGTTGTGAGACTTTCGTTAGACGAGAGACTCACGATAAACTCGCAGAGAGAAGCGAGAAATGTTTTTTCATTGGATATCCCAAACAGTCATTTGGATACCTGTTCTACAGACCAAGCGAGGACGTGGTCTTTGTAGCGAGACGGGGATTCTTTCGAGAGAGAGAACTCATATTCAAAGAGGACAGTGGGAGTACCATTGACCTTGAAGAAATTCAAGAGTTACCCGACAATGCAACCTTAGGAGAAACTAGCAACCAACAAGACCGACTGATATATCCTTACCTCTTAGGCATTCCAGTAGAGTTAGCATGCCACCCGAGTTTTATGGATTCCATATAACTACGGATGGAGATACGTTTATCAGTGATAGGACACTGATAAATTTGGATGAACCTGCTAACTACCGGGAAGCGGTGGCGGGCCCTGAGTCTGCCAAGTGGAAAGAGGCAATGGACAGCGAGATCAAGTCCATGTATGACAATCAAGTTTGGAACTTGGTTGACAATGTACCGGGTCGAAAGACAGTCGGGTGCAAATGGATCTTCAAGAAGAAGACTGACATGGACGGAAAGGTACACACTTTCAAAGCAAGACTGGTTGCGAAGGGCTTTACTCAAACCCAAGGGATTGACTATGATGAGACCTTCTCACCAGTGGCTAAGATAAAGTCAATTAGGATTATGCTGTCCATAGCTGCATTTCATGATTATGAAATTTGGCAGATGGACGTCAAAACCGCTTTCCTTAATGGGAAGTTGACTGAGGATGTTTACATGAATCAGCCAGAGGGTTTTGTTGATGCAAAGTATCCTGACAAAGTGTGTAAGCTTGAGAAATCCATCTATGGATTAAAACAAGCTTCTCGCAGCTGGAATCTTTGTTTCCACGAGAAAGTCAAAGAATTTGGTTTCTCTAGGAGCGAGGATGAGTCTTGCGTATATGTCAAAGCTAGTGGGAGTATAGTCACCTTCCTGGTGCTGTATGTAGATGACATACTGCTCATGGGAAACGACGTCCCGACTTTGCAAGATGTCAAGTCTTGGCTCGGGAAGTGTTTTGCCATGAAAGACCTAGGAGAGGCAGCCTATATTCTCGGGATAAGAATATTAAGAGATAGGAAGAAAAGACTAATTGGACTTAGTCATAGTACATACTTGGACAAGGTACTAAAAAGATTTAGTATGGAAAATTCCAAGAAGGGAGAGCTACCAATGCAAAGTAATGCTAAGCTGAGTAAGACTCAGAGTCCAAGTACAGACGAGGAAATTGCGGACATGAGTCGGGTACCTTATGCTTCGGCTGTGGGGTCGATCATGTATGCCATGACGTGTAATCGTCCTGACGTGGCCTTTGCCTTGAGCATGGTCAGTCGATATCAGGGGAACCCTGGTAGGGCACATTGGACAGCGGTCAAAAACATACTCAAGTATCTGCTGCAAGACGAAGAACTTGGTCTTAGTCCTTGGTGGCAGTGATACCTTGAGAGTTGACGGGTATACTGATGCCAGCTTTCAAACAGATAGAGACAATGGTCGGTCTCAGTCAGGCTGGGTATTCCTGTTGAATGGGGGAGCAGTGACTTGGAAAAGTTCCAAGCAAGAGACGGTGGCTGATTCAACGTGCGAATCAGAGTACATCGCAACGAGTGAAGCGGCAAAAGAAGCGGCTTGGCTGAAGAACTTCATCGGTGACCTTGGAGTAGTCCCGAGTATTCAGGAGCCTGTGGAACTTTTCTGCGATAATGAAGGAGCGGTTGCTTTGACGAAGGAACCGAGAGATCATGGAAAGTCCAGACACATCGACAGAAAGTACAACTACACAAGACATAAGGTAGAAGAAGGTCACCTCGTAGTGAAGAGGGTATCATCAAAAGATAATCCTGCAGATCCACTGACAAAGGCTCTGAGTAGGGTTAAGCACTATCAGCATGCACGACGCATAGGATTAACAGATGATATTAGTTTTTGTAATTAGATAGGATTTGAAACTTGTTGCAATATAAATGTAATTAACTTTGGTGAATTAATAATATAGTTTTGTTGATGAGTATTTGATACTACCATTTGTTGATTATTTATCATTGTGTTTCAATTTTGCATGTTTACTTCCTGAGTAATTTAATTATTATTCGATTATCCACAGTCACTCATATTTTTAGGGAGTAAGTATGAATGAAGACTGTCGTGAATTGTTTTGTAGATTGTCTAATGAGTTAGACATAGCAATAAGATTGCTACAATATTCATGAGTACTTAGAAAATAGGGATTTGAGTATTAGATAAACCCACGCTCAACTGATTGCTTCATGGATTTCATCATAAGCAATGTTGAGACGATAACATCTTTTGATCTTTAAGTAGAGACATATAAGTTATGTTTTACCAAGCGGTTGTTCATTGACAATGCGAAAACGCATCGGTAACACGGTGTTATAAAACGTGTTGTTGTGAATGATTTGACAAGTAAAAGACATAAGTATATGAGTCAAAACTTATTCGTCCCTTGACCCTGTTGGGAAAACAGATATCTGTAGGGCTCTCGATGATTTTGAAGTTGACTAAAGGGTTGGCCAACCAGGACTAAATTGACATGGTCAATTGGTAGTCTTAAAGTCATATGCAAATCAGAAATCGGGAAACAGAGAATCAGACAAGGATTGATCTTAATCCATGTCCTGAGTCTGAAAAATATCTTGTTGGACGGAGGATCATCTGATCACTTATCATTGGACAGAACTGACTAGGTCAGAGTTCGGCATCGATTTCTAGGAAGCTACAGTTGCTAATTAATTAGAGGGTAAATTGGTAATTTTAGTCATAGACTTATCCAAGTGGGAGACTGTTGGATTAGGTGTCTAAGCCATGACTAATAATTAGTATTTATCTAATTAATAGTAGCATAGTCTATTTGGGTTGCCCTCATAGTTGGAGGATTGGCAGAAAGTCCGGTAGAGAGAAAGATTGATTTATTATATGATTAATAAATCAATAGAAATTAAATAAATAATTTATTAATATATTTAAGTGATAATATATTAATTAGAAACTATAATAATTAATTAGAAATTTTTCTGGAATTAATTGGAATTAATTTGGCAGTTAAATTGATTAATTAAGGTGCAGGGACTAAAACTGTAATTATTCAATAGTTGAGTAAGTGACAGTTGAGTGAGTAAGAGTGGTGGTCGAAATTATATATGGAAATATATATATTTTCGATTTTGATAATGAGGATAAAAGGGTTTGAATTATTAAGATAAAGGCTTATCTTAATTTGAATTCAAAAAGGTTTATCTTTAAGGTTTATCTGATCACCACTTGGAGCCTATAAATAGGGAGGCTCACCCTAACCCTAAAGCCACGATTTTGAAGCTCTCTAAGAAGGTATTTTCGGCCAACACTTCCAAGCTAGGGTGTGACTACATTTGAGGCAAGAGGTTTCTGTTGCTTTGCTTCCAAGATTCACTAAAGGTTAGTTTTTCTTGATCTTTCTTTTTAGTTTATTATTTCTGGCCTACTAGGAATTGCTATATGTTTAATTAGAAGAAAAACTTAGATCTTTATAGGTTGCATGTGAACTTAGGAATCTTAGTTCATAGTTGCAGAAAACCTTTCAATATACACACACACCCCAACATTTCTATAGGGATTAACATACAATTTAGACATTATGAGCGATAATGCTAATGTCCATGGCGAAAGTCCCATGCAATCATACAAGGAAATAGAGTTATGCCCAAATCTAGTGTTATAAAACCACCCAAACCATGGAGAAGTCGTATCATTACTAAAAGGATGTAATAAAATAAATTTCTAAGCTTCTCTCATGCTAATTTCCAAGATTCATGTATCATATTATTCACCAAAAGTCTTAATAAGATGTCAGTCTTATGTAATATCCTTTTTAGCCCTAAATACATGTTGCATAAATCGGATTACATTACACTAATCGTCTCATGATATAAAGCAATGTTGGACACGGAATACTTGTATTTTGTAAAACATTTTCTTTCCAAATCATCTTACATTCAAAACATATTATTTTCCTAACACTTTCATGTTTAATTATTTATTCCAAAACATTTGTCAATATTTTTTTCTAAAACATTTTCTTTTGAAAAAATGTTCAAAGCATTATTTAACAACTTGATGGCCATTTTGTATTTTTAAACAAACTTTCATGTGAAAACATGCTTTACTTTCAATTCATAAGTTCATTCTAATATGTAATATGGTGCATGCAATGTGTCATTCTAAGCACACAAACCAGTGAGTCGGCTTAACTAAATCACTCTAGTTTCCCTTGCATCCAAATGATAATATTATATCAACTCAATCAATATGATGATCATACTTATAAGTTATTTACCCCTTTAAGTGCAATCACAAAGGAAGTTGTGTGTGTGTGATAATATTATATCAACTCAATCAATATGTGTGTGTGTGTGTGTTTGTGTGTGTGTGTGTGTGTGTTCATGTTCATACAACAAGTATGATGTGGAAACAAGTTATGAACATAAATTGTAGGAAAACTACCAATCATATGTAAACTTATACATATTAAAATAATTATGATAAATCATAGTATTACATAAGAATCTATCAATCATATGCATGATAATACATAGCAAAATCATTTATAAATAAATCATAGCATTTGTGACATGTACTCCATAGTGGGAAAAATCATATGTACTCACCTTTGGGGTGTTATTTTAATCAACTCCTATTCTTGACATTGTCTTTGATCTTTTCCCACACCTTCCTTTAATCTTATTTAATTGTCCCACAACCATTATTTAGTAACATGATTATATCCACATATCAACTTCTAGTTATTGAATAATAACCATCGTGTCCCTTAACTTTATCTTTATCATACGACACACATTATGGTGTCACGAAGACTTCATAACATTAACAAATCATTATGTAGCTCATTGTTCTATAATACTATTTCCTTTAATGATATCGTAGTCCAAATCGAATTCATATTAATAAGTTAACATATTCTAATCAATTTGTGAAGTCCTTTAATGAAATTTTAAGTCTATAGGCTAAGTGTTTACCTTAATATTTATAAACAACACAAGTAAATTCCATTAAAAATCTTGCTACTGCATCACATACACTCTTTCATGACCTATTGTGCATGCTTAAATGATTTTAGTCCCATTATAAGGTATACACCAGTTATGAATTAAATATGCCAATAACACTAGAAAACATGTTTATACAACTTAATTTATCATTATCAACACTCAATTCCTACAGGCAATACATTTATTTCAAACTAGGGATTTATGAGATTTATTTAGTTCCATGAGATTTAACCATTCAAATGCATAATCAAAGGTTGTATACATTTAATCCAATATGGTATGGATATATTGCTTTTACCTTTTGAAAACCCTTGGCTTACATAAAAAATGAGTATTATCACACACTTTTCACCCCTTATTTTTTTACACACATTACTAAGAGTTGTTTTGGTGAGAAATGGTTGATTTTAGACTTAAATACACAGTGAATACACTAGCCAGAGGTGGACCTGTCAAAGACCTACTCAGTTTGTGTAAGGCTCAAGAGAGGGAGGTGTTTGGTCCAGTAAGGGCCTTAGGGTTCCCTGTTAACCAACTATTGCCAAGTATGTGTGTATGCATGGTTCTGCTTGAGCTAGTAAAGGTGATATCATATTCTATTTCAGGCATAACTTTCTCATTTCGACTCTAAATGATCTTATTCTTTTTTAACTAGGTTCCTAAATGTCTTAACTATTATTATAATATTTGTACTATTGAAATTATATATAATAATTATACTTCAATGTAAATATCTAAGTAGTATCTTATGCACCCATCATTTTTCAACCAATTCAAATACATACCCATGTAATGTTCATATATTTTACAACTTAAATCTAAATGAGTTGGTTCATTTTTCATTCACTTTGTATTTGGCTTAACTTTATTTTGGAACATCTAAAACTCATATATGGTACGAATAAAATCTAATTTTCATATCACTTTACAAGTGGTACTTCGCATGAAAAACCTAAACATGTTTTATACAATCAAAGTTCTTCAATTGGAATAACTTTTACATTTTTAGACTAATTGACTTGATTCTTTTGCATTTACTACCTTTTTATCTTGGATTTATGTTGGGACATTTAGCTTGCTTTTATAGCATTCTATTACCTGGTTGTCATATTTATTCCAAAGGACACTTACTCATGTTTACAATTGTATTTATTTCAACCAAAGAACTTATATAATAATCAAAACGTATATTATGAGTATTCAAAGCTTTTTATCACAATATACATAACCTTAATTCAACGTTTAAAACTAGTATCTAAATAATATATCTTGTTTTCAAGTGTTCTTATGCTATTTCCCATAGTTTTCCCCAAACTACATATAAACATTTCACTTTACCTTGTTCACCGTCTTATTATGAAATCCTCTTTTCTTTACACTCTTTTAATCCTAAATTATAATATATCATTATCAATTAGAATTTCTATTATGCACGAAGCACGCATAACATAGTTCATCACTTTTATTCTCATTGCATATTATTTTACCAATTTATTGTAGATAACTAAAATATTATTTTATATTTGAAACGTACTTGACCATTATTCATGATTTTTTTTACCAATTTCCTTATTTTCCTAAACCTTTAGATCCAAGTATGTTTCATGAGATTTAGGCTTTGTAATTATATACCATAACATCCGAAATTAAAATTTTCAAGATGCTACAAATACTTACACTTAGAGGATTGCATCCCTAGAATCATATTGAAATTCATTAACATGAGTATGTTATTTCGTCGGTTATCCATGAAAGTCATTTTGGATACTTGCTCTACAAGCCTTCTGAGAACAAATTGTTTGTTACTCGAAGATGAGTATTTCTATAAAGAGATCCGATATCCCAAGGGGCTAGTGGGAGTAAAATTGATCTTGAAGAGATTCAAGATTCATCCAACGAAGAACCTATAGTTGATACTAGCACCCAACCCGATAATGAGACTCCCGTTGAGAGAACTGACATATCTCCACCGCCTCTGCGCAAATCCAGTAGAGTTAATCATCCTCCTGAGTTTTATGGTTTCCATATAACTACAGAAGTTGAGACGCTAATCAGTGATAACACACTGGTTAGTGAAGACTAGCCATCCAACTACTAGGAATGGCAGGCACTGAAGCTGCCAAATGGAAAGAAGCCATGGAGAGCGTAATTTATTCCATGTATGATGACCAAGTTTGGAACTTGGTTAATCCGACACTAAGGCTAAAAACCGTTGGGTGTAAGTGGATCTCCAAGAAGAAGAGCGACATGGGTGGAATGTGCACACATTCAAGGCTAGGTTAGTTACGAAGGGTTTCAATCAGACTTAAGGAATTGATTATGATGAAACCTTCTCTCTAGTAGCCAAGGTTAAGTCCATTAGAGTGTTACTTGGCATTGCTGCATTTTATGACTATGAAATATGGCAGATGGATGTCAAAACTGCTTTCCTTAACAGGAAACTGTTAGAGAGCTTAGATTTTCACAGCTGGAACATCTGCTTCCATGAAAAGGTCAAAGAGTTTGGATTTTCTAGAAGTCAGGATGAGTCCTGTGTATATGTCAAAGCCAGTGGGAGTAACATAGTATTTCTGGTACTATATGTTGATGACATACTCCTTATAGGAAACGACATCCCAACGTCGCAAAGTGTGAAGACTTGGCTTTGGAAGTGTTTCGCTATGAAGGATCTAGGAAACGCATCCTATATACTTGGTATAAATATATATATAGAGATAGATCAAAGCGTCTAATAGGACTAAGCCAAAGTACATACTTAGATAAAATCTTGAAGAAGTTCAATATGCATGATTCCAAGATGGGGTTCTTGCCCATGTAACATGACATAAAGCTGAGTAAAGAGCAATGTCCCAGGACTAGCGATGAACTGGACAGAATGAGTTGTATCCCGTACGCTTCCGCTATAGGATCGATCATGTATGCCATGATGTACTCGACCTGATGTATCGTATGCTTTGAGCATGGTAAGCCGATACCAGGATAATCCTGGAAAAAGTCATTGGACAGTAGTGAAAAACATTCTTAAGTATTTGAGAAGAACTAAAGATATGTGCCTTGTATACGGAGGAAGAGATGAGCTAAGAGTAATCGAGTTTAGTGAGGCAAGTTTCCAAACAGATAGATATGACTCTTGCTCATAGTCAGGGTGGGTGTTCATGTTGAACGGAGGAGCGGTAACCTGGAAAAGGTTAAAGTAGAAGTCGGTAGCTGACTCAATGTGTGAGTCCGAGTATATAACAGCTAGTGAAGCTGCAACTACATGGTTGAAGTGTTGGGATTCGATCACATAAACACATAACAACATGCAGCATAAGACTAACAAGATCAAATCACAGAATTCTCCATGAACAGAATTCAGGATCATGCAGTTCATAACAATTATTACAACAAAACATAAACAGAATGTACCTCAGGATTATCTCTTGTCTTGAATCTGATGAACAGCAGAACATGATCTAAAGTGCAAATCCCTCTAATGACTCATACCCAGAAACACTAGAAAACCAGACAGATCAGAACTTCCACTGGGGAAGGAGGCAAAAACCCTCAAACCCTAGAGAGGGATGAGGATTTCGCCAAAAGGGAGGGAGGAGTGGAGTTGGTGGCTCTTTTGTAAGGATGGGATGCTTTAGGGTTGAACCCCAAGGCCTCTATTTATAGTGTAAGGCTCCTAGGGATGAGGATTTTGCCAAAAAGGAGGGAGGAGTGGAGTTGGCGGCTCTTTTGTCAGGACGGGATGCTTTAGGGTCCCCCAAGGCCTCTATTTATAGTGTAAGGCTTCTAGGGTTTCAAACTTAGGAGTCTCTTGGCGGCCGCACCCCCTGGACTTTGTTTCCATTGATTAAACCTTTAATCAATTACAATCACATCCCTTTAATTGATTCTAAATTAATTCTAAATTAATTTATCAATTAATTTATTGATCTAGTTTATAATTAATTTATTTCTCAATAAATTAATAAACTAATCATTCCCTTCTTATTTATTTCTGACTCTGTTTGTTTTTTTGGGTCATGAGGGCAACCCAGAAGGACTCTACAATTATCATAAATATTACCACAAGTTGATGACCTTGGACATTATTCGAACAGTCTCCGACTTGGACAAGTTGTCAACTTGTGTGGTCTCAATATTATCTTATAATTAGCAGAGCATGTCATCTATGCAACTACCGAACTTTCATCCAAGAAACGAGACGACACCTAGATAAGTGATCAATTATTCATCTGTTCTACAAGATATCGTAATGAACATGGACCATGGATAAGGTTAAGTCCAAAGGTTTAAATTTTTGTTTCCCGATAGAGATTTATGATGACTCTGTCAGATTACTGATCGAACACATCAATCTAATCTGGGTTTGGCCAAACACTTAATGTCAGCATCAAATCATCGAGGGGCCCACAGATATCGCTTCTCCTTGTTAGGGCAGAAGGAACAGATAAACTCTGACTACATAGTCTCTGTCTATTTCATCATGTCATACACGGACATACCCGTTATAACTACCAGTTACGAATAGCGTTGGAGTAGATCGATGCATAACAGAATCATAACGTAAATCCTCATGCATCTTGGTTTGAAGAATAAAATATATTATCATCCTAGATTACTTGTGACTTAATCTATGAAGTAATCTCTAGGTGCGAGTTGTTCTAATACTTGAATCTCTATCAAGTACTCATGAGGGCTAGTCGCAATCACCATGCTATGTCTAATCTCTATAGACAATCTACTAGCACTCCATGACAATCATAAATCACTACTTGCTTCCAAGAGTACGATAGACTGTGGAAGTTTGAGTAAATTAATACTCAGGAAGCGAGTTCTAAACATGCTAAAGTGAAACAAAGTATTAATGTAAATGAAAATGGCAGCCCAGCTCTTTATTAATTCTCCATTAATAATACACCAAGTCATATACAATTAACTACTGCTATATGTTTCGGTTATCAAACTATCAACTAAAATACTTATATCATATTGCTTACATACTTAACGCCTATGGACCCTAGTATGACCTTCATGCTTGGTCTGCGTCCGAGTCTTAGTGAAACGATCAGCCGTATACTCTTCCGATGATGCCCTATTTCACTACGATGTCATAACTTGGTTTCCAAACACAGTAGCAATTCCTGAGTATATGCCCCGACTTCTCATGGTCCTTGGGTTCCTTAGTCAATGTGACTGCACCCTCGGTAAGAAGTTTTAAAGGAGATCAATGGTAACACCAATATTACCAGTGAAATCTTTCAACCATGTAGTCTCCTATACTAGATGTTATACATTTCAACTTGGAACATTTCAAAGTTATTATTCCTTCTTTTATAACAGGAACACCAATCCTGATTGTGACACGGTGATGATGTGGCGGCTAAACGGTGGTGAAAACCCACACACCAAAACCAAGTACAAATGAAAACATTCTAACGTTTCTTGACTCAAACCTAGATTATGGAATTGAAGTAAACACCAACAAACCACCAACTATATTTATCACTCAGCCATGTTCCAGTAGCGGCGGTGTGACGGTTCAATGGCGGTCTCACAGTGGTTAATACTTACACACCCGCCAACATTTAAACTTTAAAGAAAACAATTTTTAGGGGACTTTAATGGGATCATAGGACTAGAAAAACAACCCACAAACGCCACCCTTGCATGGTGGTCTTGTGGTAGCAGAAGGATGGTTAACTAGTGGTCCAACGGTTGTGGAGCTCATAAACCCACCAATGGTCAAACTTGGAGAAAAGATAAATCTATGAGGCTTAACACGATTAAAGGATGGAATCGCATCACATAACAACCACCTACTGTGGTGGTCTAACAGCAACGTATGGATGGTTACCTGGCAACCATGGTTGTCGGCGGTGGTGGCGTGTGGCGGTAAGGAAAATAATGGGAGAACAAGAAGATAAACTTACAAATTTGCTTGAAATAACCACTTGATCAACACCAAACAAACCCATTGTCATCCCTTCTTTTCCGACCACTAACCCCGACGATCAGCCTCCCTCTCTAAATCTCCGATGATGCTCCCTTTCCCTCAATAGCAAGTTTCTCTTTTCCATCGGCTGATTTCTTTCCCTCTCGACCTAGATGAAGGAACGAAGATCATGGATAATAGCGGGAACATATGGCTGCATTAGGGTTAAATGAGAGTTGCGAGACGTGCGAAAAGGATGAGCGAGACTCGGTCATAGTCTCCAGCTCAAACCCGACCAGCATTCAAAAATTTGAACAAATTGCATTCTAGAACTCCTGAATCCCATGTTGACATAATTAGTCCCTAAACTCAAAAGTATATTGTAATAAGTTTGTAACTTAACCATTTTGGACCCTTGACTTAATTTTAATATTTTGTTTTGTTATTTAATTATTTAATTATTGTTATTATTTTTCTTATAATTTTTATTATTTTATTTTTTTATTATCATTAACTACATTATTATTTTCTAAAATGGATTTTAAATAATTTAAATAGCTAAACCATAATTAAATAAAAATCCTGATATTAAAACGTCCATGTTAGGTATCAAGATATGATAACATATTATGTTATCCATACAATAACCCAAATTTTTAATGATTATATTCAAGTCCATAATTAAGAACTCATCAATTCCTGATTGTTTATAAACTAGCAGTTATCTTTCGCGCGTTGCTGCGAATAATCCTATGCACCAAAAATTCTAGAAGAAAGAAATAGCATGTTAGTTTGTAAAAATGAAAGTGTTTAAAAATAACAAAAAATACAACAAAGTTGTTAAAAAAGTTGTAAAATAAGTTGCCTAATTTAATAAAAAAGTTAATTTTAAAGAACATATATAAAAACAAAATCATATAAAAATTTGGAAAATTGTAATGTTAATTATTAAAAAAATCTAATCGAAGTTGGAGAAGTAGTTTTAAAAGAAGTTGTAAGAAGTATTTAAGAGAAGTTGTAAAAAAATTAAAAAAGTCACTTTTAATAAAATAAAAAAAAAGTTGGGAAAATGGTTTAAGAAAAATCTGTAAAAACATTTTAAAATTAGGGTCAAAATTGTAAAAAGACGAAGCTTCAGGGGGAGAAAGGAACACTTATGCATACTTGTTTAAGAAAATAATGGAGATCGAACTGTGACTCTTTCTTTAAAAGACAAATGAACTAATCATTAAACTAACCACACTTTGATGAAATAATATTGCAACAATAACATATTAAATGTAAAAGAGGCGTACTTTAGCAAAACCCTCAAATGAATAGTAACCGGCGCATTATAAACGGCGACAAATGTATATATATATATAATTTTTACTTACCATTAACATACTTTATACCTAGATACTTGGTGAAATCACCACCATGGTGAATATTGAAAGATAACATTACCATTTTAGCTCCTATTAAGAATCATCAAGGAAGCATAAAGCCAATATATAGTGAAAGTCATTTCCAAATCACGTTTACTAAAATATCACATAACAACTGCTTCATCAAATCTCTTAATGATCAACAAATAAAGTAAGTTGTCAAACTTAACATAAACTTTGTCAATGCCAATTTGACTCATCTTAGCTCTGAACTTCCACACGAGCATCATTATCTTTAAAAAAGGGATTGACTTTAGATTAAGGTTTTCATGTATAAAGATGAAGAAGCTTTTGTAGGTTTATCAATGTATAAGTTTTTTCTTATTGGCAAAAGGGTCTAGCCGACATAATATGACTGATTTTGAAATATTAAAGCTGAAAATGGCAATAATGACATCGATATAGAGGAGAGGGTAAAGGAATTAACGCAAATACCATCATGTGCATCGTACATGAGAAGAGTCTAATGATAGGAGAGGGACGACGTTCTAACGAGGGACAAAATGAATTACATGCAAACCACTTGGACAATGAAGATTAAATTTTATGTATGAAAACAAAATATGTGATTTTTTTCAAACCATGTGGATCATTCATGCAATTCACTCCAATATTCTCGTTGTTACATCCTATAATCACTTCATCATGCTAACGAAAAAACTAACATAACGTCGAGCTAACATTGACGTCTCTTTTTGAAAGATTCACCGAAATAAGAATTCTATTTATGAACATATGCCACACGAAGCAATTAAGTTTTGATGGATCCAATTAACCCAATATATAAATAATTTTAAACTTCAAGTAATCACTTAAAATGAACTGACTAGTTGCTTTGAATCATCCCTTTTAACTCTTATTGTTTTTAAGCTGCCATTTTTGGAATTTATTAATATTTAAGGTGATACATAGTATGGTTGATGACACGCATAAAAAGACAAATTATACAAACTTGGTGGATCCGATTGAAATTTGGGGACTTGGGAAAACCCCCAATTTAAATTAAGTTCATAATTGGGGTGCCCAAAACAAATAAAAATTATTTCTTAATTGTTGTCGTCATGACAGGCATAATTATCAATGTATCGATTAACTAAACACTACGTATACTCCAAGTATAATTCATAATTTACCTTTAAATAATCAATAAAACCGAAGTAAAGTAAAAGTAGTGATTTTCTTATTAAAAAATTGAAATATTTAACTATAAATAGAAATGATTTTATAAAATGAGGGTTTTTTTTTTTTTTTGAACGGCAGAATCAATTAAAACTAGCGAGAAGCTAACAGTTACAAAATACAGGCATTAAACGGAGAAACAATCCAATTAAACCAATCTAACACAGAAAAACGCGACCTATGCTTAACCCAATTGTAAGCAACTAACTTGATATCATCTAAAGTTTTGAAAGGGGAACTCCTGCAATTACGGAAGACAGCGGCATTACGGGATTTCCAAATACACCAAATAACTGAGTACATCAAGGCCGCTTTTAACTTCAACTTCTCTTTCCCTTGCCCCGAATTTAACAGTGACTGATCGAACTCACTTCTACTGCTGGGCACAACATCTCCCGACCCACACCAAGAGTCAAAAGCTCTCCAGATCTGCTTCGAGACGAAGCAGCCAAAGAACACGTGATCGACGTCCTCGTCCTCAGCCTGACAAACCGCACACCTGCTAGACTGCAAAGACACTCCTCTCGCCAAAAGATTGACCGCCACCGGCACCCGATTTCTAATCATCCTCCACACAAAGTGATTGACCTTGAGCGGAACCCATTTAATCCATCGGAATTTACTATGAGCATCAGTCCCGCTACAATTGTTTTCCATAAGGCACCTCAACGACCTAACAGATAACCTATCCGAAGCATCACCTTTCCAAACCCAATTATCGGGGGCACAAGGAAGCTGCACCGAACCAACTATATCAGATAAAGAAATTAACTCCCTTGACTCCATACCCGATCTAGGAAATCGAGCCCACTCCCATTTCAGAGGACCATTCTGCCCTCCAGGAACTCTATCCGCCACATAGCAATTCTTACTCTTCTCGATTTTATACAACTTCGGGAATAAGTCTTTGAAAGAATCAGGACCGCACCACTTATCCTTCCAGAAAACCGTATACTTCCCGTCTCCTAACTTTCTACAAATCACACTATCCAAATCCACATTCCACTCCTCCAGGTCACAATTAATTTGAGCAATAGATAACCACGTCCCCTTAATCCCTTTCTTGGCAATAGGAGTCCCATCAACACCCTTTATGTTATGCAAAGCTCTAACACATCTGCCCCAAAGACTATTAATCTCCTTTTTAAGTCTCCACCACCACTTAGCTAGGAGAGCTATATTTAAAGATCTAAGAGACCCGACACCGAGACCCCCTTTCTTCCTCGAGCTCGTCACTAGATCCCACGACACCCAATGAATTTTCTTCTTATCTTCCGAGCCACTCCAAAGAAATTTTCTTCTAATGCTTTCCAAAGTATCAATGACTTTCTTAGGCGCTTTAAACAATGAGAAATAATAGAGAGGAAGACTCCCTAAGACGGACTTTAGAAGAGTAACACGGCCACCAAACGAGAGATTTATCGCCTTCCACAATGAAAGTTTCGATCTAAACTTCTCCATAATGGGATCCCACATTTTCACAATTTTCATGTTAGCACCAATTGGAAGACCGAGAAAAGTACACGGGAGAGTCGCCGGCTCACAATGCAAAATGCTAGCAAATCTATCAATCTCAGTCTTCTCCACTCCAATACCAAAAACTTTACTTTTAGCATGATTCACCTTTAAACCGGAGGCAAGAAAAAAGCAACGAAGAATCCGGTCGAGATTTATGAGATTGACTTCGGACCATTCACCAATTAAAGTAACGTCATCCGCGTACATGAGATGAGATAAGTACGGGCCGTTGTTGGGCAGCGAAACGCCATGAAACACATGCTTATTACAAGCTTCCTTTAAGGAGACACTTAAGCCTTCCATCGCCAAAATAAAGAGAAAGGGAGACAAAGGATCACCTTGCCGAACTCCTCTCTTAATATCAAATTCTCTTGTAGGAGACCCGTTCACCAATATGGAAGCTCTCGCGGAAGAGAGACAACCTTTTATCCAACTTCTCCATTTAGGACTAAATTGCATTTGCTCCATAACCGAATCCAAGAAATTCCAATTAAGCGAATCAAAAGCCTTGTCAAAATCTATTTTAAACATAAGAAATTGCATTTTTCTTTTCTTCGCCCACGAAATAAGCTCATTTATAATAAGAGGCCCGTCTAGAATACTTCTTCCTTCCACGTACGCCGATTGTTCAACACTAATGAGCTTATCCAAAACCTTCTTAAGTCTCAAAGCAAGTAATTTCGAAATAATTTTATACAAGCACCCGATAAGGTTTATCGGCCTATAGTCTTTGACGAATAAAGGATCCCCTTTTTTAGGGATCAAGGAAATGAACGACGCGTTACATCCTTTGCTAATCTTCCCGGTGGCTTCAAAATACTTTACAAATCTTACAATATCTTCTTTAATCACTTCCCAATAAGCCTTAATGAATTTGAAAGTAAAACCATCAGGACCGGGGGCTTTGTCACTACCGCAACTCCAAATCGCACCTTTGATCTCTTCAAAGGTGAACGTGCAATCAAGCATACATCTATCTTCATCAGACAACTTAGAGAACAAACTACTATGAAGTTTCGGTCTCACAATACACGGCTCATCAAATTTGCCTTCAAAAAATCTAAAAACAGCCCCCATGATAGAGCCCGGATCCGAGATCCAAGAACCATCGACTAAGAGACCGTTAATTATGTTTTTCTTATTGTGATAGTTTATAACCCCATGAAAAAATTTACTGTTTTCGTCTCCTTCTACATCCCATCTAATTCTCGCCTTTTGCTTTAGATCCAACCGCTTATTATGATCGATCTCGAGCAATCTTTTCTTCAAACGAATCCTCTCATCTCTTTCCGGTGTGGCCAGATCACGAGACTCAGCCAATAACTCCAAATCGTCTAATTTTCTGACCACCTCATCAAAGTCTTTATTTTCCAAATCTCTTGTCTTTCCTCTCCATATTCTGATCTCTTTTTTTAAAACTTGCAGCTTTTTCAATAGAACGATATCCGGCAAACCCCTGTCAACCACCTTCTTCCACACAGAATCCACAATCCCATCAAGACCCTCCAACTTGATCCAAGAGTTGAAGAATTTGAAGGGAATCGGCCCAAAATCATGGTGAATACAAGACAAAATAATAGGAGAATGATCCGAATATAACCTTGAAAGAGCAGTCGCAGAAGCAGAAGGCCAAACAGCAAGAAAAACATCATTTACAAACACCCGATCTATCTTACTAAGATTCCGACCATCCGTACTCATCCACGTAAAGTTCCGCCCCCCCAAGCTTAACTCCATAATTTCTGCATCTCTAATGAACGATTTGAAAGCTTCCATGCTATGGATACAAACGGCTTTAGAAGATCTATCATCTCTACAACAAACTTCATTAAAGTCTCCTAAAAGAATCCAGACCCCGTTCCTGTTAGACTTCAACTGCAAAATTTTATCCCATAGACACTGTCGATCTTCCACATCATTTGGAGCGTACACGTTTACAATATTGACTTTTTCTTTAACACCCCTCCACTCTCCTGAAATCCAGATAAACGAGTTACCTTTGATAATGGACTCTGCTTTGAATATCGAAGGATCCCACAGGCAAAAGAGACCCCCCGATCTCCCATTAGCATCCACAGAAGCATGCTCAAAGATAGAAAAATCCCAAAACTTATCAACCTTCACGTCTACAGCTTTCATCTGAGTCTCTTGGCAACAAATAAAATTTAACTTATAATCTCTCTTCAAATTTCTGACCCACTCCTGCTTACACAAATCTTTTGCACCCCTTAAATTTAAAGAAAGACAATTCATTACTTACCGTGAATAGCTCCAACACCTTCAATTACCGACCGAACCGCACACTCCGAGCCTTCCAACTGAAACCCAATTTCATTCCCCACCTCCATCGTTTTAAGAACTTCGACCGACATGGAATTCATCGAAGAAGAA
Source organism: Cichorium intybus (assembly GCA_023525715.1). Taxonomy (NCBI): domain Eukaryota; kingdom Viridiplantae; phylum Streptophyta; class Magnoliopsida; order Asterales; family Asteraceae; genus Cichorium; species Cichorium intybus. The sequence continues at coordinate 36,613,879 of CM042016.1, read as the reverse complement.
GAGGAGCTGACGCTTTTAGAGCTTCTCGAACAGATAGCCTTACTTCCGATTTCTTTATTTCTCCTCTTCATAAATCTTGGGTCAAAAAATCTGTCTTTGAATCTAACAGTCAAAGCCATCTTTCCTTTTGATATTTCCAAATTTGATTTATTGCGTGAACCGGAACTAATCGAATTAGCAGAAGCTTCCACGTTTAGATCAGGAACTCCTTTCTCAATACTCCGATCCACATTATCGAAAGCCATCCCATGAATACATACCTCACAAAAAGGCCCACCATCATTTAATCCAAAATCACGCAATACACTACCTTCTGCAGGCCCATCCCCAATTGGGCTATCCATAATGGGCTGATTAATTTCAGGAGAAGAGCCCTCCGAAACTTCTATGCCTTCGTCTTTTTCCTTGTGCATATCACCACCTGCATGCGTGTCTTTTTCCTTGTGCGTATCACCCCCCGCATGCGTGTCTTTTTCCTTGTACGTAGCACCACCTGCAAGCGTGCGATTAATATTAATCTGCTCCTCGTATTCTACCCCATTCAAAATCAAGTTTTCTCCAACTTCACGCGCCACCTCATCTGCGCCTTGCTTTGAAAAACGATCATCTTCCTCCGGCAAATCATGATCCTCGAAGAAGTCTTCTTCTCCAAAGATTTCTCCTTCTTCCAATTCACTGTCTGATTCAGATCGCAGAGTCTCAATGTGCAGCGGAGGGCACCAACCGCCATCTTCATGAATTCTAACTTTAAATGAAACTTCTCTCCAACACACTTCCACATCTAGGAGATTAATCTCTTCTTGCCTACTAGTTAGGATACATACTCTTCCCTCCGACATATTTATCGCCTCAGACTGACATTGAAACGGAATGAGAACCCTCCCAAATTCATTGGAAATAATAGAGAACATCGTGGCGTCCCAAAACTGGAGCGGGACTCCACTAATATTCAACCACACGACCCTTTGCTTGTAACAAGACGACTCATCCCATAATTTTAACCAAACAAACCACCGACTCCAAGTGTCTCTTTGCAGGGATAAAAATGCTTCGGCTATACTCTTAGATTCAAACACAATTGCAACAAGCAATCCGCCCATATATTTTAACGAACAGTCCGCAATATCCGACGATTGAAAAACAGAGAAAAAATTCGATAATAGCTCAATCTCTTTTATCTCCCCAACTAGACAATTCTCGAGCCAGTTAGGAGAGTGAATCTCTACCTGCCCAGGAATAACAATCCTTTTGGCAACCGAACACCCTTCAGAAACACAAGAAGAAGAAACCGGTTTTGAAACCACGTCTCTATAAGACATGCCCTGCCTTACCCTCCAATCCAATTTAATATGAGAACGATTATCCACCTCCTTTACCCATCTTTTCCTTCGTAACGCATCTGTAACTACATCTCTCGCAACATATCTTTTTTCCTCTCTCCTCATTCTATCGTATTTCGCCACATTCACCTTCAGATTTCTTCCTTCAATGGCCACTCTGTTCAAGGACGATTCAAGCATGCTAACATCCTTTACTCTAATAAACCTAACAAATGCAAACGCTTTCCCTGCTCTATCTTTCTTCTCCGGAACGTATGCATCAACAATGTTGCCCTCGTTCATCAACGCTTTCCAAAGCAGTCTACTAGTGCAGTTTCTTGGTAGATTAGAGACAAAGAATGTCGTCTCCACCTTGTTCATCTCCTCTTGATTACTCAGATTTTCTCTGTTGACTCTGTGTTTCTTGTTCATCACCTTCCTCCATCCTTCACCTTCTTCCATCTCCCTCTACATCGACACTTGATTCACTGCTTGTGTGTAATAGAATAAATGAGGGTTTTCTAATCGATCGCATATGTCATTGTGGTTTGATTTAGTCGTTACATAAGATTGTTGTGACTAGCTTATGATGATATATATATATATATATATATATATATATATATATATATATATATATATATATATATATATATATATATATATTGATTTTTTACAAGTTAATAAACGAATTTAGAAAAGAAATGGTTGCAACCACCCGCTAAACTTCTGCATAAAAAACAAACTACTTGAAAATATATAGAAATGCAAAAACAAAATTCTCCAAGTAATTTTGCTCTTTATATTGCCGAATTCGCATTACCAACACTGCTATTTTGAATTAAGTTAGTACTTGGTAAATTTAAATGATTTCACTATAATTTTATAAAAAATCATATTGATGCATGTGGAAACAAAGAGTAAACTGAAAACCATTTTTCAGACCAAGATATCATTGAGAAAATAAAAAATTCGACAAAAGAAAACTCAACTACTTATGTCCAAAATCAAACTAAAAATTGAAACCTTCTACATATGGCCTTGGTAGTATGCTAAGGTACACCTATAAAGATGTGTTGCTATCTTGCACTAATTAATTGTATTTTTAGTCCATAAAATTTACCGTAATTACAATTTTAGTGCCTGTAGTTTATATAGTTTTAGTCTTATTACAATTTGAATGATATATAACAAAATTGCCTTTTATATTTTTCTTTCTTTTTCACAAACCATCCAGACTACAAAATGGTTTATAGACTCTTCTTCATTATTCACAAACCACCCAACACTTATTTCCTTTAAATTTTAGTGTATTGATAAAGTATATGCTATTTTCCCTTAAACCACATATTCTAAACATCTTCCGATTTTGAAACTAATTATAATGTTGCAATTGTTATCAATTGCTGAGTTCAACGATCTTTTTTGATAGTTTATTTGAATACAAAATATCATAAAAATACGTATTTTCGTACGATTTTTTGTAGTAAAATATCACCAAAATACTTAATCTATACGATTTTTCTTTTAGTTAACTATTTTCAAAGTTACCGCTGCCCTAGTTAATAACAATTGTGGAAAAACTCAATTCCTCTTATGTTCCTTTCCGGATTTAGGAGACAACACATATACATAAAAGAGAGAAGAGAGATTGCACATAGTATATTCAAAGATCATAACAAACTTAATAATAAGCAGTCTTTGGGATATATTGCAAAGTTCATTGTTTAAGGTTTACTGTTGGATAGGTTAAGTTTAAAACCCAACATAACGAAAATCAAAAACAAAAACATAAAATTGATCATTAAATTGATCCACACGTAATAAGTTAGTAAGAAAAGAACACATATATTCAAAGATCATAACAAACTTAATAATAAGCAGTCTTTGGGATATATTGCAAAGTTCATTGTTTAAGGTTTACTGTTGGATAGGTTAAGTTTAAAACCCAACATAACGAAAATCAAAAACAAAAACATAAAATTGATCATTAAATTGATCCACACGTAATAAGTTAGTAAGAAAAGAACACATCAATCAATTGAACTGATTAGTTACGGAACTCATATAGTCATATTTGACAGTACCTTTCCGAAAACTCACTATTCTCTCATGTCTTCACATGCAAATTAAAGAGTTTCTAGAGAACGAATATGTGCTAACATATAGTCTTTAACTATTTCTATAATTGAATTATTATCTTTTCTCCTTGTGTATTGTTAGCTCAAATACATGTATATGTGTATGTATTTATAATTGTTTTAATGGTTAATTACGAAAAAAACACTATATTTTGTTAAAAATTCGGTTTAACCACAAATTTTTAAAAGATTTGAAAAAAACCATCAATTTTTGGTAAAAAGTTTCATTGAATCTATTATTACTGGTTTTTCGGGTCATAATGGTTGGACAAATTTTTTTTTTCTAAAAATTGATGGTTTAATAGGATAAATGAAAAATTGATGGTTTAACCAGAAAAAATAATGAAATATAGTACTTTTTCGTAGTTATATTAAATTAAATTGTAAACATTATCTAGGACTAATTAGGAAAAAAAACTATATTTTGGAGAAAAAAATCGGTTTAACCGCCAATTTTTAAGATTCGAAAAAACCATCATTTTTAGTAAAAAGTTTCATTTAACCCATTGTTATTGTGTTCTTCAGGTCAAACTGGTCGGACTGAAATTTTTTCAAAAAATTGATTATTTTATTAAAGCAAATAAAAATTTGATAGTTAAACAAAAAACAATACAAAAATATAATGTGTTTTCTTTTCTTCGTAATTTGCCTTTATTTTTTTAAAGTTTACAGATTTAAACACCCTAAAACTACCAACATGGGAAAGGCATCACCACATCATAAACAAAACAACATACACGAGAATAACATGCAACAAAAAAAGGGATACATTCGGCCCCAAAATAAACCATATGAAAAAGAAGATTCAAGAAGAAAATTTGTCTAGTAACTCTCTCATCTTTTTATTTTGATCTCATTTGCAGTTTGATTTTGAATTGAAGTTATTTGATTTTTGGCTTATTTTCAAGATGATGTGACATAAGAGAAGAGATGATCCAAGAAAAAAAAAACAAAAATGTCCTTTCGACATGAACTATTTGATGAGTTTTCCTGTTCCAAGGATATTTCTAGTTTTCTATGGCTACTATTGCGTTTGGTAAATATTAAACTAAAATGATTAAAATACACAGTGAAAAATAGTGAACGGTGTTTTTGCAAAACACTCAACGAACATTAGATCCTCTATAAACGTGGTGTTGTAGGAAGTAGTACTCGAAGCATAAAACATTGTACCAAAGTGATATATAGAGAGAGAGCGGGGAAACGTTCGAGACGAAGAAAACTTGGAGGTATTAATGGAGACATGCCAACGTGTTTTGTTGGCTCTAAGCTTCTTTGTTTCTTATTGTATTAATCTTTGAAAATTATATCCTTTTAAGTTTTAACAAGATAACTTAGAGATGAGGAAAGGGTGTAATCACACTATATAAAGTTCTTGATGATTTATATATGTATATTCATATGTTTTTAAATATTTCAAGGACTTGTTAAAGCTGAAGAGACGGCTCACCTATTTTTCGAGTGTAGTTTTGCTCAAGAGGTGTTTGCTCGAATTGGGAAATGGTGGGATGTGCCTTTACCAACAGTTTGGTCTTTAGCGAATTGGAGTTCTTGGATTAAAGATTTGAGATTACAAAAGTTTGTTAAAGAAGCTCTGGAAGGAGTGTTTTTTGTGGCTTGGTGGTACATTTGGAGATTTCGGAACGACACTATCTTTGGAGAAACACTTCCTAAAAGAAATGTTATCTTTGATGATATTGTTGCTCAATCGTACCTTTGGTGTGATAGTCGGTCCAAGAAGAAGATAAATTGGAATTTGTGGCATTTAAACCCTTCTTTAATTATGATGTAATTGTTCACTTTCTGTGCTAGCTCTTTGCTAGTTTCTTTTTTAATAAAATTTCGCCGTTCAAAAAAAAAAAGGAAGTTAGATACTTATTTACCAATGAAAGATTCTATGATCTATGAAGTTTATTGCAATCCGTTTATACAAGTGGATATCTAGGTCGGTGGGGTTGAGTCCACCTGAATATCGACCAACTTCTTTTTTTATGAAACATATATTTATACAAACTAACAGGTACAAACTTCACTTAAAACAACGTCCTGTTGTATAGGACGTTATATTTTTGAAATAAAAAATATCAAATATTCTGTCATATTCTACACTAGCTAAAAATTAACTTTCAATACTAAAAATTGTCGATCCTTTTAGTCTGTCTTGAGTCATTGTACATCATAGATATGACTTCAACTTTGAAATACTTCTTTTCGTGGATGCTACAATAACATATACTGTCAACAAAATCTTATATGCAAACAAACATTTGGAAACATATACATCTTTGTAATCTCCATAATCTTGATGTCCAAACAATAAAAGCCCTATTTTACATAGAAACCACAAACAAGATATCCTAATTTACCTTATACTAAATCATAATACCTATAGTACCAGATAATAAACAGTAACATTATGTCTATTTGTGGCTTTTAAAAATTGAAACATTAAGCTATTGAAAATTAAACAAAAAATTGTAAGAGTAAAATCAAGTAACCAAAAAATAAATAAAAACCAAAACTAATTAGTCAATAGACTATCAAGATTGAAATATGTTAAAAGCAACAAAAGTACAAAACTGTAAACAACAGTAAACAATAAACAATTAAAAGCAAAGGAGCTTGACCTTACTTTTAAGGCGCTACAAAAGACTCAACTCAACGTTTTCCATCCAACGTATATACTCGTTCTTATTTTTGTGATAAACTTTATTTTTTATTTGGCAACGCACTTTCGATCTTAACACAAAAGTTTAAACTTAACACAATATTGTATTTCTATTAGATCCATAAATTTAGCTCTCTTTGCTAAATGGTGGTGGAGGCTCAAAGTGGAAAAACCAGCTTTTGGTCTTCTTGTATAAAAACTTTTCATAGAATTAGTTGCATCAATGGTTCACCCATCACCAAAAAAAGTATTACAGGAGTTTAACTTTCAATTTCTCAAGTGAATTGGGAGCTTGAGGAATGAAATATTTCTTTGGATAAGGTGTTTTGCAGAAATTTAAGGGCCGAAAAGCAAACTTACTTTTGGAAGGACAAATGATGTGGCCCGGAGACTTTTAAAGATTTGTTCCCGAAACTTTACAACATTGAGATGGATAAAAACTGCGTAGTTTCAGATCGACTTTCTACGATGCTAAGGGACAATCCGAACTGGTGGTGGAAAAGATGTCTGAGAAAGGGTTTGGAGTCGAATGAATTAAACCATCTTTCTGATGGTTTGCGTCTTGGTGTGGGCTGCCGACGGGTATCCACGAAAATCGGGTTCAGTTGATGCAAATCCTCAGCACTTCGGTGCAGGAGAAGAAGAATGAGAAACTCAGGAAGGTGCTAATCTACTCGGTGGTTTGGTGCATTTGGAAGACCTGGAATTCTTCCCTTTTTCATAATTACAAAGGTTCTTCTTACAAAACGGTGGATGATATCCAATTATTGGCTTTTAATTGGTTTAAGCATAGATATTGTTTGTCTTGTTTAGATTGGTTTATTTGGATCGTTTCTTCGATAAATGCTTGTAATTTGTAATATCTAGCATGTTGCTAGATTTTAATCGGTTCCGCCGTTTAAAAAAAAAAGATAAAGAAAAGTAGGATGCTATGATAATTGATAACAAATCAATTAAAGTAATTTACCATTTTTACATTTAAGACATAGACATAGACATCCTTCAATAAAAAAAGGAACAAACTTGTTTAATGCATAAGTATGATGCTATTATATGTTACAAATGTCCTAAATTTGAGTGAACTCTAAACATGTATATTCTCATCGACACACCTATACACCGAAAATGTATAACACTAGTTAGGCATCGGCACTGTAAAATAGATTTTGATACTTCAAAGTGCTCTCCATATATAAGGCATATTTTTTCAACTTTTTAATTTTTACATTTGATGTTCTGTAATTTCATCTCAATATAAGACTTTGTTTTAATAAATAAAAAACTCTCTTTGGTTGTCAAAATAGTATTTGATTTTTTGTGGTGTCACATTAACTGCATTTTGCTGTAAGAAAATTTTCAGTGTCTATTTCTATTTCGCAATAGCCACCGTAAACTTACCGGTTATATGGGATTTTTTTTTCTTGTGAAATTTGGGTTGAATTCCGAAAAGTTAACAACTTACACTATTTTGGTTTTTCTCGTATATTTTCTTGTTTCCAAAATTTAAACCATTACAAATACATTAATTTGTTGATGAATTTTATAGAAAAAATTCTAGAGCAAAAGGTTGCGACAAAAATCCAACTATTGTTCTTTTATTTTAAATTTGTTTTTTAATTAACGAAAACCTATGTGATTCCTTAATGTACGTGAAGGTGGGTTTGAATAAATCTTCCAGTCACCTATAATTATTATTAGTAGTAAAAGGATTAGGAGAATCTCTCTCGTTCACCTAAACATTGGTCCATTCACCACTTTAAACCTTACATCACAAATTTATAATCTATACAAATCTATATTTGTATATCACAATCTTTTAATATGCATTTCTAAACTAATTAATGTATATCTTTAAAATCATTTTTGATTTTTTTTTTGAACGGCAAATCTATCCTACTCCTACTCCTAAACTACTCCTTGTTATGTTAGTGTCAGGGTTTGACCCCATGACCTTCTTGTTAGTAATCACCTTGTTAACCAAGTGGGCTAGCCCCAACTTGTTAAAATCATTTTTGATGGCTACAAAGTAGAGCAGACGCTGATAATTAGCAAAATAATGAGAATAATAATTACATATATCTAACATTTTGCATCGGAAAATCTTCAATAAAATCTCAATATTTTGGCTCAGTTTATGATAAAGTCTCAAATTAATTTTTATTAACAAAAAAGTCCCAAATTAACTTTTGTTAACAAAAAAGGACAGAAAACCGGCTAATGTTGTGATTTTTCCGTAAACTATGTGAAAATATTGAGACTTTATTGAAGATAAAACATGTTGTTTCTGTCCTTTTTGTTAATAAAAAATAATTAGTGACTTTTTTGTTAATAAAAATTAATTTGAGATTTTTTTATAAACTTAGCCAAAATATTGAGATTTTAATGAATATTTCCCTTTTGCATAGTGTAAATAGTGTTTTTATTGTCTTTTTTACTTAAACTTTGTAGCTTTAATAAAATTTGTTTGAAATTTGTTCTATACTTAACCCGGCTCACCGGTTGGTGCTTAATTTTTAGGGAAAATGACTTGTTAGGGTAACTAACTATTTGATTTGTTCACGTTTAGTCACTTTCCTTTTTTCGTGCTTTATTTACCATTAAACTATTTATTTTGTTCATGATACATCTTTATGACATGAATTATCATGTTACATCCTAATTGACATCTATGTGGCAAATACGTGGCATCTATGTGCCTTTTTATGTGCCTTTTGAGGGTAGGGAAAATGACTTATAAGGGTAACCAACTATTTTCTTTGATCACATTTGGTCGCTTTCTTTTTTTATTCATGCTTTATTTACCATTAAAATATTTATATTGTTCAACCTAAATCCTTATGATCGACAATGACAAGTAATATCGGTTTAATCACTCAATGTCATAATACTAGTATTACGTGGATTAATTACGTGTATCATTATGTGTAGCAATGTCCTCACCCCTGAAATTTGTATCCTACCATATTATACAGAAACATTATGCACGCTACGCGACCAGTCCAAAAATAAAAACCCCAAGTATTTTTTAAAGGGAAAATGAGTTATAAGGATAATAATACATGTAATCAACCCACGTAATACTCGTAATACTTGTATTACGATATTGAGTGATTAAACTGACACTACTTGTTATTGCCGGTCATGAGGATTTAGTTTGAACAGTATAAATAGTTTAACGGCAAATAAAACACAAATAAAAAAGGAAAGTGACCAAATGTGAACAAAACAAATAGTTGGTTACCTTTATAAGTCATTTTTCCTACCCTTAAAAAACCACGTAGATGCCAATTAGGGTGTAACATGCTATTCCAAGTCATAATGATGTATCATAAACAAAATAAATAGTTTAATAACAAACAAAGCACAAAAAAAAGAAAATGACTAAACGTAAACAAATCAAATAATTAATTATCCTAATAAGTCATATTCTCTAAATTTAGACTAAATTTTAAGCTAAGTATCAGCAGGTTCGAAATCTGCGATGAACAATTTTTACTTTTTCTTGGATTTTAAAATCCGGATTTAGACCATGAAGCTTTCCAATCTTTCAAATTTGGCCCATGAAGGTTTTTAATATTACAAATCTGACTAAAACTTAGTTTTGTTGTAGATTTTAACCTCATTTTTTTACAAAATATCTAAGGTTTTTGTAATTCACAAATTTAATCAAACTTTCAGTCTTTGTACAAGTTTTAGAAACCTTCTCCAATTTTTTGAATTTCGTTTTAATGTTGTTGATTTTTTTAACTTTCGCTTTTATATATTGTCTAAAACTAAGTTTTTTTGAAGAACTGAATTTTTATAACGTTTACAATATTTAACATATTCGTTTTATAAATTTTTTTAATTTACATTTTTACATCTTTTTTTGCATGTTTTTTAAAATATTTTTTTCATTTTAAATTTTGGTCTTATTATATATATATATATATATATATATATATATATATATATATATATATATATATATATATATATATATATATATATATATATATATATATAAATTACCAAAATGAACATGTGAGAACATTTTCATTTTGTACCTGCTATTTCCAGGATCATAATTACTAAATTAAAATAATAGTATTATTGGTAAAATATATGATACAAATTGTAAATAAGTTTTGATTTGGAAATAGCATTCTTCTTATAGCAAACTTTTATATTTATGTTTTTTCCCCTCAACTAATTTTGAATTAATTGTTTTCACCCTATTTATTATAAAGTTATATTATTGGTATTTCGTAAGTTACGATTCCAGTCCCTTATTATATTTTAAAGTTACATTTTTCGTACTTTACGTAAATTGTCTTTGTCGAGCTGCGTTTTTTCAATATACGGGGCTTCCGCAGCATTGCGCGGACTGTCCGAATACTAGTTACTATTAAAAACCAAATTTATGAATAACAACTATTTCATACATATGTCGTCATATACGCTTCTAAATCGTAAAGATCTTGACTTTTGTGGGTCAATTTTTAGATTCATATTTTAAATATGGATATTTATACTTACGTTTGGTCACCTCAATAAGTCATAGTTCTTTGTTGATCTATTTTGTAAATCCATATTTAAAATTGGATATTGATTTATCTTTTATGTTCAATTAATGTTTTCCTTCATGATTTTGACTAATTTTTTTTTTCTTTTTAAATTTGCTCCAAAATTTATAGATTTCATCTTTAATTTTTTATTAATAAGTTTTAGCTTAACTTCTAATTGTTTTTTACCAATTTATTTTACTTATTTTATAAATTTATCTCAATATTATATTATTTTTTCAAATTTGTTTCATAAATTTTTATATTTTGTAAACTTTTTTTTTAATTTTTCTCCAAATTGTTTTACATTTTCTTTTAAAATTTTTATAAACTACTTTTTATAACCTTTTTGTTATGTCTTTTACTATCCAAATTGCACTTTTGTGCATAAATAATCATATTAATAATATAGATTTTGACATGTCTACTATATATACATAAATTTTCCAATACAACGCATGTGCTTTGAAAAAAAATCTACTTCATTATAGCAGTATATTTTTATTTTTATGTATTACGACATTGTACATTACTTAGATCATTATTTTCTGTCATAACATTATATTTCTAATTTTAGTTAAGTCATTTATATTTTGAAAATATTTATCATGTTATAGCAATCCACTTTCTATGTTTTTTAGTATGCCAATCGCCACATCGCGCAGGATGCACAATTACTAGTTACTAGATAATTAGAAGTGTATACATACACATACACACACACACACACACACATATATATATATATATATATATATATATATATATATATATATATATATATATATATATATATATATATATATATATATATATATATATATATATATATATATATATATATAAGACTCATGCCTCTCTTAGGAGAGGTTGTGAGTTCGAACCTCACTACACACAAGTAAGGCTAAAGATATTAATGCCGAACTTGTGGCCTCTGTGCTAGGCCGTGAAGCGTGTACCCGGGGCTGCTGGTTTAACCAGTAGTCAGTTGCCTGCAGGGCGTCCTTACGGGGTGGGCGTGTGCTATGCGCCAGGGTTTGCCGATTGCATGTGCGGGTCTAGTCTCTGTGCAGCATCTACTTGGAGAAAGGGAAGGTTCAACGGTATAACGACCGAGCAGTCCCATATGTACCTAGCTAGGCTGTAGTATATTACGTACCCGTGTAATAGGATTTATCCCTAACTTGCAAAAAAAAAAAAAAAAAAAAAAAAAAAAAAAAAATATATATATATATATATATATATATATATATATATATATATATATATATGTATATATATATATATATATATATGTATATATATATATATATATGTATATATATATATATATGTATATATATATATATATATATATATATATATATATATATATATATGTGTGTGTGTTTGTTTGTGTGTCTATATATATATATATATATATATATATATATATATATATATATATATATATATATATATATATATATATATATATATATATATATATATATATATATATATATTAGAGTTAGGTCCTTTTGAGATCGCATATATTCATGAGATATTGATGACTCCTAGACTATAATTTTTTTTTCAAAATTGTGACTTAATACATTAAGTCGCTTATATATAAGACATTTCGTCAAAAAAAAAAATCTTAAAAAAAGTTGATTTTTTTGAAGATGCACTTATGTACAAAACGCGCACATTTGCACAAAAATGTACATAAAGCATATTTCGTATATGCATATTTTTTTAATTTTTTTTAAAAAGGGTCTTCAATATAAGCGAGTCAGTGCATTAAGTCATTTTTTTAAAAATAAAAATTAGTTTAAGAGATTTCAAGATCTCACGAATATTTGGAATATCACAAGTTCCTGAATATATATATATATATATATATATATATATATATATATATATATATATATATATATATATATATATATATATATATATAAAATGTATTAGTTGATACGGTACTACCATGATATTTCAAATTTATATAACTAGCGTACCATGATTATTTAAATGGTATGATATTATCAACCAAACATGTTGCCTACCAAACATATTGACTATCTATTTTTTTGGATCGGTTGGTAACATGTTGGTTGGTTTTCCATAGTATATATTTAATAGCCCTAGCTAAAAGTATCAAATAAAGAAGTGGAGTTTCACGGAATTTCTTCGGAAAAAAATTGGTTCGACCAGAAAAAAAGACATCATTTTTAAAAATAACACATTTTTAAAATAAGTAAGCAACATATTACCATGCAATTGTTTATTAAAGGTAAATACAAAATAATCTACTTATCAATAACTTTGTCTTGGTTAATTCCTTAACACAAATATTTAAAGTTATTTTAATATACGACGCATTTTATTTCATGAAAAACATAGAAGTTAAATAGTTACATATTTCGTCCACCGTTCTATAAAAATAGAAATACTTTGCATTGATTAAAACGAAAAGTTCGGACACCTTATAAGTATCAAGTTCAAGACTAACAATGTTATATATTAGTTTTATATTAATTCATAAATTATTGGTCAGTTAGTAGCTTTGGACAGAAAGTGTGTTAAGAGTAGTTAATTGTTGATAGTTCTTTTCTTAAACCACACATCAAACGAAGATTTAGGATAAGTATTGAGCATATGCTTACAAGACAAAAAAGGAGGAATAATTAATTAATTATATAGTGGTGTTGGAATGATGGGGTCAATAAAACAATACGTAAGACAAAGGTTTATGAGCAAGTGTGGTGTTGTGACAATGCTTTGAACTTATGTCGTATTCATGGGGTCCTAAGTTTTTATCCGAAAGGGAACGTATCCGTTTGTTTACAAGTTTCAAACTAACCCAAATACACCAAACACAAGTGTAAAATCTTATTTGATATTAACCCATACATTGATATATCTTTGAAATATGCAAGTATCAATGACGTGCGATATGAATACACATCTTTGAACCATCTATTCACTTCAAGTTGGATGTATTTAATCAACAAACCCCACTTGATCTCAAATACATCAAGTTCCATATAGACATCCTAAAAAGCTTGTTAAATCGTTTCCTGAAGTCCGTGTTTTTAAGAAAATACACAATTACATGTAATATTCACATATGAATGGTAGTTTATATATTAATTTGTATGTTTTTCTTGCTTTAAAGTTCTAAAAGGAGTGATAATTGAAGCTCTCATAGATTCCATATCTAAGACATCACAACATATATATCTACATCAAAGAATGTCTTAGAATAACAAATAGATTATCCATCAAATAGGTATATGATAGTGTGTAGATGGACTTGATTATGTTCATCACTAATTCAAGATATTTACGTGTTATTGCCTTGGTTGCAACCGAAATATTTTTTTAAAATGAGCACCTATGAACATCATTCCAAAATTTGCAAAGATATGCCTAACACATTATGTATGCTTATCATTGGCTAATATTTCTTTCACTCCATCCATAATTCAATATGCATAAAATAGTTAAAGTGTGACATGGAAAGAGTGAATAAATAGTAAATACTATTATAATGTAAAGTAAATGCAATTTAGTGTAACAAACCTTGTGGCCATATGAGAGAATGGTGAGTCTACTTCTATTTGGCATGCGTATGTCATCAATCTAACAATTCCAGAACCCACTCCAAGTTATTACCATCCCTTCTCACAAGTGCAATTAGCTCACCAATGCAAAAGCACCATCCACTCCAATGCGGTTGTATGAATGGCTGTGGTGCGGTATATAATGCAAAACCGCATCACATCGCAAATAATTGGTTAAAAATAAAAAACCATACCATCGGTTTATTCGTTTGGTTTCGGTTTTCCGGTTTTGTGGTTTTCGGTTTGCGATTTGGCTTTTTGCTCACCCTTAGGTTTTTGTTTAATTAAGATTACAAGGTGGTTAATTTTATTAATATCCCAATATATAACATTCGTAATATTAAGACCCACTTCGTTGAATAGAAACTTGTGAGTATATTTAAAATATATAGTGAAAACTTGTGATATAAATTAATGACAAAGCAGAGACTAAAATCAAGTAAAAGTGAAAGTGTTAGAACCTGGAAATAAAAGAAAAGCTAGAATGTGTAGGCTTTGTTGTTGGATTATAAATCATTATATTCGCTACTTACAAGGCAAGAACTAGTAATGGGCCTTAAAAGCCATGATCAAAATTTTAATCATAATGTCATATCATATCAATTGGACTGGGCCCAATTTATTTATATCATCCAAATTGGGGGTTAGGCCGGTGGGGCTATTAGTAAATGGAAACCACAGGGGCAAGAATGTAAGATTTTTAGATTAAGCACCAATACAAGAATGACCCCAAACTAGAGAGACCAAAACTGTAATAAGGCACATCACGACCTACAGGCAACACCGGCGAGACCTGGGAAGACAACCCGATTGGGAGTCAGAGGATCCATAGTACCCTCTGTTGGTTATATGCACATCGTTATAACAAGTTGGTAATATTATTATAAATAGTAGGGTCCTTTTGGGTTACACACAAGAGACGATTTAGCTAAAAGAGATTGAAAATAAACTTGAGGGGTTAAGTTTATTAATATACCAAAGTAAAGGTATATTAATTAGAAACTTAATGGTTAAGTTTATTAATATACCAAAGTAAAGGTATATTAATTAGAAACTTAATGGTTAAGTTTATTAATATACCAAAGTAAAGGTATATTAATTAGAAACTTAATAAGGATAAAGGACTAAAGTGAAATATCCACAAAGGAGGGGATAAGGATGATGAGCACTATAAATACAACCCTAGATCTGAGTTGTAAGAGCTGCCAAAACCCTAATTTTCGTCACTCCCCTCCCACCCCTTGGTATACGGCCGATTTCTTTCAAAACCCTAAGTATTATGTGCTAAAACTTCAAGCAAAGATATATACTACATCAACGGGTGTTGGATCGTTGTCTTGGGTGCGATTACATTAGAGGAGTTCTACTTTGGGCTCTCGTCATCCTAACAAGATCAGATCTGAGATTTAAAAGGTATGTCTTGAACCCTCTTGATTTTACAGTTACAAAAGTGTGCATGATTCTGTGATCCTGGTTGAATACGATTTTGATTTCTGTTTCCGCTGCGTTGATTTTACAGTTACAAAAGTGTGCGGGTTTTTCTAAAGTTACGATCACTAGGGTTTTGCCGCGTCGCGTTTCCTAGTGTTCCGCGCCGCGTCGTTCTTGTCATGATCGGTTTCTTTTGATTACCGCGTCACGTTTTCTCGTGATCCGTGTCGCGACGGTCGTGATGTTTTATTTTCTGAAATCAAATTTCTTGTTATAAAATGGTGATTTTAGTATTGTATGATTGTTTAGATTAATCATTGACATAGAATGCTTGCATGCTCAATAGGATTAATAGCTAAACACAAAGTTTAAAATGCTTCAAAATTTAATGGATGATTGTTTAAATTAATTATTAACACTGTATCCTTGCGTGTTTAATAGAATTAATAGTTAAACATAATTTTCAAAGAATACTTAAAATTTTAAATGATATATATATATATATATATATATATATATATATATATATATATATATATATATATATATATATTAGAATTATATCTATATGTATAACTTAAAATAAAACATTGGTCAGAGCATGACTAGGCTCACTCACTCTAAATGTGTTGAGAAGGTTTAAGGAGGTCTCTTCGATTCCTAATGAGGTCGGTTTTTAAATAGCATTCATTGCTTACCACCCTCACCGCCTGCCGCATTTTATTGAGTGGAGTTACCGAAAGGGTTTGATAGGACAATGTTTCAAGATAAAAGTATTACTGAAAATACAGAAGTAAAAATTGTTAAAAAGTTAATAGAATTTTTTCAAAAGTAAATTGGCATTTCAAACTAGTTTTAAATGTTTAAATTGACCATTTTTGCCAATTAAAAGGTTAAAGTGTTTTAACAAGAATGATATATGCAAAACTAGATTGTTAAAAGTTGTTGACATGTTTTAAAAATTATTGGCAATTGTAAAACGGATTTTAAAAGTTTAGAAGACCATTTTGCCAAAAAGAAAGTTAAAATGTTTTAACTTAACGAAACGAAATCCCGTTTTATGAAAATGTGAATCTCATGCTACCCACAAAGAACCACACATTTAACCGGGCCCTTCCGGCGTGGGAAGTGCTATAGCCAACGCGTCGGATTGGACTCGGCCAAAATGATGTGATACTCGCGATAACTCATGAATCATGGGCCGGGTGTCACGTGGGTCTTCGTGGTCGATTTACCATCCAAACTCGTGATCCGCGGCATACCCGTCACGAGAGAGAGGATGAGCATGATGGGATTAAACATGCCATTGATCAGATTCAATGAATCCCAAAAGATCTAGAAGCTTCATAGAGATTGAAGTTGGCAAAAGAGTATTGCCTACCTAAATAACTTCTGGGGGTGACTACAACATACCTCTTCACCACCAAAAGCGAAATATGGATTCTAGCCTTAAGTAAAATAATTTTATGGGTAATTAATTTATTAAGGGATAATCAAACTAAACAAAACTCTATTTTAGATGTCAACCAAATAAAGTTTGAAAGTTACAAGTTTTTTTTACTGCGTGGCTTCCTCGATCAAAGTAAGTTCAACGGCATAGATTATGCGTGTTGGTTCCAGAACTTGAGAAGAGTACTCAATGTCGAGGGAAATTTTTATATGATTAAGGAACAAGTTCCTATGGATTATCCAGCCAGATCCACTAGTGCTGAAATAGACGGTCAATCATCTTAGACGTCTAAATGATTCGAATAAGGTTGCTCGTTTCATGTTAGACACTATGATTCCCGAGCTTCAAAGAAGATTGTGGGGTCTTGGTGCTTTGACATGATTAAACGGCTTAAGGACATGATCCAAGAGCAGGTTAAATGGGAACGATTCGAAGTTATGAAAGCATTATTTGGATGTAGGCTGTTACTAGGATGGAGAGTCAATACCCATATGTTTAGCATAAGAGGGTACATTGACCAAATGTGGAGGTTGGGATTTCCAACATGTCAGGAGTTAGTCACGGACATTGTCCTTGACTCGTTGACTAGTTCTTATGATTAGTTCATTCTGGACTTCATTATATAGAACTTAAAAGGACCCTTCGAGAGATTACATAGCATGTTGAGGAAAGTAGAACTTTACATGGCTAGGGATCCAACACCACAGTTCCTAAAGGAGGTGTCAAAAAGAAAAGGACAAACCCTACCAAGGGAATGATTTTCCTAAAGAAACCTCAATACTGAAATCCTGAGGAAGATTTTGTTTCCACTGAAAGGATGTGGGACATGGAAGGCATAAATGCTCAAGATATCTGACGCAATAGAAGTAGTTGCAAGCCAAAGAGTATGGCACTTCAGGTATATTTGTAATTCCATAAGTGCTTTGCTTATGACCAATATTGCCATTTTAATGGGCAGAGACTGGAATAAAGCAGAGGTACAAACCATGGAGAGCTGGATCGAATCATGGACTACAAGCAGCTTGCTTTCATCCATAGGATTAGGAACCAACTTCTCTATAGTGTTTTAGTTTATGGTTTTGCAATTTTGAGGATTATTGATGTGAACATTGTTTCATCAGATGGTTTTGACTTGGTTTAAATAAAGGTTGTTTTAAATAAAAGTTATTTTAAAAGTTATTTTGAAACAAAGTTATGGTCATTACATCTATGAGAACAGGTTCACAACAATAGTTCGAACAGATTGATTCAAGAGAATCCAAATGTTTGGATTAATGGTATGAGTGGAATTGTCTAGTTTTGTAAACTTGAAAGAAGCTACCAGAACTCCAGATGGATAGGATTCTGGAGATCATTTGACTGAAAGTCTTATGATAATTGCTATTCTTGTCTACATAGAGAGATAACTATGCACTGCTCACAAGTTATTGTGGGCAAAGGCTGAGAATCTGTTGGACCTTGTACATCTAATGTATTTGGACCGTTCAGTTTTCCACTAAACCGTCTAAAATACTCTATTGAGTTTGAAACCTATATGGTGATCAGTACTTCAAGAACAGAGTATTGAATCAAATGAGCAAAGGATGAGAATTCTAAATCCAAGTGTGGATAAAGAGTTTCTTAGTCAAAGATTATACAATCATCTAATGGATTGTGAAAATTGTTTCAACAGTCAAATCTACTTAGAACGCTACGAGCATCGTATGGTGTGTCTGAGTTATAATCGAACATAAAGGTTCGACTTATGATGGATTGTATTATGCTTCCAATCTATGTCTGAGGTTAAACCTTAGAGACAATAGAGTCCTAACCCTTGCACAACCACAAAAGGTTCTATAAACACTTTCTGAGAAATATGGAGTGTAGATGTTTCTTCACTAGCATATTTAGAAATTTGGGGTCTTGAGACTTACGGTTTACCGTGTAGCTCAGAGGACGCCGATTAACAGAAGTGTTATTCCATTAGAGTACTTGGATATAATAAGCATTTTGACAACAATATGATGTTGTATAAATGGCAGTCTTCTATGATAGGAAGCTGGTATTCAAGAAATCAGTGGGAGCCTGACTGATCTTGATGAGACTCAAAGGATCAAAGAGCCTGATGTTGGCACTAGCACTAAACCAGAGGTAGTAAAACCTGTTGAGACTCAGTAAGAGTTTGCTGAGGAATCTGACATAACACCATCTTATGTTCGAGAAACTGATAAAGGACGTCATACACCTGGTTTTCATGAATTACATGTTGACGATGGTGATGAATGTCTGGTGGATCATTGTGACCCTACCAATTATCGGAAGTCGTGGCAGGCCCCTTGGGTTGCCTTAAGGAAAGAGACGATGGAGAGCGAGATGAAATCCATGTATGATAACCAAGTTTGGAACCTGGTTGATCAAACACCTGACCTTAAAACAGTTGGTGTAAATGGGTCTTCAAGAAGAAAACAGACGTGGATAAAAGGTACACACAAACAAAGCCAGACTGGTGGCAAAGGGTTATACTCAAACACAAGGGATTGATTATGAGGAAACTTTTTCACCAGTGGTGATGATTAAATCTATTAGGATATTGTTTGTCATCACAGCATTCTGTGACTACGAAATATGGCAAATGGATGTAAAAACCGCTTTCCTTAACGGAAAACTTTCAGAGGATGTGTATATGACACAACCAGAGGGTTTTGTACAGTCCAAATATCCTAATAGAGTGTGTAAACTTGTGAAGTCGATTTATGGACTCAAACAAGCATCTCGTAGCTGGAATCTCTGCTTCGATGAGAAAATCAAAGAGTTTGGATTTTCGAGAAGTAAAGATGAGTCATGTGTATATGTCAGAGCTAGTGGGAGCATTGAAGTCTACCCTATGTCGTACACAGATAGCAAAGTTCTCATGTAAATGTCCCTATCTCGAGAAATATGAAATAAATGAGAATTGCTATGCTATAAATGACACAGGAGAGACTTAATGCGCATGAAGCATTTTGATCTATGGAGATAGAATTAAGTGCTTCATATGGATTTTGGAAACAAAAGTGAACTATGTAAATGTCAGTGCTAGTGGGAGCACTGAAGTCCAACCTATGTTGTATGCAGATAGCAAAGTTCTCATGTAAACGTCCCTATATCGAGAAATCATAAATAAATGAGAATTGCTATGCTACAAATGACATAGGAGTGACCTATTGCATATGAAGCATCATGATCTATGGAGAGAGAACTAAGTGCTTCATAAGGATAAGCTAGAGTACATGAGCAGTCGGATCTAGAGATACAAGACTCCTATAAGGGATTCAAGTTTCTGTATCAGGGTCTAGGACTGAGTGAAACTCAGAGTCCTGGTTCCATTAAGATCCTGGATGAGATAAGTTGAGTCCCGTATACACTTGCATATGGATCAATCGCATAATGTACGAGACCTAATGTATCATATGCCTTGAGCATGATGATTTGACATTAGGCTAATCCTGGCAAAAGTCAAATGGATGGAAGTCACGAAGTATCTTAAATGTTTAAGATATTCTTGATCCATTATAGTATGGGAGA
Organism: Cichorium intybus; assembly: GCA_023525715.1. Classification (NCBI taxonomy): domain Eukaryota; kingdom Viridiplantae; phylum Streptophyta; class Magnoliopsida; order Asterales; family Asteraceae; genus Cichorium; species Cichorium intybus. The sequence goes on along the minus strand of CM042016.1, from coordinate 36,593,175 downwards.
ACTCAGTGTAAAGAAGCACACTGATAGTAGCTTCCAAAACTAATAGAAACGGTTCTTGTACGCAGTCAGGATCCGGGTTCTTACCAAAAGAGACATCTCAGTTAATAGAGCTATATCGGATGAGGCAAGATAGCTGATCTGATCACTAAGTCAATGTCTCGGACTAAGCAAGATTGTTCATGCTAAGTCCATATGCATTAGATTTGCAAATGAATTGACTTTGAGTGAGGTTAGTATAGTTTGATTTGTATTGGGAACTTAAGCAATGAAAAACTCTATCTGATATGAAGATTATTATGTGGAGAACATAATATATGCATAAAGGCAGTCATTTCATTAGTTTATCATTGTGTTCCGATTTTGCGTGTTTTATTGACTTCCTGAATAATTTAATTATTATTCAAACTGTCCACAGTCGGTCATACTTTTGGGAGTAAGTATTGATTCAAGACTGACATGAGGAATTGGTAGATTGTCCATAGAGATGAACATAACATGGAGATGCACTAATTCTCATGTGTACTTAATAGGGATTAAGTATTGGAGTAACCTGCACTTAGAGATTACTTCATGGAATCTGTCACGAGTAATTCTAAGATGGTAATATCTTATATTCTTCAAGCGGAGATGCATTGATTCTTTGTCCTGCAGTCTGTTGTGCCTTGGTTTTCTCCAACGTTGTCCGTAACTGGCAGCCATACAGGGAATGTCCAGGTATGACATGATGAGTAGGCGAGATCCGTGTAGTCAAAGTTTATTTGTTCCTTCTGCCCTAACAGGAGAAGCGATATCCATGGGCCCCTCGTGATTTGGTGCTGACAGCAAGTGTACGGCCGTACCGAGACTGAATTGATATAGAATCAATAGTGCAGTTTGTTGTGGTCATCACAAATCTCTATCGGGAAACATAATATTGAAGGTATGAGACTGACATGATTCCATGACAGACGTTCATAAGGATATCTTTTAGAACAAAGGAATATTTGATCACTTGTCTAAGGGCTGTTTCATTAGATGAACACAACATTTGTCTATGATGACATACACCTTACTAGGTTAAGGAATATTAGACCATACAGTTGTTAACAAGTGCAAGTGGGAGACTGTTGGTTATATGGCCATCGTTATAACAAGTTGGTAATATTATTATAAATAGTAGGGTCCTTTTGGGATACACGAAAGAGACGATTTAGCTAAAAGAGATCGAAAATAAACTTGAGGGGTTAAGTTTATTAATATACCAAAGTAAAGGTATATTAATTAGAAACTTAATGGTTAAGTTTATTAATATACCAAAGTAAAGGTATATTAATTAGAAACTTAATAAGGGTAAAGGACTAAAGTGAAATATCCACAAAGGAGGGGATAAGGATGAGGAGCACTATAAATACAACCCTAGATCTGAGTTGTAAGAGCTGCCAAAACCCTAATTTTCGTCACTCTCCTCCCACCCCTCGGTATACGGCCGATTTCTTTCAAAACCCTAAGTATTATGTGCTAAAACTTCAAGCAAAGATATATACTACATCAACGGGTGCTGGATCGTTGTCTTGGGTGCGATTACATTAGAGGAGTTCTACTTTGGGCTCTCGTCATCCTAACAAGATCAGATATGAGATTTAAAAGGTATGTCTTGAACCCTCTTGATTTTACAGTTACAAAAGTGTGCATGATTCTGTGATCCTGGTTGAATACGATTTTGATTTCTGTTTCCGCTGCGTTGTTTTTATGCTATCGTATTCCAACACGCTCAGCCTCCCGGACTTCATATTCATCATTTTTGAAACAATTTAAGGCCGGTTGCGTACTTGCTAGAGACGGATTCCGCCATTTCTCCGAAAGCCTTTTCCTTCCCCCGCTGCATCTCCCTCTCTTCGTCGAGCCTTTCCTTTAATGGTTGGGGGAAGAAAGACATAATAAAAAAAAGATAAGAAAGGTTTGGTTACGGGAACTAACAGTGACGAAGGTTACCTACTTTCGGTGGACGTGGAGCCAACAAGTTCGTTACTCTATAAAAAATGGAGGAGAGAGATTGGTGACGTTTTAGCAATCTTGGATTGCTCACCTAAGGCCAAAAATTTTCTTTCAACTTTGATTTTTCTGAAGACTTGTTTTGGTTTAAGTGGTTCGTAGAAACTGATCTCACTACTAGCCGTTTTAAAATTAAATTTGTTAAAATTATATACTTTATCGATATTATGAACGTTTGTGACCTTTTTTTTTCTTTTCCAAAATAACAAATTTGTTTCTATTAGCATAGTATAAATAGGTTTTAGGCTTTTAGCTATGTAGGTTTTACCGTACCACTAGAAACACTTTTTGATTTTGCAATATCGACTATTTTCCCATTCTCGGTAATCCGTATGGTTTTGTTCTCTTCTAAATCTCCGAATAATATTATTTTCCACATCTTTTAATTGCCTGATTTTCTCGTAATATTTCATACTCCATACTCAAGCTAATTTAAGTTTTCTTATTCCAAGATATGAGCTTATTACAACTTGTGATAAATGTCGGATGCTACGAAAAAATCACGACACAAGAAATGTGGTAATTTCTTTTTAGGAATAAAAAAAATACCACATTGAATAAATATATTGGATTATCGTGTAAGGCATTTCATGGAATGAAACCGAGTCGGCAAACAATGACCTTGCAAGGCACCATTTGGATTTATGAGACTCAATTGGTACAATAATATATGACGAAGTTCATCGTCGTACGATCAGTTTGACAACCCACGATTGATGGAGCTAATCTGAATGACCTTTTAACCACACTAATGTCAATTAAGTCATTATATTTTTAGAAGAGACGTTATTAAAATGTTGGAATAGCAAATAATGAAATGATTCAATGTTTTGAAAAAAAATAAAATATTAAGTATATTTAACATATAATGTTTGGACTGCTTCATACAATTCATTAAATGCAATTTACTTGTATAGTCACTTTGAACCCAACTATGAATGTTGGTGAGATAGAAACTAATTCAATAGAAAATAATCAAATATAGAATCTGATTTAGGTTTAACCGACTATAACATTTCCTTTCCCTAAACCTAAATCAATAGGGAAAGGAAATGTTATAGTCGGTTAAACCTAAATCATTGGAAAGGTTTCTCTGCATTTAGCCTTTTTTTGGGGGTAAATGCAGAAAACCCCTTCCATTTATAAGGATGTAGACATTAAAACCCTTCAGTTTTTATTGGGTTAAAAAAACCCTTTTATTATTGTTTTACCTATCAATTCTACCCAATTACAGGTTATTGCTCTAATTAACCGGATGAACTAAATACGTGGAATTGAGATTTAATTCTATTGACAACGTGGCATATTATACATGGACATATACGTTAAGCGTGTTAATCACTTTTTAAAAATCAGCAGTATTTAGGTTAAAAAAACACACTATTGTAACCTGAAATCGAATTACGAAAATATATGGATTTGAATCCCGATTTAGAACATGTAAACCTGAAATCGAAAATATCTTGAACCTGTAAACCCGAAAATCGATGAAACCTGCAACTATATCATTTGCTGATTAAACCGGCAACTATATGAATTTGTATCCCGATTTAGAACCTGTAAACTCGGATATCATTTGCTACTTTGTATCCCGATTAAAGCTGTTGAAATTAATTGAATTGGTTTATTTTGAAGCGCATTTTATTAGGCAATTTATAATGGCATCGTCATCAAAAACAATGTTTACTTAAGATGCAAACAGTGATAGTGAATTTTGAGAATCTGCCAATGATCAGAGACAAAGGTGAAGATCTTACCGCAGCCGCTTCCGATCAGTCGCTATTTCCACGGTTTCAATATGGTATTACGATTTGGAGGTTCGATTAGGCGTGGACGTGAAGATCTTACTGCAGCCTCTTTCGATTAGGGATCGGCAGCTACGATTGGGGGATCGAATTCTTCAACGGTCTCCTGAAAAGTCGACTGAAGTTCTTAAAACATTGATACACAAACTTACTCGGTTTTTCCGGAAAAGACTTTAATATATCCCTAATTTCAGTTCCACGTAAGCTCTTAAATTCCAGGTATGCAATTTAATTTCCAGGTCATTTTCCTCAACCGGTTGTGTGGAGTAAAACCTTTATTTTTGTTAAATTTGATAGGTAAAACATAAAAAGAAGGGTTTTATTAAACCCAAATATAAGTTAAGGGTTTTCTTAAATATATGTTATAATTGGAAAGGTTTCTCTGCATTTAGCCCTTAAAAAAACCCTTTTATTATTGTTTTACCTATTAATTCTACCCAATTACACGTTATTGCTCTAATTAACCGGATGAACTAAATACGTGGAATTGAGATTTAATTCTATTGACAACGTGGCATATTATACATGGACATATACGTTACTAGTTTAAAACCCCGTGTAACACACGGATGATGATGATGAAATTAAGTATTATAAAAAGAAAGCTATTTATTTTATATATTCGGCAAGAAAATATATTTTGAATCATTTAATCTGATATATATATATATATATAGAATTAAGACGTAAAAACTAATGGGAGATAATATGAAGATGCACATGTTCCTTATAATGGTAATGAATTATGTAATTTAAAAAAGTTGTATGTTCACAAACCGATAAAAATAAACAAAATCGAAAAGGTTAAATATGAAAAATGTTATAAACCCGTGTGTCACACAATTGACAATTAAAAAAACTTATATAATACCACAAAAGATTTATTTAATCATTGAAATTAGGAAGGAAACAACAGAAAATGAAAGTGAGATATTATAATTTAACAATTTAATGAAAGTATGTCGCCGTTTCTTGCAATTAGCCGAAAGTAAGATGCTATAGAATGATTTCAATGCCTTGATTCCTTTTTTCCATTATAACTTAGTTTAGTCGCTCCTGCAATAAAACGATGTGCATCTGTTTATAAACTACCATAAGAAACAATCTAGGAAATAACTCTAACCATATATATTTAAAGTGATGTCTTTGACTCTTATTTCAAAGTAAGATGCTATTAATGAACATTTTTGCAAAACTACTATATTATAAAAACCGCAATGCCATTACATGTAATAGATAGTATATCGAAAACCAAAATCCAAGCAGAAAACCAACTGTTTTGGTAGAGCTTTATATAGGCTCGATGAAAATATGATGGTATTTCATGCTTAGTATATATAGAGCAGGAAGTAGCATCATACTTTCATTGTTTTCGTTATTATAGCATTCTATTTTAAAGTAATTTAGAGTAGTCTTTATTTTGATAGCACTGGAAGTCAGAGAGTCACCTAGGGAATGGGAAGAATGTTTTAATGAAGTATCAAATCATGATGGCGAGTTAGAACACAGCAATCAGCCGCCGATTACGGATAATATGTTTTCCTTTATACCGGGCCTGCACGTGCTTCAAATGGATTGGCAAGTGTTGCACCTGGTAACCCACCTCAAACCTACATTGAGGCCAATTATGTATCCGAAAATTTGAGGATTACAAGGAGAAAAATTATTAGACCATCACTATGTTTTTACCCTGTATCGACTTGCTCCCCACAAATCTCACTCCGCCACTCGATCTTAACATGTCACTCTTTCCACATCCTGTAATTCGATCGATTTGAATCAGGAGAATGTGGGCATGGATATGTCCTCGGAACCACCCAATGAGATTAATTACACTATTAAAGTGGGTAACGAAGTAGGAATTCAGATCAATGTTGACGATAGTATTTTAGACAATATCATGTAAGGTGTCAGCGTATAAGGACCTAATGAACCTCCTCCCTATGAACATTAAAGGGATCCGAGAACCCCATAAGGTAGATTGGATCAGAAAACTTAGATCAGTACACAAATCAACTTTATACAACAGAAAAAAAACTTTGAGCTGATTTGTTGTCATTGAAAATTATACACTTGGAATATGGTGTTGTTCAGTGATGTTAATGTAGTACGCAGACCGGAAGAGAGTTGAATTCTCACCTTGGCCTCTGATTTCAACCGCTTCACTCACCTGGAAAGTCTTTACGAATTTATTATGGGATGGCGGAAGTTTACATATACGTGTCATAACGACGTGATAAAACTCAGCAAACTTGATAGGTTCCTCGTATATTCTAACTTCACTTTCGTTCAGCCCTTATTAACAGTAATAAGACTTCTATGTGAACGTTTTGGTCATTCTCCTATTATCATGTCTTTCGCCGATTCAAATTTCGGTTCCCCTCCATTTCGTTTTTATAATTCGTTACTGTTTAGACTGTATTTTCCTCGATCTTTCTTGATGCCTGGAATTGGTTTTCTAGATTTGGAACACCGTATATGATCTTCGCTGCCAAACTTCATCATCTCAAAAAGATCCTTAAAAAGTGGAGAGCAAGCGAATATTTTGACATTTTTCACTAAAGAGAAAAAGAATATACTTTGAGAAATTAAAATGTTATTTTCAAACACCCTATCATTTATCTTTACGCACAAAATCCATACAAAACAAAATGACGCAAAAAGAAAATCTCATATCATCTCCAAACAATTATCATAAATTTTAATAAAAAACAAAATTCCTTGTCACTTCCCCTTTACTCCTCACTGGAATCCGTCTGATCACTCGTCTCCGCCGTCGAGTCAACATGATCACCTTTCCACGACGCCGTCTCCATCTGATCATCCTTCCACTCCACCGGCTCATCATCATCATCATTCTCCACCGCCGCCAAATACTTCCGGTCTTCATCCTTCTCAATTTCCGCCTTCCCGACGTCATCCCCCACCTTACTCTTTGCAGCCGCCGCCGCCACAAAAGAAGGACTAATCGCGTCGTCTTCTTCACAATACGAGTGGGCCGCCGCGACAAATATAGCTCCGGCGCCAGATCCGCCGTGAGAGTGTTCAATCACTACGTTATCGGATAACTCACTTCCGAGCATCTCCCACACACTGCTGTGTAGATAGTTTCTGAAAACCCTGTAATGTTCGTAAAGTCCGCCTTCGATTATTACGAGACTCTTTTTATCGTTAATCCTTCCGCGTTTTTTCATTATTCCGACTATGCAAGCGCCGGCGAGACGAGCGCCTCTCTCCGCCACCACGTCGCAGATCTCCGCAACCACTTCCCTCACCGCCGGACTTGTATAGGCAATCTAGCGTATGTTAACAAATAAATAACATTTTAGTTTTTACCAAATGAAATTATTTTTGGAAAAATGATATTATTTTCCCGGAAAAAACAGTTTCATAAATTCATAGGGTTTTTTTCGAGAAATAAAGAGTTATTATCTGAGTAATGTTAGAAAATGGTTATTTGGTGTTACTATATAATAACTATTTTGGTTATTTTAGTTAATGTTAGAAAATGGTTATTTGGTGTTACTATATAATAACTATTTTGGTTATTTTAGTTAGGGTTTAATTGTGTAAAAGATATAATATTTTAATTATTTTCTCGGATAAAGCCTAAAATATACTTTTTCTAGAATTAGAAAAAAGTTTGCCTAATTTTTTGTTTTTAGTATTTTTCCTTGATTTTCAGGTTTATATCTCTCAATAGAAAGAATATTAGTTATTTTCTAACAAAAATTCCAAATATTATGTATCTTTTATGTAAAAAAAATATGCTATATTATTTTAAAAATACATTTTTATTAGATAAAAACTCGTAATCCGGTCAAAAAGAAAAAAAAAAAACAATAAGTTAAACCAGAATTTTTATTTAAATTGTAAAAAAACAGATTTTAGATTTTACAAAACATATCAATATTTTTACTTAATTATCAGGTTGACAACTGGCAATAAAAGAATATTTAGGTATTTTCTAAAAAATGTCTAAATATTATATATCTTTTATGTAAACAAAATATAACACATTAATTTACAAATTGCATATTTATTAGATAAAAACTTGAAATCCGGTTAAAAATAAAAAAAGCGACAAGTAAACCAGAATTTTTATATGAGTTCTAGAAAAAGGTTTTCCAATTTTATAAAAACATATCAAAATATTATATGGTTTATGAAATTCAACCTTTTTGCCACTAAACCCATGAAAATATTATAACAAAAGAAATGAGTTTGAAATATTCACCCCGAAAACTTCCAAAAGCTTTTCGTGGACGGCGTCGCGGTTTTCCGATGTATCTTGATGCATGGCAGCCATGTCCGGCGACCTCAATAAGTACGGAATCTTGAGTTTCGCAGGTACACTTTCTCCAAATATCGCAGTTTCTCTCGCCATTTTAAGCAAAACTCTCCTCACCACCTCTCCTAAATAAATCCCTCCGATCAATTTCTCAAACATCTGAAACAACAAAATAATAAACCATCCAAGTCTTTATTCGACGTTGAAAATCAATCTAAATATCGAAATAAATGACTGAAGAACAAGTTTTGTACCCGACATCCTGGATTTGAGCTTTCGGAATCCAAGGCGGTGTCGAATTCTGTTATCGGAAGATGCGGAGTATTGAAGTTGCCCCATTGCATGTCGATAACCTGAAATCGTTTTAACGATTACGATTTCTTTTATTTTAGTTTTATTAAAATGAAGAAAAATGAGAAGAAACCATTTCGCCTAATTTGGATTCGCCGGCGTTAGGGCTCAATTGAGCTGATTCGACGTAAACGGCGTTAGTAGCTAGCCCAAGAGTAACGGCGGCGACACTTTCCCGGTTGTAATACCGACCGCCGGCGAGATCACCTAACGTCGCATCTACCTGAAATCATCCATTATTGGAAAAACATTGATTATGTTTAGTTGTATTTACTATTTATACATGAACAAGCAAGCTTGATTACCAATGCAGAAACTCGCAATTCGATTCCGTGTTTTTCCAAGGCTTCATTGATTTCATGTGCTAAGTCTTTTCCGACCTGGTTGTAATGTTAATGTTAGTTTTCTAATGGAGAATTTAAGAAGATTGGAGTTAATTTGAGAAAAGAAACTGGTAAAAACTGGACTCAACTGCGTCGTTAACGGAGAAGGACTTCCATCTTATAACGTTTTTATTAGTTGCTGCTGCAGGTCCTTCAAGTAATGGGAACGACACAGTGAACCCTAGTTTTCCTTTTGGAGTAATCGGATCTGTTTGTGTGTTTGTTGAAATGAACACTGATAGCTTCAATGCTATGTAATTAAACAGTTCCTGCAACAGTATTCAGATCCATAATCCAAAATCCATAATCAATTTGATCGACTAGATACGATAAAACTTCAATCATATCGTAAATCATAAACAACTGGATGCTACTAATGGTAGAAATTCAGTTATGGTGTAAATGGAAATTCTTCGGGTACCTTTAAAGTGCCGGCAATGACTTCAGCGGGGATGTCGACCTCTTCTCTTTGCAAATCGGTGATCGGTTCGTTTTTACCTCTAAGTCGCGCACGCAACAGTAAGAAATTATCTTCACGTAAATTTACCCCGTAATATAGACCTTCTTCGTTGCTACAACACAAACGAAGAGAAATGTAACCTAAATACGTTACAGAAACTCTATCATATAGCAATTTGTGATTTGGAACAACGAATTCGTTTTAAATTTATGAAGATTTCAATGTACAATGTACACCTCATTGTAATATTCTGTTTGAATTAGGTGTGTATAATAGTTATGATCATATTTCCACAAATAAGTTAAGATAATCACGAGATATAGTGAAATGCTGTAAGCACATTGATAGATCATTGGTGTGAATCTCCGTCGTAAATTACTATTAGAATCGTAGGGTTAGAACAGAGTACCCGTTGGGAAGCGAGGAGGTGTAGGATGGAAGCATGACGAAATCCGTCTGAGATTGATCGGAGAGGCTCGTTTGCATATCGGAAACCAAATCGAATGCAACATGCCATAGCTTCGGCACCGGAGTGGCGCAGTCCCTAGCGAATCTACGTAATATTCGTTGCGTCTGCCTCCACCTTCTCTCATCTCGTTTCTTCCAACGAACCAATAGAACTCCAGCAACAACCACCGTGGCCACCGTCGCGACAGACGCTCCGACCACAATCTCTTTCCTCATCTCTACTTTTTACGTTATCTTTGTTCAATTTCGCAACCGATCTAGCTATTATCGTCGAAGAATTTCATTAGTTTTGATCAAACATTTCTTGATCTTAGATCGAAAACATATCTAAAAAGAAATTAAAAATCAATGATAGAACAGAAGAGCGATTTTGGTGCAGTGAAGAACGAGTCTCATGGCCTCTCAGTCTTCCGATTTTTGGTCAAGTAATATCACAACCGTTTTTTTGTTGGTTCATTTGCTGAATGGGTTTCTTCGGTATTAATTCACCAACAACACTAACAAGAATTATTTTGAATATCTTAGAAGTAAGTAAATAATTTTCTTAATTAATATATCTTTTATAACAATAAACATATATGTATTTTATAAATTTTTACCATCTATAAATACCAACTGTATTAACAATTTTTACCACGCCTCAATCATCATTCATTCAACTCTCTATTAGTTTCAATCCATTTTCCGTCTTCAGTGGCTTCAAACAGTTCTCCAAAAAATACCACTCCAACTTCCGATCGAAATCGATTGAGGATTACTAGCTCCAACACACCAAAGAGAAACATTTTTGCTTTCGAGCTTTCACCCACCACCATTAGGGTTGTAAACGAACCGAACACGAACACAAATTCTCGTTTATGTTTGTATAATTAGTAAACGAACGAACACGAACACAAATTCTCGTTCGTTTAGTTAAACGAACGAACATGAACAATGGTCTCATTCGTTTAATTATGTTTGTATAATTAGTAAACGAACGAACACGAACACAAATTCTCGTTCGTTTAGTTAAACGAACGAACATGAACAATGGTCTCATTCGTTTAATTATGTTCGTGAACGTTCATTTATGTTTGTTCATGTTATGTTCATATACGTTCAATTGTGTTTAATTGCATTTCAATATTATATGTTCATATATGTTCAATTGTGTTTGTTTATCTTTGTTCGTTTATGTTCGTTTAGCATGTTCATGAACATAAACAAACGAACATAAACAAGATAATTTGTTAAATGAACGAACATGAACAAGAAAACTTGTTCGTAATCCGTTCGTGCTCGTTCGTTTGTTCAGCTAACTTAAACGAACGAACATGAACAACCCCTCGTTCGTGTTCGTTCGGTTCGTTTACAGCCCTAACCACCATACTACCATAATACGAAAACCCTATAGTTTTCACTCGTCCATTTTCATTATCCCGGGATGAATCACTTTTATCATATGCAAGGATCACAAAACCTATTTTCTATTTCCCAACCTAAGTACACACTCGTTCCCGAAACTCAACCCGAACCCGAACCCGAACCCGAACCCGAACCCGAAGCATCCCGACTGAAAAGAAAAAAAAAGTTGTTCCCTTCAACCATGGACAACAGCCGGTAATCACTACAAGAATTAGTGGCATTAGGGGCGACGCCTTTAGGGGCGACAACCCCTTTAGCGGCGACACCAGACTTAGCGGGTCTGGAGTCGCCCCTAAAGGGTGTGTCGCCCCTAATGCAACGATCCGGACTTCCTCTCTTTGATTAATCCTGGCCATTGAACGAAAACCTCATCCAACGGTGGTAAAAAAATGGCGCTAAATTTTCCCCCCAAAAATTACTACCGTCGCCCCTAAAGCCTGGTGTCGCCCCTAAAGGGTGTCGCCGCTAAAGCTCGTGAT
>CM042016.1:36364607-36581480 GCA_023525715.1 Cichorium intybus | reverse complement strand
TTCATATTTTCAACAACCTTTTTCTTATATGCTTCACAAAAAAGGTTCTTTTGAGCATCGATAGAACTTTAAAATCTCTCAAATTCCCTCTGGTTTCCGTGCACACTTTTATTATTGATTCATTGTGTCTATAAATTTACTTGTGGATTGCTCTTCCTATACTAAATTGAGGACGAGTGTCTTATACTTTACATAAAGAAACTTTTAACATCCTTTTTCTGGTGGGTTACATTTTCTATATTGTCTTTTGATGTTTGGTAGCTAAAACTTTCATTGAACTATGAGTGCTATAATTTCAACCCTCGACTCTTTTTACTAGAGTTGGATATATCAATTAATTGTTGTGTTTCTGGTGTCCGTAAACTATTATTTTTAGTAAAGTTTATCGAGTTAGATTCTTTTACAGGGATGGAGATTTCTAGCGATGCTCAAGGAAGGGAAATAATTACAAAATTGGTGATAATATTTTTTTATGTTCTAAGTTGTTTCTGCCTAATGATATAATGAAGGATTTACAAGTTTGACCTCAATATCATATCCTCTTTCTAGAACTTACGGTAAATATGCACCTTTTATGTGTTGTGGAGAATTTCTTCGACATATTGATTCTTTTTGGACTTCTAAGTTTTTCATCTCATTAACAAATGAAACATTGCATCATTCTAGTGATTATTGTTTCTTTTTTAATTTTATTTAAGATGTCTAAAGCCACATGTTATCATTTATTTGTGTTTCAATAGGAAGGTTGCTATTGCAGCAAGAGGTGTAGAGAAAAAGGAGAAAGAGACGATAAAGGAGATAGCAGCATCCTTCAAAAACTAGCATATTGGCTAGCAAGAAAAAAAAATAAGCAACATACTAGGAATTGCAAGAAATAGAAATGTTCTTTAATCATTTTACCAATATAAACAATATACTTAGTTTTCATTAATATCAATGTAATTTCATTTTCTTACACATAATAGCATTGTACTTTTATTCCTTTATCCAAATCACCCTCTGTGGACCGTGTTTAACACGGCCCTTTAACTTACCTAGTATATATACGAGTCTATATTAGTCATTATGAAGTAAACCAAACATAAAGCATCTCTCCAAACATCTTGATAAATGGGAAAAAGAAAGATCGTCTCAACATAGTATTTTTCACGTTAGCAAAACCCGAATCATAAAATCCATGGATTTAGCTTTAGCGCCCATATCAACTGTTCGGTTGATAGCGAATCAGAATTTTTGTAAAAAATCAATTATGTGCTAATTGATTTCACTAGGCTTCTCTTGGTTGATGAAGTGGGATGCCCCTTCCACCACCACCACTTCCTCCAAGTATGGAATGTCATTATTAAACCCACCATTGTGTATGTAATCCTTAATGCCAGGCATGTGATAGACCAAGTCTAGGTCTCCAGTGATGAATTTTGAGGGCACCGTTATTTTGGCTCCACTCCATGATGCACTGAGTTCCCAGAACCTGTCATGGCAAAAGCAACATGGTAAATATAACCAGGAATTCTAACATTACTGAAATGTCTTTTGCTTCTGTTTACGCATAGGTAACAAATTGCAAACACCGCAAACACACGTACAACTACAAGCAAGGGGAACTTACAAAGGAATGGCTCGATAGTAGTTAATTCCACCAGAAAATCCAATCTTTTCGAGTTTGCTAGCAAAGTATTCAACATCTTCTTCTGACAACCAAGATGGTAAGGTAACTGGGGTATCACCCGGTGAATGGTGAAATCCTTTACCTTTAGGAATATAAAGTGGTCCTGGTTCTCGATATGTCAAGAGCTTTTTCACAACAGTTTTAGTATCCATTTGAGCGAACTCGACTTCAATTTCTCCAGGTTCCTATACAAATATATATGTAAAGAAGTAAAGTCATAGAAAAAAGATGATCTTCTTCACTGCATAAGGTTACATAATGAGAAGAAGTGAAATCCATAGGGGTGGCAGTAGCGTTGAATAGATTAAACTTACCTGAAATCTGACCATGTAATGATCCTCCCCATACGCGTCTCTCATCAAATCGATCAAGTGTCCCGTCGGTCTCCAGGGAATAAAGGGCACGCTTAGGCTTACCAAAGCTTTGACTCTATCCGGCCTAAACAAGCACAAGTACCAAGCAACATATGCACCCCAATCATGACCAACAACAAATACCTTTTCACCTACACTGGTGATGGCATCAAGAAGCCCAATCAAGTCGCCCACCAGATGATGGATGGTGAACTTGGTCGGGTCTTTGACCGGTGCACCTGTTGTGTCACCATAGCCACGAAGGTCTGGTGCCACAGCTCGGTAACCATGATCAGCCATATACAAAATCTGGTGACGCCAGGAGTACCAAAGCTCGGGGAAGCCATGGACGAACAAGATTAGTGGACCCTGACCCTTCTCTGCTATGTGAATTTTTAGCCGATTCACACTTATGGTTTTGTGCTCTATCTCCTCCATTTTGTTCTTTCTTTTGTGAATGCTAAGTATAGACCATGAGATATGAGATTACGAGGTTATATAAGTTGAAAAATATGTTTTCGAACTAAGGACGAATACCGAACACCAAGAAAACATGGTCGGCAGCATTGGAAAGCAAGCTGCATTATGATAAATTACTATTAGGACGATGATGTAGCATAGCATATATCAAGACAAATACCACCAAATGGCATGGCAGACAACAACCAATAATCATACATGTTCAATGCCATCACTAAGCCTTTTCTTACACCTAAATTCATTAAGTTTGGTCTCATTCATAAAATATTGCAAAAATGATAGAATACCGATTAAAATGGGGTATCTTTGAAAATGACACAGAAATGGAAGGGGCGGTTCGAACATTGTACTTTGAAATGTATATCTACAATCTATAATTTGAGATGTAACCCATCTTTGGTTTAATTTTAAGTTTGGTCTCATTTCTAAAATATTGTAAAAATGATAGAATACCGTGTGAATTGGGGTATCTTTGAAAATGACACAGAAATGGAAGGGGCGGTTCGAACATTGTACTTTAAAATGTATAACTAAAATCTATAATTTGAGATGTAACCCGTCTTTGGCCATAGACTATTTCACAGGGGTGAGCAAAAACTGAATCACAAACCGAAAAATCGCAATACCGAAATAGAATGTATAAACCGATGGTGTGGTTTTTTTTTAAAAACCGACTTTTCGTGGTGTGGTTTTGCATTATATACCGCACGACACCATTAGTAAAAACTGCATACCAAAAACCGTACCGCAAAACCACACCATATGATCTTTTAAATATTAAATTAATGTATTGCATATCTAATATTTATAAAGTATATTATTCTTTTTGTGTTTTTTTAAATAAAGTCAACTAAAACGAACTAAAGAAACGTATTTCACTTACAATCTAAGTCTTTGACATAGACGAATATTTAATTTCAAAACTTACAATATGTATCTTTTTGCCATGCAATATTATTAGTCATTCTCAAATATGGTTTAGTCATAGTTTTGACATGTTTTAGCAATTTAAGAAGTTTCTCGCCACAAAGTCGTTTTATATTTGTGTTCGATTTATTATAAGTCCAAAGAAATATGATTATAATTAATCAATTTTGCGGTTTTAAAGCCACCCCAATGTAAAAGCCACAGCATATCTGATACGGTGTATAAACCGAATTGAACTACGTAAACCGAACCGCACTTAAAACTGCAAACAACACCAAATAAAAAAATTGAACGATGCTGTTTTAACAATCTAAAAACCAATGTATGCAGTTTTCAAAAATCGAACGATGCGGTTTTAACAATCTAAAAACCAATGTATGCAGTTTTCAGTGTGGTTTAAACCTAAAATCGCACAATGCTCATCCTTACTGCTTCATGAACTAACATTGAGGCCATTAAGACAATTTTAATTTTAATTTTTGTTATACCTGACGGCTACGCAGTCATTGATGCGGTAAAAATACAAAATTTAACCTTATATCTCATTAGTTAGCGGCAAATAAGGGTCGAACCATGGAGTCTGTGGTTGGCACTTTGTGTCGATAAACCAACTATAGTGTCACTCTATAGCCGGCTGATCAAGAACACGTGGGAAACAAACCCAAACTCAACAAAACCGAAATAAACCTTAGATCTGATTGCAGATCGAGAAAACAATGATAAACCGAATACTTCTTTAATAAAACTCAAAACCAACAATCGTTCAAAAATCAAAACCAAGCAAATATCCAAACTCAAACTATCCAAACTATCCAGATCTACCAAAGAATATAAACTAAAACATCGAGTAATCGATGGAAATCCCAATTACGGAATACCTCGATACCGAGTTGACAAAAAATAGAAAAACTAAATCTAAACCAAACCTATCACTTGAAACTGAGAAAATGGCGAAAATTGACCATAGGGTTCCCCCTTGATAGCCCAGGATGCTTCAAAAGTTGGACTGGACTCCGGTATTTATAGGTTGAAAATTAGAGGTTAGCACCGCTAACTTTAAGGGTTAGCATCGCTAACTCCTTATCCGAGCCCCATTCTTTGCGAATTTGAATTTCATTATGGTTGACTTTATCCAACATTAGCGTCGCTAACTTTAAGGGTTAGCGTCGCTAATGTATGATCCGGGTCTCGATTTGCATGATTTGAATTTTGAAACTGAGATTATGTGTTTCTATGAAAATTAGCGGCGCCTAACATTAAAAGTTAGCAGTGCTAACTGCCTGATCCATGTTTTTGCCTCTTTTACCCATAACTTGTTCCAATTTACACTTTTAACCATGCATTTACACTAAAAACACATCTAAAGCACTTTGGCACAAAAGTGAGTCATATTAGTCATATAGCAACCATAAACTAACTAAAACTCGGCTCAATAACGACTATAATGTCTAACAATACTAGGCGTTCTCAAACATTCCACACTTGTGCCTTGCTTGTCCCCGAGCAAGTAGAGTTATTAACAAATTCTAACAAAGACTCAAATATTTTTGAATATCTTTAGTTTCAAAGTTTATCGCGATTCGAAAACTTAGGTAAAAATAATTTTTAGGAAAATGACCAAAATACCCTTTGAAATCATGACTTTCTAAAGAACCCTTGATTATAAATTTTCGGTTCACAGCTGTGCAAACTTACTCATTCAGATTCTAAAGGCCGCTAAGAAATTTTCCATGACTTTCGATGTTGTTTGTATAACGAGCTTTCGAAAACATTATCCCAGACCAGACGATCTTAGGTAGTGAGGTGCATAAATCCCTATAGGCCACCTTTTTCGATCCTACCGGCTCAAACAACAAAGATAACCGATTGAAGATCTTTCCTAAATCCCAATCCTAAGATATTATAAGTCCAAGATTTTCTAACTTCTCAAAACACTCAACTTATTTTAACTAAGCTAGCATGCTAGCGATTAAACAATATTTCTTAAAAAATACCACAATGCTACAGATATTCAAAACTATTCGTTTCAGAGTTACAATTTCTTAAAAATTTTGAAAATTGCTAAAAATTTGAAAATTTTGACTTTTTTTTGCAAAAATTTCAACACTCTTTTTTGACCAGCGTCGCGATTCTACTCGGCCCGCGTCGTGCAATCCCTTACTTAGCATTGCAAGTATGCATGAAAAGTCCCCTGCGCATCGGGTCTCTCCTCAACCAGCGTCGCGATTTGATGATGTTGGCGGCACAAACTCTGACTTTTCTTTTCTTTGTTTTTCCTTTCGAATCCCTCATCCTCATCCCACACTTAGGACATATCATATTGTACTCAACAATGATTAACCTCAGTGATATTTCAACGAAATAAAATAATAAAAATAAAACAAAAATAAAGTTTATCGAAATATCGGTTGCCTCCCGAAAGCGCTTATTTGTTCCCGGTCTTTTAGTTGGACCTTTCTTCCTTTACTACGGTGGGTCGTACGCCTTATGACTTCGCTAATTTTTAGCTGCCACCATCCATTCCTCGACCCGATACTCCTCCAGCTTCCCTGGGTTGAATGGCTTGCCCGTCTCCTTGCTGTTCCCCGGTCGTCGTTTTCTGATTAACTCCCGTGAATGCTTGGAGGTTGCTTTAAACCTCCAAGCTCGATGTTGGTATGCTCCCGAATGTCCTCATAGATGGTATTGATCACTCCTAATTTTTCACTCATCAATGGAACATGAGTGGCAAGAAGACAATGCTTCTCGTTTTCAAAAACCACATCGTCGTCATCATCTTCTTGGTTATCGTGCAACAGGTGGATCAGTGCCAAGAGTGAGCGACTGACTTTGTCTGGTGATGGTATAGATTATACCATCACCAGATCTTGACTATCAAATTTTTCAAAAATTTTAAAATTTGTTGGGTAGGTAGTATTGTCATCTGTAGCCCCCTCCACAATAATCGTCTAGACCATCTTAGTGGTATCAATAATTTTCCAAAGTGTATGACCTTCCATCACACGTTCATGTGATACAGATTCATACACATCATCGGTAGTACAAAAATCACTCGCCTTAATTTCTGGCGAGTGTGGCTACTACCTCAGTTGTTCCTCTAGCAGTTCTAATTGCCTTGCAATTGCCGAAAGGGCATTGTCATGGGAAGTTGTTTTAAATGCAGACAAACTATGGTAAATATGGAAAAGCAACATAAAGAAGAATGTAAAGGGAGCATGTGAAATTGTTTTAAATGCAGACAAACTGTGTAAGGGCCAATCAAGCCAAAATTTTATATATGAATAAAATTGTGTCGCTTAAAACTCCTAATAGAGATAAAGTTCATGTGTATGGAGAAAAACGACATCACATACCGAGACTTATTACAACAATCAAAGCTCAAAAGTGCCTATCAAAAGGGTGATCATTATTTATTGCTTATCTTCTTGATGGTCACAGGAAAACAAGAGCATTGAAGATACCAATGTAATTCGATACTTTCCTAAAGTGTTCTCGGATGAATTTCCTGGTTTGCCACCCAAAAGGGAATTCCTATTTCGAATTGATCTCATTCTAAGAGCAATACCAAATGCCCACGCTCTATACCATTTGGCTTTTATGGAAATACATGAATTAATGTCTCAACTTCAAGTGCTTCTTGATAAAGTATTCATTTGGCATAACTCTTCATTTTGGGGAGTGCCCATGTTATTTGTAAATCAAAAAAGACGGATCTATGCATATGTGTATCGACTACCAAGAACTCAATAAAGTGACAATCAAGAACCGTTACATCTTATTGGCGATTTGCTTAATAAACTTCAAGAGTTGATTATTTTTCAAAAACTGATCTTCATTCATGTTACCATCCAATGCGAGTAAAAGATAATGATATCGAAAATACAGTTTTTTTGAACCAAATACAGACATTACGAGTTCCTAAAGATGCCAATTGCCATTACTAATGTCCTAACTCTATTCATGGATCTTATGAACTGTGTGTGCAAAGCATTCCTCAACAAATCAGTTTTTTCAAATGTATTATTTTAAGAATGAGGATGATCATGAAAAGCATTTAGGAGAATTTTTTCAAATACTGAAAGGAGAGAAATTGTATGCAAAATTTTCCAAATGTGACTTTTTGCTAAAAGAATTTCAATTCTTGGGACATGTAGTTTCTTAGGAAGGTGTTAAAGTGGTTCTGATAAAGACCGATACGGTAATGAAGTGAGAGTTGTAACATCCAAAAATCTGGATGTTTAGAAAGAAAGAAAAAAGTAGAAATAAGTTGGGAAATTACAATAAGTGTAATAAGGAATGGTCAAAAATAGTAGTTTAGTCATAATACATGACCAACAAAGAAAATAATAATAAATATAACCATAACATAGAGTTATATGAATTTTATATAACTATGATACAAATGGGTTAAGTCCATGGCTAAAAGGGAAAATAATATGAAAACATGATTTCAAATAAAATGAAAAAGCACCAACTTTAAAGCTGTAAAAATCTATCTTACAGGCAGGATATGAGATAAGGGTAAAAATGTAAACTGTAATAAACATAAAGTTAAATAAGATAAATAAGAATCACCTTAAAAAGAGTTTATATGAAGGAAATAGAAACTTGCAAAGTTAGGCAAAAAGTTAGTAAAAGCTGATTGGAAGATGACATTTCCACGAGTCATGTTTGAGTCACAATAGCTTAAGGTGTGGACCTAATGAGAAGGAAATTGCTAGTCAAAAGTTGTTTTGCTCATGACAATGAGAACATTGGAAAAAGAATCAAGACAAACGGATTTATAACGAAGTGGCTACGAGTTTTTGAAAATGGCTGATCAAAAGGTCGATATGAGTGAACAACCATGTTCATGGTCATGTAGTTCAAGATTTAGAAATATTCAACCAAATGTCGAAAATAGCACCTTGAAACCCACAAGTTGATGGAAGTCCTAACCATCCATGTTTGGAACAATTTTAGTCTAGAGTTAAGGACCTTGTGAAATAAGTCAAAACACGAACTTTGTAGAGCTCGTGGCCAACTTTCTATTGACATAAGAAATATAATAATCTGGATTGATATGAAAGACTTTTGATAATCCGAAGATTGGAAAAAATCACATGTAATTGTTGGAAAATTATTCTAAGGCATTACTTGAGGGGTATTTTAGTCAATTGCACAAAATTGACAGTCAAAACTTGATTAAAAATTGTCTGCATTCCTTTGTGCCGATAATAAAGAGAAAATGAGAAAAAGGAAAAACAATTAAAGTGTTCGTGTGCTGGTAGTTGATCGCAATAGAGAAAGAGATATTGAGAAACAACAAGACAGAGAAAACGTGAGAGGTAAAGAGAGATTTTGAAGAGCGATAGGCAACAAGACGGAAGAATGGTGAAGGAACAACAATGGCTGCTGACATCTCAAACTGAAGATGAGGAAGCAGCATCATCAATGCTACTGGTGGGTGATGGTGGTGCTGCTGGCTGCTAGCGACGACGACGGTGGCCAGGGGTGACTCCCTTTGGTCTGATTTCTTGCTAGGAGCAGTCCCAAACACTTCATCTTCTACATTTGAATAGATTGAGGTAATTTCTGAGAACCCTAATTGTTTTAGACATGAAATTAAATAGGGAATTGAAGTTGTATACAGAAATTGGCATTGGCTTCTAATATATGTGATTTAATGAGTTCAAGAACACAAAGAATTTGGTATGTGTGAAGAATTAATCATGTTAAGATCTAAATGTTTTGTTATGGGTAAATTTTGATATTCACAATAGAAATTTGGAACATTTTATGAGCAACATTATGTTAATTTGATTCTTAACATGGTTGTGCTACTATTTCCCTTTGGTCCGAGTTCTTGCTAGGAGCAATCCCAAACACTTTATCGTCTACATTTGGATAGATTGAATAAGGGCTGACTTTTTCTGTTTTAGTCAAACTTGACCATACACATGCGAAAGAAGGTTTAAAACTTGACACTTAGAACATATTTATGCCATTACTATACGACTACGTGTGTAAGGATTTCAAATACTAGTAAGAGATTTTTTATACATTGGTAAAGGAAAACACTTGTAAAATGCGATTATTATTTAATTTTTGTGCATACAAGACTTCTATATAGATGATTAGCAAAATAGAACAAAAAGGGAAGAAATAAGAATAACAAGTGTGTAGTTGGGACAAATTTTATAAGATTTTGGAAATCAAAGACTTTTGTTAAAAGTGAGCTTATCAAACTTATCATTTGAGATGTAATTACACAAGTTGTTGGAAAATTAGGAATGTATATATTGTTGTAACTGGAATGTATTAGTGTATTCCAACCTTGATGACACAATTCTTCGTATATTCAATAATCTATGAAATTAAATAAGTGCAAGGAAAAGTATACATTTGTTGTTTGTTTAATTGTATATTATACCACAAATCTTTTTATTTAATCAATAAATATTAAAAGATGTTAGAAAGTGGTCTTGGTCAAGAACAATACGGATCTGTGTAGCTAGTCGTACTTACTAAGGTGAGTACTTGACACTATTTTCCCTACATGGGGCACATGTCATGAATTATTTTGCTAGTGTTTTGCTATACGTTAAAGCATATGATTTTACTTTGAAAAGTAATTTAAAATGAAAGTTTAAGTATACTGTTGTGAACATCTTGACTAGAATTTGCAGGTACATTATTACAACACGAAAGTGTTTTGCTTTGTTTGGATAAGCAGTATTTACTATGAGATTGCAAAATAGTACTTAGAACTATATATAGAGTGTAAGTATAGATTTTCAAGAAATGTTCTAATATGATAAAGAGTTCTTTGAAGTATGAATACTGAAACTTATTACACAACAATTATCATTCTTTTTATAGATGAAAAGTATGTTTATGACTTCATGAATAAAAGTAAATTTACACTATTAAGATTTATGAAAGATTCCAAATGTTTAAAGTCATGTTGTAGTATATGCATATCATGGCATTTCTGTGTGATTGAATCACATAAAAGAAAGCAGCGAACATGCATCCATTGAATGCGATTGCATAAGAGTCAAGTAAGGAACAAACATGTCCCTATAATAGGACGAACTAGGTACTACTAAGATGGTACCTTCCATCGCGAAGTAGTGGCCAAGCTACCTTATCAAGTTGATTTGTTTTTCTTGAGATGGTAAATGACGAGTGGTCGTCGTCAGCAACTATGATTATGAAAATTGGTTGCCATAAGCAACTATGATTATGAATTATGATGAGTGGTGGTCGTAAGCAATCATGAGGCGATACATAACCACAATCTTAAAATAGATTATTAATCAATGTATCAAAATGGTTTGATAAGTTAGATTTTGTGTGTAAATCATGCATTGCATCTTGTATGGTATAATCTATTGGTGGTCGTAAGCAATTATGTTTTCAAGTATAAGTATGACATGTTTTGAAAAAGGTTTACATGTTTTAGAATAATCCTTTTCATGAATGAATAAACTTATGTATTGTTAAGAAACGTTATAATAAGTTTTGGTAAGATTTCATGTTCTCTAAAGTGAAAACATATGTTATTTGGAAAAGTACGATTTTAAAGTATTGTTTTGGAAATATTTATATACAAGACTGATGTTTATAAGTAAGGTTTCGACCGCCTTCCTTTATTCGAAATTCATTCGTCTCAAAAGAAAGAGTTTTCTTAAGTAGAAAATATTGTGTTAAGGTTTGAAAAGATTTTGGATCTAAATCTCATGTACTCAATAGACAATCGTTGTCTTACATATTTTTTTAAAATGACATTTATGCTAGGTACCAAGTGGCAAGTATAGAGTTGAAGTTCAACGGTAGATAACTTTGATGAAGGACTTAATATATTGGGTATTAGCAAGAGTGAAGCACTAGAATTTAATTACTGTATAATAGCCTTTATTTTATTTAGTTCTTCATCTATGGTTTCTGATTGTAACATTGGTTTGTATTGTATTGTAATAGACAAGAAAGAGAAAATTTGGACCATATATCCGATAGATATTAACATCATGACAAATGATGTTATATTTTTGCTAATTCCCGTCTTATAAAGTTACGGTGTTTCAAGTTGGTATTAGAGCAATAGTTTAAGAGAATTAGGTATCGAGACTCGAATCTAGGTCTAAACTGTGAAGCGATTAAGTGAGAATACAGACTTAAGATAGGACCGTAAGAAAGAATGTACAAATTACGATAGGATATATTGTAATATAGGTTGGAAACCTATAGGATGGTTAAACTATTGTGTCTAAGATAGGATTGAATCACTAGGGAATTATGTGTTCATTACATAAGTGTGTGGTCCTTTAGTCTTCACTTTATGCTCGGCTGCATTTGCTTATTCTAACCCATTTCTCTTATCACTCAGCTACACAAGAGTCTCTTAAGCTTCATACTTGGCCCCCAATGTTGTAATATGCTTGGAATTGCCTATTGCTCGACTATACATCTCCTTGAACAATCTCTCTCTTGACCACGTATTACCTTCTTGCATGCTTTATATATCCATACAAGTGTACAATGGAGGATTCTTGTCCAATTTCTAAGCTTTATTATGAATACTTACACCATTTTCAGTTATATCTTCTTCATTTGTCACCTAAAGAAGAAAGAAGAAAATAACAAAGGCATTACAAAGCACATAAGTTTCGAGGATTACTAGCATATATTTAGTGAAATTCAAAGGGTTTTTGAAGAAGACTGAAATTTAAGCTTATTATATCTAAGATTTAAGGTATATTCATTATTATTGGGCTTTAATTGATGATATTTACTATGTTAATTAAATATTTACAAACCCTAGAATAATGATATGAATTCCATGAATTAACTAGTTTAATGTAGTTATGAACTAGAATATGTACAATTATAAGATTTCATTATTAGTATATTTAAGATTATTTGAGAATGGTCAATTCATAGAATGAACTAAAGTTGTTGAAATTAATGTGATATTAAAATCTATGCGTTAGGCAATGATTATGTATATGGGTGTTACATACTCTTTCCAATTGGAGTTTCTACAAGGATGCACTAGTAGATAAAATATAATATGTGTAGTACTTCATTATGGAGGGAACCACATATTTTAAACAAGAAGATATCTAGGTACAGAGATTTTGAATTATGTAAAGTATTGTATATTGAGAAATTAACATTTTATAAACATTAAAATATAAAAGTAAGAGGGGTTAAGGCTTGAATTAGTATTGTAAAGATTATTATCTAACTAGAATGAATATTTATGACCAAGAAATTGTATTGATACAACTGAATAAGATTGATGGAAATGGTAAATCAAGATCAAACAATGAGCAATGACAAGCTTTGTGGTTCGTTAAACTAATTACCAAGGTAAGTACATGTAGAATTTTATATGAGATACATGGAAATAAGATTCATCTTTCTATGATCAATGTTTTATCATTATTAATGAATTTAAGTATGTTTATTGTTTTTGTTCATTTCTGGAACCTTGAGTTATGCTTATTTACAAAGTTGAGACAAATAATTGTATCGATTTATGTTATGAAGCATTGTTATGAGTATTTGAATTCAAAGACATGACATGCTACTTGAACTAATTTGATTCTTATTTAGTCATGATTTTATTGAGTTTGGTTTATGTCCAGAATGTATTTATTTTTTTCTAAATTTTCTAGACGGTAATATCCCCATAATGGGATAAGGAAGAACACTTTACTGGGATGGTACCTCTTGTCGTGAAGTAGATGTCTAGGACAAAGATACCTTAGTGATTTTATTTGTTCTTCTTGCTTTGGTAAGGACCGGTAACGAAAAACCCATAAGGTTGTATTTGGTCTTTGAACTAAAGACTGTATTTTTATATAGATAACGATACGAGGAAACCTATAAGGTTTTTATTTGTTTTGATTAACAATCATACATTATGTTATATTTATTTTGTATGAAGTCAAGGGTTTACGAAAGTTTAACAAATGTCTTATCATCTTGTTATGTCTAAACCCATGTTACTCACTACACAATTATCTTATGTATTGTTGTTTAATTTGCCATGTATCTTAGGTTCAGAAGGCAAGGATTAGAAGGGAATGACTTAGCAGAAGTTATGAAGGAGTAGTAAACTTAGATTTTGTATGGTTGCATGCTTAACTATGGTTCTGATGTAACCAAAGTTTATGCTTTACTTTCGAACTTTTGTGGTTTTTGTTAAACCTTATTCTAATACATTGCAATATGTCATGAAACTTATCCCTACCATAATTTATAAATGTTTATTAAAAAAGGGTGTGTTACAACATGCTTGAAACCCAAAAAAAATAAAAATTCAGGGGTGGTGATTCTTACGAAAATAAGTTTCCTTGGATAAAGTGGGACAATATATTTGTTAGTAGTGAAAAAGGCAGGTTAAAGTTTGGACGCCTTTTCTCCATGAATAAAGCCTTAATCTTTAAATAGGGTTGGAGGTAACAAATGAGTAAGGTTGAAGATGGAAATTGGTTATTAAGGCTATACATGGACGAGACATTTTGATGAACAGAAATCTGCTCAACAAAGCAATTTGTTTATATAGATACACATTATTACAACTTGTAGTAATGTATCAGAAAAATAGGTGTTCTAAATTTTTTAATTAAGAGGATAGTTGGTAATGGTGTATAAACTATGTTATGGTCTGATCAATGTTACGGAAAACTTTTTTAAAAGAACATATTCCTTGTCTCTTTTCTCATAACAGGTATGAAAATAAATCGATTGTAAATCATTACAGAGATGGAAGCTAAAGATAGTTTTGGAGAAGAGATATTTGTGACAGGACAAAAAAGCAGAAACATATGAATTTGTTTTCTGTACTAGAAGGGAAACACCTTAAAACCAATGTGAATGATAGTTGGACATGGTTGTTGAGCAAAGTGTGGATCCTAATAAGAACTAGAGAAAGTCCAGATAACCAAATAGGATCATCTGACCAAAACAACTAGAAACAGAGGCGATGAAAGAGGAGGTACCATTGAAGTTTGTGCCTCGGACAGATCCTTAGACCTCGGTAGAAGAAGTTCTTTGCTCCGGTATGACTAGCCAAAGATCTACAATTGGAGATAGTATTATGAGTTGAGTGTATCTCACCCAGAAGGGCAGTAATGCTTCTCTAAGTGGATCAGTAGAATGTATAGAAAATAAGAGTATTGGATCAACAAGACTGAGGAAAGTTACACCTCTGTTGGATTAGAAGGTACATCTTTGCTTAGGCATACGAAGGAGACATCCAAGATAGACAGCAATGGTTGATGGTAACCGAGGGTAGTTACCAGATCAAATGATTGTGATAAAGAAAAGAACTCAATGCTGACGAGAACCGTGTCAAAGAAGCTAATAATCAATATCTTGTGTGAATTGCAGCTCACCGTGACAATAGTTGCTTAAGCTACGGTCACTGCAGTGATTGTATCAGCAACATAAGAAGATGAGACAACAATATCTTCAGATCGAAGCTCAGTTTAGACAGGAGTAGTTTTCTCAGATGGAAAAAGTTGGCCCTCAATTGAAGTGTAGTTAAACCGAAGTGCAGGGGCATAGTCGGACAATTACACAGTCTCGTGCGGAGGATGTCACTCAAACCGAAGACTAATTGGGAACCGAGGAAGGAATCCTCGGTTGGACCCAGTATTGGCATTGTCACATCGGCTATCAGATTTGTCTTGGGAATACGTAAACGGGCACTGTTCAGCATGGGGAGCAAGGAATAGTCACTTCATATAACCCCCGGTTTATCATATAAAGTATTCCCAAAACTTTTTTTAACAATGTCACATCAAAATGGGCATACTTGTACTCATACAATGGGACCAAGATGTTATCATGATATTTAAATACATAAAAGGTCGTTACAAGGTAGACCAAGCATTACAAATAAAATCTAAAACGACTAAAGGACAGGCTCTAAGTTGTTCATCTCTTTTTATCACATGCCTTCCCCCTATCACTACTACATATACTTGCAAAACAACATACAACTCAAGTCTAAGCTTATATAAAGCTTAGTGAATAATCTCCAACACTTCTCTCAAATCTCATTATCAATACACATTTTTCATCATTCGCTCTTGCTTATCTCATTAGCAATTATATACATACATATATACATATATATATATATATATATATATATATATATATATATATATATATATATATATATATATATATATATATATATATATATATCTTCTTTTTATCTCTGAAACCTACAATCACATTAGCTTTACAACGCCAGTTAAATATTAGCAAATATCAACTCCTCAGAAAGTAACTTGATATTTCTCACAAACTCAATCATAATCGCCACACACACACACACACAGAGAGAGAGAGAGAGAGAGAGAGAGAGAGAGAGAAAGAGGAGTTTTCAAGTCAGCAAACTAGGGTTGTCAAAAATGGAACATGAAGGGTTTCCAGTTATCAATATGGTGAGGTAGGTCCGATGGAGGGTTTTCATCGGGTCCTTATTTTGAAGATATATGTGCATTTTTTGAAGTTCTTTTAGCTTAGTATGTGTATGTTTTAGATCTTTCTGATCTATGTGTATGTATTTGTGTGTTGTAGCTCTATGGTTGTGTATGCTCACATCTGGAGAAAAATTGAGAGACGGATAAGAAAAATCTCAGATCTGTGGTTGTGTATGCTCTGATCTGTGTGTCTATGTTTTTGTTTTTCAGATCAATAATTCAATCTTTAGTAAAAGACAAGTGAGCATATTTATGTTTAGGAAGATTTTAGATGTGTATAATAGAAAATCTGGGATGTTTACATTTTTTTGCTATTATTTGTGTGTCTGATATGTAATGGAAAATCTAAGATGTTTGTTTCAAATCTTTATATGTGTATTTGGTAATTTATTTGATGTATTTGTTAGTGGAAACCCCTATTATAATTTCTAACAAGGTCTGGAGGTTTTCCAAGCGGTGGTGGTGGCGATGCTAGGGTTAGGGTTCTCAGGGGGAGAGAGAGAGAGAGAGAGAGAGAGAGAGAGAGAGAGAGAGAGAGAGAGAGAGAGAGAGAGAGAGAGAGAGAGAGAGAGAGAGAGAGAGAAATGAGAAATGGAGAGAGAGAGAATTTGATTTTTAGGTTGAGTATTTTCTTTTTCTTTTTTTAGTTAATGAAATATTAAAATAAACAAGAAAGTGAAGAAAAAAAAAAGAATAATAAGGGTACATTGGTCCTTTTAAGAATTTTCAAATTTTTTTTAGACCAAAATCACAATAAAATTATATTTTTTAGACCAGTTGTGTTAATCCAAAACTTTTTAGACAAAAATAATAATTTTTGAAAAATCATATGAACCAAATATGCAATTTACTCTTCTTTCATTAAACTCTACACATAATGTATTAATCCCATATTCCCTTTAAGCCATCTACATCCTGAAACATTAATCATTCTAGAGCTTTTCTAAAATATTATTTAATAAATAAGTTATGAAATGTCAAAAAAGCTATTTTTGAACTTTTTCATTCCGATTTTTTAAGGTTGCTTTCAAATTTTTAAGCCCAATCTAGAGAGATATTCCTATTTTTAATTGCATTTTATTTATTTAATTTAAATATTAAAAAATAATAAATTGTATTATGTGAGCGGTCTAAACGGGATGTCAAACGCGGAACAATAGTGGTATTTAAGTTTTGTGAAAAACTTTGTACGCTGATTTTTATTAATCTTTTTGGTTTATTGGAGTAGCTATAACTTAAGCTATAGGGTATGGTGGTGTTTACCGCCGGTATTACCCACGTGGAGGCTTGATGCTGTCGGCATCATCATCCCGTGTTGCAGGCATCGTTTGTAGGCTCGTTGAGCTGCATCCTAATACAGCTACGGAATTGAAGGTATGTTGCTTTTTTATTATATTTTCAAAATAATAACGTAGGCATCGACACCACAATACAATACAATACAATACAGACACTCAAATGACAAAAGTTATAAACTTTACGGCGTCTGTGGCATCCAATGCCTACCAAAAAAAAATATCAACCGACACCCTTTAACCTTGGCACGAAAAAACTTACTGAAAAGCTTCGGATCCCAAACTTTACATGCATAGTCTCAAAAGGATAAAAACATGTCACGTCGAGAAGAGAAACCATTTAGTTTCCTTTCTAATTTAAAGGATACTGCAGTAGTAAACAGTTTTTACAGGAAACTTGAGCTCGGCGTGTCATATGTAACTGCTGATGGCCGATTGTAGGCATTTCACAATATCCATTGCTGTCAGGACACATTCTGCACTCATCTGCAAGAAGACAACAAGAAAGATGGAACACAAAAGTTAGAAATGAGCGTACAAAGCTACGAAGTAATTATAGTTCTTTGCATGGAGACTATAATTTACCTGACCGGTGATGGTGATCAGAAGAGCACTACTGGAAAATGGGATAACGCTACTACAGCTGATGGTCAGAAGAAGTCTCTCCATCTCATTTAGGGTTTTCATCGCTACTGAAGAATTTTTCTTGCAGTAGATTTTTACGAGAACACTTCTTTCTGAAATTCTAACTTCAATTTCAGGATTAAAGTGGTCACTATTAGGTGAAGAATCCGTCTCATCGTCATCAATACTAGAAGGCGCATCATCACTGCTGTCACAAGAAATCTTGGATCTTCTAATTGAAACAGCCGACTCCTGTTTATATTTTTTACTCGTGGAACTGGTTTCTTCCTCGAGTTCTTTCATTCGGGTTTGAAGTTGTTTTATGTACTTAGTTGCATCTTCAAGCACAGTAGCCTTGTCCATCTACAATATTAATGGAATAGCACATACGCAGTTCAATCTCTAGATCAACGTTTATTATTTGACATACTTATTACTAGTTTTTATAAATTCATTCATCACGAACTTCTTGATAGCGTCTAAAACTCGAAAATATGGTGAAACGAACATCATACTTCTTTTTGAACAACAAGAAGACAGATAACAATAACGAACATCATACACTCATACTTGCTATCATGGTGGAACTACATATATACATATATGCATGTCAACGTAGAAAAAACTAAATATTTAGTTTTACGTTGGAATTAGAGGGAGTGGTACCTTCTTAAGATTCGGAAGGAGGGCAGATAAAGCAATGAAACGTCGAGTCAATATCTCCCTTCTTTTCCTCTCAGCCAAGACATGATCTTGAGCCTGGGTCCCGTTCCTACTCGTCCCTAGAACTCTTTTTGCGCCATCTTCAGAACCCAAAAAATCATTCGTATTCTTTTCTTCCCTGGGCCTTACGAGACCGGAGTATTTTAGATTGGATTCATCGTAAAGTTTATGTGGATTCATCTCTGGTGGTGAGTTAGGGTTTCCAAAAGACATAATGAAAGTGTTGGATGATGAAACACGACTAGCGGCAAAAGCGTTTGTCGTCCGATTAGTATTAATGGCCTCACTTTTGGGTTGTTTGGGCATAGCTCGCTCGATGTAACCGGTGGCTGAATGAAAAGATTGGTTCATTGGGAACACGTAAGAGTAATCTGTTAAACTTTTTGAAGATAATGCAGTCGCTGCGTCGATAAAAGGATATTTCATTTGATTCAGATTCTTGAAGTCACACTCTTCCATTTCCTATCATTATTAACTTCACATTAATCACCAAAACACTTGAAAATGACCTAAAACGATATCTCAACCGTTTTTCCTTCAAAAACAAGAAAATAACTTGTATATATGTGAGACGCTATTAAAATAATCTAGTTACAGTTCTATAATGGCATGTGTTTAAAGAAGCATGCAAGCGTCAAACTGAATGGTAATTTACCAGTTCGGACCACCATGTTGCTGCTGAAACATCCATTATCAATACAACTTCTCTACTTGATTTTTTTAATTGATTAATTAATCTTGCAACAAGACCTGAAGTTCAAACCTGCAACACAGCAAAAGTCTTGAGCTTTATTAATTTCAACAACATAACAGGTAAAGTTCTCTAGTCCTAAACCCACATAAAAATTCTACTTGTTTAGCTTTTTCACTTGAAAAGAAACGAACTTAAGAATCACAGGATGAACCATATATAGATTTAAATCATCAGTAATTAAGTTAACAAAAAAAAAAAAAAAAAAAAAAAAGCTATGAACAATAGAAAACGGGTACTTTGAACTCACCTGGAGAAAATTAACGCTGGCTTTTTCTTGGAGAAGCTTTTGCTAAGGACGGAAGAAATCCAACTTGGTCGGTCTGTTTTATACATAAATTCTGTGGCATGTGTGAAAAGAGCCCGTTTCTTGGTTGACTATCAATTCGTAGTCGATACGTGTTTCTTTGGCATAATTCACGTGAAATAATTTTATATACATTCCTCACGTCATGGTTGTTTCCAGTAAGAGTTATCGGGAATCATTACATGAAGCGTTGAATTGTTCCAAAATGTCAAAAGTAAAATGCCAGTGAGTTACTCATCAGTCTCCGAAAATTCCTACTTGACTTTTGTGTCTTAAATGGTTCGGTAAATACGTAAATATTATTCAAAAAGAATTCAGTTAAAACAAAAAAACTAATATTTCGGTGAAAACAAAATAAAAAGAACTTTACGAATGTTATACCTTGGTGCGCCTGAAATTGATTGAGTCGGTGCTGCAGACCTGGTTTAATATCCTAGAACTTTAATATTATTTCTGAATTTCAAAATACTGCATTTGAATTACGTATTTAAAATGAACTATACTTCTGGAACGAATAGCTGTAGTGTTCACAGTAATGATTAATTTGAAGAAAAACTAAGGTTAGCCGCCTTTTAATTGTTTATTATTAGATGATTTCGGGATAATAAAATTTTCTGAATCTCAGAAAAAATGACGCAAATATTCTCATGATCTTAAACTACAATAGTGTATGCCACTACACATAAAAATATTTATCTGCACCGAACTCGTGTGCATCAAACCGGATATTCAAATGCATCCCAAAGATAGTGGCAAATAACACATAGAGACCTGTTCTTACACCCTATTTTGTATAGAGGATAGACATCTTTTGATACATAGATATAAGTTAGAGTAAATTACAATTTTGGTCCCTGTGGTTTGCATGAAATTTCACTTTTGGTCATCGTTTCGTTTTTCCACACTGATGGTCCCTTAACTACACTTTTACTTACACTATTGGTCCCTTGGCCATGTAAAATGACCAATATACCCTTTTTAATTTATTTTTCTTTTTTCTTTTGAAATATTATTATTTTGATTATTAAAAAAAAAGAAAAATTCAAGTTTGCAGAAGTTGGGTTCACCGGAGCTCAATCGGCCATATGAACTGGCATAAGAATATGCCGGCAAAGCTTTGTGTTACAAGCTAAACACCGACGACTACCCAAACGTAGCATCACAATATGGAATCAAAACCATCCCAACTCTCCTCTTCTTCAATAACGGAGAGGAACAAGAGAATCTCATTGGTATTATACGCTTCCTGTGGGCGTTGCTTGACTTTTCTAGGTCACAAATTTGAAATCAGAAATAGAAAGCGAGGAAAGGAAATTGATAGGAACGGGGATGAACACACACACTGATTAGGTGTGTGTGTGCACGCGATCTGTGATTCAAACCCAACAAGAGCGAGAGAGACGAGATCAAACTCAGAGAGAAAACCAGATCAAGAAAGAGAATGAAATTGCGAAAGGGAAGAAGAGCAGCAGTAGCAGGCGCTGCTGGGCGGAGACCTGGAGGCGGCAAGGCAGCCGGCGAACTGTTGTGTGACGCCAAGAAGCAGATGGTGCGACGGTGCTGTGGTGCGTGTTTGAGATCAGCATCCAGCTCCAGCAAAGACAACGAGAAGAAGAGAGAGACGCGATAGTGACGCAGCAGCGATGGTTTGCTGCCAGAAATGACAGAAGTCGACGCCGCTTTAGGCGGTGGTTCGAGGACTAGCGACGGCCAGAGATGCACAGCAGCAAGGTCGAGAAGAGAAGACCGATTCTTAACACAAACTCTCCGGCCTCCCAACCTCACAACCAAATCCAGTGTCGATCCATGTTGGATGTTATGCTCCCTCAAAGTCAAATCATCTTCCAGGTTCTTTCCGGCAATAATTAAACGCTGGTGATCTAATGGAATCCCCTCTTTGTCTTCAATTTTTGATTTCACGTCATCAATAGTCTCCGAGCTTTCCACCATTAACATAATGGGCTTCCCTGTAAAAGTCTTAACAAAAATCCGCATTTCACCTCCTCCTAACCACAGAACCTGGTCCAACGTAGATCCATGTCCGATGTTGTGATCCTCTAAAGTTGTATCATCTTCAAGGTTGTTTCCAACAATCATCAAACGCTGGTGGTGTCGTGGGATCCCGTCTTTGTTCTGAATCATTGCCTTAACATTACCAATTTGATAACATGATATTCAAAAACCTGTTAAACCCCAGTCAAATGATGCTTTCCGGCCGGAGAAGAAGGGGGAGGAGGGGTGGATGATTTTTTTTAATTAATAATCAATATTAGATTAAACAAAAATGAAAAAGAAATTCAAAAGGGTAGTGTGGTCTTTTCACTTGGACCAGGGACCAAATATGTAAGCAAACAACCAGTTCAGGGACCATTAGCGTGGAAAAACGAAACGATGACCAAAAGTGAAATTTCATGCAAACCACAGGGACCAAAATTGTAATTTACTCTATAAGTTAATTTTGTTATTTTAAACTAACAAAAACAAACGGAGTAAAACTGCTTGACACTCGGAGTCTGATAACAGCTAACAGATACAAAATTCCACCCCGATCACATATCATCCGGGTGTCAAAAGATCCCTACATATTAACCATGTTAGAGTTCTTATATATACGATTTGTTTGACACACTAAATTACGGATTACGGGAGCTTATCCGTACACAACAGTTTTTTGCTGTACACAACAATATTATGTTTTTTATGCATACTATACAACAATTTAAAACATAAATTGTTGTGTACGGCAAAAAATTGTTGTGTACGGATAAGCTCCCCTAAATTACCAATCTAAATGGTCAATATCTTGTTAATTGGTTAATGGTAATGAATATATGGTCATTTTGGGTTAAATTACGATAGACTATTATCATTTATCTTTCTCAAAACTAGTAATTAGAAAGGAAAATAATATGGAGCCCATCTTGGTCAATGTTTGAAAAGGGATCATCCACCTTTTTTAATTTAATCAGTGTTGTATACATCAAATTATGTTAAAATAACCTAAACTTTCTAAACCAATAGTATTGGCCATTACAAGAATTATAGTATTGGCTAAAAAGTTCCATCAAAGTGGCAAGTAGCAGTGCAAAAAGTGTTGTGTTGGTTAAGAAGTTCCATCGACGTATACTGAACCTATTTAAAACATCTATACCATGGGGCATTGGCCATTGCAATAAAATTGAAGGCTAATGTAGTATTTTAAAGAATCAATTTTTATTAAATTTGAAGCCTTGTAGAAGAAGTGTCCCTAAATTTTAGATTACGTTTCATTAAATAAAGAGAAAATTACACAGACGGTCCCTATGGTTTGGGGTTATTTTCACACTTAGTCCCTAAGTCAAGTTTTTTAACTCGGACCATCCCCGAGGTTTCCAATTGTTGCGTGCCTGGTCCCTAGATCACGTTTCCGTCACTTTTGCTGTTAATAACCTCATGTGCCTTGCACGCTTGGGTAATTTTCTTACATGAACAACATGTTAGCGCAATTTAAAATATCAAACACCGATGATCTTTACCCATCGGACACACGATCAAACGCAAAAATCATTCGACGAGAAAACCATAACGACAAAGAACTTGGATGATGACTTGGAAAATTCATGCTAAAATGGATGAAATAGACATGGGTTGTAGATACGGTATACTCAGACACGTTTCTTCATTTGAGTATTCTATCAAATCGTTTCACTAAGAAATTTAACGTCAATGTTTTCTTTCCAGCTGGTCATCCGACTATATTTTCAATCTTATTACACAACGGTGGAAAGTTTACTGATTTTCCCGAACGAATGTATATCAAAGGCCAACGACATTACGTAGACTTACTCTATATGAATTCTTTCTCTGTTCACGACATTGACAAAATGATAAACTGGGGTATATTAACGAAGAGGTTACGGGGGCGATGTATTATCATTTTAAAAGACTAGGTCCCGATTTGGAGTATGGTCATTTTGATTTAGCTTCTAATTAGGCGTTCCCCATTTGGCTATATATGTTGGTCAACATAAGGTAATAGAAATCTATACATAGTATAGGGAAACCAAATTGCATACATACTCCATGTCCCCCAACTCATCTAAGGTACGGATTGTTGAAATTGGAAATGTTCCAACTTACGCAAAAAATATTGTCTATAAGTTGGCATGATAATGTTGAACCCCCGAATGTAGTTGAACATGCAAGTGTTTAACCAAGAGTTAAAGTTGACAATGCTAGTGTTGCACCCCTAAATGTAGTTGAGCATGGCAGTGTTGAAGCCATAGTTGAAGCTGATCATGATTATGTTACACCCCCAAATGCTACTGTTGAACCCTGAGTTGAATTTGATCATCATTGTGTTACATCCTCAAATGTATTTGAAAATGATAGTAATAGGCACGAGGATAATGACTAGGATGTCGATAGCAGTGTAGATGAGGATAATGATAATTATAGTGATGAAAGTGATTTCATTGTGGAGAAAGACAATCTCATAGATGATGTTGATATCAATATGAAACATTTCCACTTGAACATTGACCAAAATGTTGAATGGGTTAAAAGAGAATCTAACACAAAAGAATATGAACAAACTGAAGAAGAAGAATCCATTGAGGTAATCGACAATAATTTTTATTGATTGGGTCTTCATCAGATGAGGGAATTGAGAGTTAATGGAAGAAATCTATAAGAGCTATGTAAGGCACATAAGGGATGACCAAGTTATCATCTGAGTTCTTCGTCATTAGGGTTATCACGTCGAATGCTTTTGCGATTGATCGTGTGTGTGATAGGTAAGATCATTGACGTTTGATCGCTTCACCTTCTACAAGGCATGTGGGGTTTATTAACAACAAAAATGATGGAAACATGATTCAGAGAGCAGGCGCGCAACAATTGGAAACCTTCAGAATGGTTCGAGTTAAAAAATTAACTTGGGGACCAAGCATGAAAGTAACCCCAAACCATAGGACCATCCGTGTAACGTTGTCTTAAAAAAATGAAAAATAGCAATCAGGTCCTTATATTCTTTACCATTTATGGAAAAGTTGATACTAAAGATAGAGTTTGTTGAAGTTCAAATATAAATGGGACGTTCCAGTTTCAAGATAGCCACGAAAGTATCAGGATATGTTCAGATTAGTGTTTCATAATCTAGATGATTATGTACTTATGTGTGTGAATTTTAGAGCTATCAATTAGCTTTTATAGTGATCATATAGTGTGATGATAACTCGAGATGTGTCTTAGCTCATTTTATTTGGTTTCTCGAATCTGTTTAATAAAGTTAACACGTTTCACCAACTTTCTTGGTTAAGTTACTATTTAGTGCATTATCTGGAAGCAACAACTGGAATCAAAATAGTATTTAAAACAACATTCTAAAATTTGCTCTTTGCAATCTCTGTTATTTAATCAATCAAGTCATCATGTCTTGATCCAGTCAATTTGAATCCAACTCCTCAAGCAAATGTCTTTTTTTGAAGATAAATTGACTGAGTGGTTAAGCAAGACTATCATGGTTTTGGAAACAATGGATTAAAACATGCTTTACTGAAGGACTATTTGTTCCAACAAGCTAGGTGACAAACTCTAACACTCCACGACCTTTCATGGGAAACTATCAAGACTCCCATAAATCACCAAATTGAACATGAAAAAAGAAAGGTAAAGTTGGATGTTAGCGCCCAATTTGCAATCTTTAATGCATTATATTATGATGTCTTCACATGGTGAGATGATGGTAAAGGCTAATCAAGAAAATAGCTTGAATTGTAGGTATGAACTTGTGTGTGTATGTGTGTCTTCAGTTACGAAATGACTATTTTAGTCGACCGATAGTGCATTCGTACCCGCAGGACGCACGCGCAATTCCAATGAACCCAACAAAATTTGGTTCGCATTTGCACCATCTCCCTACGCGTGCAAACGAGAGTCTTGGTGCTTAAGTCTTACAAAGTATGAAAGTCTTTAGACTTATAAACTCAATTCATTTTTAATCCCCTACCAATGTGGGATGAGTTAAAAACTCATTAACTCATTTTCCAACTATTTCCAACTATCTCACTTTGAGATATAA
Source organism: Cichorium intybus (assembly GCA_023525715.1). Taxonomy (NCBI): domain Eukaryota; kingdom Viridiplantae; phylum Streptophyta; class Magnoliopsida; order Asterales; family Asteraceae; genus Cichorium; species Cichorium intybus. Next base: position 36,555,799 of record CM042016.1, on the reverse strand, counting down.
TTTCCTAGTCATCTTAATCCGTAGTAGATAAAACCACAAATTTCGCAAATGGCATCCATTTAATCTTTTTACTAAATGACGTAGTTTTGGTTTTCACATCACCATTTCTCAAATGAGATCATTATTTTGCAGATTGATTAATTGTTTATTATTTTTTAGGAAGTGGTAAAAGGATTATAATTATTTGTCATTTTCTCTTATTATTAATTGTTAGTTGAATACATCATAAAACTGATGCAAACACAAAAGCTCCATTTTCAACTAAATCATAAAATACTAATACATTTGAATTAAGAATTTACATAATCAAAAGATTATTTAGTGATGTTATTTGTTTTTGAAAACTTAAAAGAATCAAGTAAAAATAGAGTGTATTTATAACGTAAAGGGCCAGGTCAAACTGTTGATTTAAAACAGAGAAAATGGAAAAGTTCCATGAAGGGGAGTCACCTGGGCAGAAAAGCACGATCAAAATGCATTGTATTTGGGCCTTGTTTGAACACGATCTGAGAAAGTGGGCTTAAAAGTTGGTTAATATAAGATGTATTTGTGGTCATTTAAAGCGTGGATTACGATTACCTACATTTTACTAGCAAATGAATGTGGCTAGAGGTGCACCAGATTTTTTTTTAAAACGGAATCGTATTCAAAACCGGGTTGGATTTGGTCAATAAAGTCAAAACCAGGTTGGTTTCAATCGGTTTCTACCAAAAATTATATATACTCAAAATCGGATTAGGTCAACGTGGTCAAAACCGGTTTAACATACCGGTTTTAAATTTCATATATCTAAACCGGTTCGAACCGGATCAGTTTTAGAGAAGCCGGTTTCAAAATCGGATCATTCGGATCGAAAACCGGATTCAGATTATAAACCTGTTTTTTTGTGCACCTCTAAATGTGAGTCACGAAGAATTATATTTAGCATCATCAATCATATAATATAGTAATACTGGAGAATTATATTTAGTATCATATTTGATCTTCGTGGTGTTCATGCGGAGGTTATTTGAAGACTCTTTTTGGGTTTTTTTTTCGTATGTGAAAACTTTGTCTAAATATTTTGTAAAAACATTTCTTTCACAGATCACCTCTAGAACTCCACTTATGGCCTCAATCACAGCGCAATTCATTTTGCATGAGCATATGAGAATATCAGAATAATATAAATAGTAGGTAAAGTAGCAATAATATTTTATGATACGACTAACCATGGTAATGCTTGTATTGGTTTGATATCTCCATTGTTCTTTCATTTTCTTTTGGATAATCATGTGTGAGAAAATGATGTTATTATGCGATAGACCTGTTAGCATGTCCTTCCTTGAGATGGCAAGTATTAATCATTAGTCAATAATCTTCTATTTTCTTTTGAGTTGTAATATTAACTTTTTTTTTTGTTTTCTTTAATTTGTTATTGAGATTTTCTTAATAAGAAAATTATTGATGTAATGGCAGAAAGCTTCTTGGCCAACTCTGATGAAAACTCCACTCCATCTGGAGCTGCTAAACAACAACATTTCATCACACAAGGGGAAGAAGGCTAATGAGGGGAAATCCAAAAGTATCAATGAAGTGGAACGTTGGGCATTCGAACTCTAATTCTCCAAAGAATGGAATCGAAACTCTTGTATCCACAATAAAAAGAAGAATGATCAACAAAAACTGAACCTAAAAGGCATTTCAGATGACTAGTTATGAGGCTAAGAAGACGCACAGTGTGGTCTGGTCTCAGATACATTGCTTGTAAACTCCTTATTGTCGCATGTTTTATTTGATTCAGGTGCCTATTAATTGTTTGTATCGCAGGCTTTTCGTGGAAAATTCAACTTGCCACTTATAGCTTTAAATGATGTGCATGTGATAGAAACTTCTAAAGGCGAATTTGTTAGCGTACGTCATGCTTACAAATAATCTATCATCATAATTACAGGAAGGTCTTCAGGGCTAATTTGTTATCGATAGGAATAAAAGGGTTTGATCTGGTGTTGGGTATGTATTGGCTTGGAGCCAATATTGAAAAGCATTTAATGGGAAGAAGATTGTGTCAATCAAGTGCGATTTTTGGTTATAAGAGGTACAATTCTTAGGACATGTTGTCTCTTTTGAAGGTATATCAAAATGGGTCCATTAAAAATTGAAGCGTTAATAAAATAAGAACTTCCAAAAACACCAACCAAAGTGCAAAGTTATCTTGGTCTAGTTGGTTATTAGCGATTATTCATCCATGACCTTTTCACATATAGCCACCCACTCACTAAACTCATAATAAGGATGTGAAGTTTGTATGGCACAAAAAGAAAAACAAAGTGTTTTCAATATCAAAACGAAAGTTATACGAAGGACCCATTTTATCATTTCCTAGACGGTACGAAATAGTTTATGGTTTATAGTGATATGTCTACTAAAAACCATGAATGTGTACATAACAAATGGGGTAAATCAATTGTCTATCCTTCAAGGAAATTAAAGGATGCATATACTAGATACAAAACTCATGATTTGGAACTTGCGACAATTGTATTTACGCTTAGAATATGTAGGAGTTATTTATACAGCACGAAATGTAAACTTCACAAAAATCACTAAAGTTTAAAATATGTCTTCATCAAAAAGACTTGAACATGAGACAAAGAAGGTGGATCGAGATTATATGTGACTATAATTTTAAGATCATCTATCATATTAAGAAAGCCAATGTCGTGGCCAATGCATTACGCTGTAAGTCATATGAAAAGCCTATTATAGGAAGGTTTATGCAAATAGAGTAGAAGAAAACATCAAGGAAGAAAGGTTGTATAAGAAGCAAGAACTGAAGAAAAAAATCAAGGTTTGAAAACATTCAAGGGACGCGTTTTTGTCCTTCAATTTAGAGAAATCAAAATCTAGATTGGATGGATCACACAAATCCAAGCAATCTTACTATACTGGTAGTGTAAAGACGTATCATGACCTAAGAAAACAATATCGTTGGTCGAGAATGAAACTGAGAGTCATCAAGTAAATTTCTATATGTGAAACTTATGTAAAAGTCATATCCGAACATCAATTGCCTTATGCGAAGGCATAAATATTGCGAGTTCCAGCAGAAAAGTGGGATGAGATTAAAATGGATTTCATTGTAGGATTACCAAGGATGAGTAAAGGCCATGATGCCATTTGGGTTATTGTTGAACGGTAAGAAAAAGTTCCAGTTTCTCGACAATAAAGGAAACAACATCTTTAGAGAACTTGGCAAATTTATATGTAAGTGAACTTGTTAGTATTCATGGAATACCATCAACAACTACTTTTTATTGGGATGCCTGATTCACATCAAGATATTAGAAATATTTGTAAGATTGGGAACTAGAACTAACTTGAGTATGACATAACACCCTAAAATGGATGGTCAAAGTGAAAGAATTGTTCAAACCCTTGCAGATATGCTTAGATAGTGTGTTATATACTTGGAGGCATATAATATGTACATTTTTCATTGCCGGAGTTTTCTTACAATAATAGTTATCATTCGAGCATCAAAAGGACACATTATGAGGCACTATGTGGGAGGAAGTGCAGAACACCCTTTTTTTGGTTTGAAGGCGGAGATAATAACTTACAGGCCTATAAATTGCAAGAATTAAAAACCAAAAGATTAAATTAATACAATAAAATATGAAAACAGCCAAAGATAGGAAATTAATTTACTAAATTCACTCTATGATGTCTTGGACTATTCCAGATATCTGAAAAGATCAAGGCACGAGTGTTCAAGCTTGATTTACCGCCAGAGCTTAAAGGTATACATGCACATTTCATGTTGGTTACTCATAGGCGGACCTATACAAGAGCTTGGGGTAGCCTGTGCTACCCCTGAAAGTTTTAAAAATAATAGTAGAAATCAGTTTTTTTTTAATATACCATTGCTACCCCTCGAAATTTATAAGGCTACGGCTGGATTTCTTTTTGAGTTCAAAGTTAATCAATTAACGGTCCATTCTATTAGTCCATATATCCATTTAAATGAGCCCAACTATAAGTCTAAATATCCTTGAGAATGCGACGTAAATAGGACTTGGAATTGAGACGTGATCACCTGAATGCTGAAATCGACGACTAAACGATCACAGAAACTACCGATTTTCTCCCCTGCCCTTGTTGCCGGCGTTTTCTCCTCCTCCTCCTTGGCTCCTTCCTTCCTCCGGCCGGCTATTTCTTGATCTCCCTTAATTTCACAAATGCAACAAAGAAACAAGTAAGTTAATTTCTTGATCTCCCCTTATTCTTCAATTACGTTTATTTATTTAGGGTTAGTTGTTATTGTCTAATTGTGTATTTTCATTGTAATTGATTATTAAAACCTTGAAATTGGTAACTATATTTATTTAATTAGGGTTAGTTGTTGCTAAATTGATAATTTATATACCTTGAAATTGCTAATTATATTTATTTATTCATTTAAGATTATTTATTCATTTTGCAAAATAGAATGAGTGACGATTTTTTGAATGATGCTTTGATTTGTAGTGTAGAAATGGAAGCACTTATGAACGTTAAAACTGAAAATGTGATAAGTCGCTTCCGGAAAATGAAAGACCGAAGATGTCAACTTTAAAATGTAATCTCTAGATTAGTTTTTTACTTTGTTATTTTGTCGTATTTAATGAAATATTAGTTTCTAATCTTTTGTCATATTATATATTATGTTGAAAAAAAATTGTGCGTGCTACCCCTGGACTTTTAGTCTGGGTCCGCCACTGTGGTTACTTGAAGAAATATTTCAGAAAAGATGACGATATCATTCATTAAAGGATTTGAAAGTTGATATTTCCAAGAAGTTGATAGAAGAATGGAAGTTAGTATTAAAACAAAGACCAATAATTTAATAAATATGAAGATGGAACTTTTGTTGATTCAATGAAAACGTTCTTATAGACCAAACTATACATAGGAAAAGAGGATATAATAAAATGTACCCCAATTTTATAAACTACAAAACGACTTTAACGACGAAATCCTCTTAAAGAGAATGTGTTTATAACATCATCAAATTCGATGGAAAACGAAAGCACTCCTTAAGGATTAAAGCAAGAGATGAGCCTAAAGGTTAAAGTTAACTTTTGAAAAATATCATCCCTATTGATAGGTATAAAATATTATAATTTATTAGATAATTCAATCACGCACCAACCCAAAAATTAGATCAAATTATGCAATTTTAAGCATGTAATCAAATATGACAATTGGAAAGCTTGCCATCAACGAACTATCATAATCACTTGATTTTTTTACAATGTTGAGCATATATACAAACTAAAAGAAAAGAAAAATATCAATTAGACTAGTCGAAACATTTATCAATCATGCACCAATAAAATTTCAACCCCATACAATCATGCGAGTGTGAACCAACAATCCAGTAGCAATCGTACAATCAAGCACACTTGCAAAGATATCAACTATAAAAATATATCAATTGTTAAGCATAACACTTATGAGATTCAAGTTAGCAAATAGTCCTTAATTTACTAACACATATTTGTAAATTATTTTTTTAAACAAATATCAAATGAATTTTCGAATAGCCAAATTATCACATAAGTCAAATATATCATAACAAACCAAGTAAGAAAATCACTTTGACACAAACAATTGCATTAATTTTAAAAAAATAACTGAAAGATAAATAAATTTGAGGACATAAATTCAAATATTGGAAGTTATACAAAAAAAAATTAAAAATAGTCAAATAGTTAAACAGATAGTCTCAACAACGGAATTTAAGTAGTCAACTACAAAAAATAATAATAAATAAAAATAAATAAATAAGCTCACATACGGGCACATAAACACACAAAATGTCAATTACAACAAACAAGTTTGTGCACAATTAAACACATCCTAATACAATAGCACTTATTTCCACATGTACGCAAGAGATCCATCCAAATAAATAATAATTAATTTATATCACAACAAATTTGTCAACAAGTCGTATATACTAGTCTATCACATATTGGTGTGACACGGTCTTATAAGTAGGTATATATATTGGAGTCTTCATTTTCTTTATAAAGATTCTTTTGAAGAGACAATATTGGGCTCTATCTATATATTACAGTATAATCTAGAATTCTACAACCAAAATACATTTGTATGGTTCGAAAATCTAGTCAAAAAATGACATATTTTTAGATCAACAAATAACTTTTAATCAAATTGATTTGTTAATTGATACACACGTATGACGTTGAAAATATTAGAATCTAATTCAAACAATGAATAAGCATTTTGCACATATGACATAAACCCGATCATTTGTTAGAGTAAGAAATTGGTATATATTCTATTATCGACTTTAAAGTTAAAAAAATAGAAAGGGAATAAAAATAACCTTTTTTAACGGTCAGTTATGAATATCCTATTAAATTTACAACAAAAAGCTACTTTCGATTTTTATGGAAAAGTTCCGAAATTTCTGGAACCCGTCCCAGTATGACGTAAAAGTTAAATGTGGTCTTTTTCCATATTAACAGAGAAGAGACACCACATATATAAACATGCATCCATATAAATTTCATTTACATGTTGTATGACATTATCGTAAACCAAATCTACGACATTGTTAGAATAATCATTCCAAAAATATTTTCCAGAAGTAGGAAAAAGTTGGAATTTCTTTATACTATATATGTGTGTTATATCATATATGTGTTGTTACTGAAAAATAATTGGAGTACCTTTAAAAATTCTTAATTCCAAAATTAAAGTCCAAACCCAAAAATTCATAGTCAAATTCCAATGTGTCATGTGAAAATTAATCAAATCCAATTTAAATTAAAGTGGCCGAAATGAATTACCACAACTTCAATGTATTGTTTATTCAATTGGGAAATCGACTAGCATCATCGATGAAAATGAGAAGTTTCATGTCCCTGCCCCTGCTGTCCTTCGCTGTCCATCTCATCTCCGCAACGTCGACGGTTTGTTAGCTCCGGTCGTCTGGCGACTACCTCTCGGCCTCTTAGTTTCATTCTCAATGCATTATCTTGCAAGAATGAAACAAGTAAGTAATTATTAGGGTTATTTACTTATTTTGTTGAAATTTGAATACTAGTTTACATACAAAGCTCTTCAATAGAGTTGTGAAGTTCAAAACCTTTGATCTTTCTTGAATCTCTCTTCTCGTATGATTTGGAACTTGAAATCACAACTCACAAGCACGCACACTCACTCAGTATGTTTGCGGTAAGAAATAAACCTTCAAAATACGGAGGATTCCTCGTGTAAGAAAAATATGGGCTTATTATCGAACTAGACTTTGTTAACGTCATTTGTGTATTTTTTTTCTTAAGAAAAATAATGTTGGCATGAACAAACTCGCGGAGAAGATTTGGGGTTCTAAATCCTAACTTCTATGTGAAATTCGAATTTGAGTTTTGATCCATGAATTAGATAAGTAAATTAGTTTAGAATTGATGTTTCTGTGTCAAAATGAACCAATGGATTCGCTATTTTGATATATCAAGTTCCATGGATCAAATTTAGAAAATGAAGACTTATTAAGGAGTTGTGGGAGTTATGGATTTATATGTGACTTGGACTGAACTACATATTTGAGTTTCGACATCTACCCTTCCTATTAAAAAGGGAAAACCACAAAACTTCGAAATGGTGTGATGGTGAGTTTTTTGATTACCTGAATCATTAATATTTATCATTACTTACTAGGGACATGAGTGATTTACAATGAGATGTGTACCGAGGCCAGGGACGGACCTATGGGTCAAAATTAGTTGCACAATGTAACTTTTTTGAGAAATTTTCTCGCCTAGGCTTAGTGTACTTTTTTTGGTGTGCTATCTTTGGGATTTTGTTCTGGATCAACTACTAGCTACACAATGAATTTTATATGAACGCAACACTTTTTGTATAACCAAGTAATTTAAATTATCCAATTTGACTAGTAGCTATTAACTAGTTACTACATAAATACATGAAGTTATTATTGGAATTTATAACAAATAATAAACTTTTTCTACAACGTGTGTGTGTGTGTGTGTGTGTGTGTGTGTCTATATATATATATATATATATATATATATATATATATATATATATATATATATATATATATATATATATATATATATATATATATATATATATATATATATATATATATATATATATATATATGTTCAACATAGAACCAAAAAACACCACCTAACCATAGAAACCATATTCCTAGCCCTAAGATTTGAATACACTCAAAAGGCTATGATCGTAAAAAATATAACAACCAAATAAAATCCCTAAAATATAGGAGCATGTTATGTGATTTAAATTTCACTGTTGAAACATATGTTCATCTATGAACATATGTGAAAGGTTTTTCTGCAACTATGAACTAAAAATCTTAAGTTCACATGCAACCTATATAGATCTAAGTTTTTCTTCTAGTTAAACATATAACAATTCCTAAAAGGCCCAAAAAGAATTAAACTAAAAGAAAGATCAAGAAAAACCAACCTTTAGTGAATCTTGGAAGCAAAGCAACAGAAACCTCTTGCCTCAAATGTAATCACACCCTAGCTTGGAGTTGTTGGCCGAAAATACCTTCTTAGAGAGCTTCAAAATTGTGGCTTTAGGGTTAGGGTGAGCCTCCCTATTTATAGGCGCCAAATGGTGATCAGATAAACCTTAAAGATAAACCTTTTTGAATTCAAATTAAGATAAGCTTTTATCTTAATAATTCAAACCCTTTTATCCTCATTATCAAAATCGAAAATAAATATATTTCCATATATAATTTCGACCACCACTCTCACTCACTCAACTGTCACTTACTCAACTATTGAATAATTACAGTTTTAGTCCCTGCACCTTAATTAATCAATTTAACTGCCAAATTAATTCCAATTAATTCCAGAAAAATTTCTAATTAATTATTATAGTTTCTAATTAATATATTATCACTTAAATATATTAATAAACTATTTATTTAATTTCTATTGATTTATTAATCACATAATAAATCAATCTTTCTCTCTACCGGACTTTCTGCCAATCCTCCAACTATGAGGGCAATCCAAATGGACTATGCTACTATTAATTAGATAAATACTAATTATTAGTCATGGCTTAGACACCTAATCCAACAGTCTCCCACTTGGATAAGTCTATGACTAAAATTACCAATTTAACCTCTAATTAATTAACAACTGTAGCTTCCTAGAAACCGCTGCCGAACTCTGACCTAGTCAGTTCTGTCCAATGATAAGTGATCATATGATCCTTCTTCCAACAAGATATTTTCAGACACGAGACATGGATTGAGATCAATCTCTGTCTGATACTCTGTTTCCCGATTTTCGATTCTGCTTATGACTTTAGAACTTCTAATTGAACACATCAATTTAGTCCAGGCTGGCCAGCACTTTAGTCAACTTCAAAATCATCGAGAGGCCTACAGATATCTATTTCCCATCAGGGTCAAGGAACGAATAAGTTTCGACTCATATGCTTATATCTTTTACCAGTCAAATCATTCACAACAACACGTTTTATAACATCGAGTTACCGGTGCGTTTTCGTATTATCAATGAATAACTGCCTTGTAAATTATAACTCATATTTCTCCGCTTCAAGATCACAAGATATTATCGTCTCAACATTGCTTGTGATATAATCCATGAAGCAATCTATTGAGCGTGGATTTATCCAATACTCAAATCTCTATTTCTAAGTACTCATGAATGTTATAGCAATCCTATTGCTATGTCTAACTCCTTAGACAGTCTACAAACCAATTCATGACAGTCTTGATTCAATACTTACTTCCCAAAGTATGAGAGACTGTGGACCTCTTTGAATAATTAAATTATTCGGGAAGTAAAACATGCGAAAGTGAAACATAAAGATCTGACTGGCAGCTACTCTTGCTTATTACCAAGTCTCCACAAGGTAATCACCAAGTCGGACCTTGTCATAAACTATTATCGGTTTCAAAGTTTCTTTTAAACTTTCGATTCTAATTTTACAGCTATGTCATTATGAACCTTACACTCTTCCTATGTATGCAAAGTATCTTATACTTATACACATTATTGCAGATGATCTAATCGGATGCTCATCCGATAACATCTCAATATGTTATCCTGTCAATTTCTCTCCTAACTCCATTCTGGTAATTTGTACTGTGACTTCCTATGGTTCTGGGGTCTTTAGTCTACTTGACTACACCCTAAGACTATTTCGAGGTGTTATGATGTGCCGGTGAGCCACACGCGCTCCATCGGAATACCAAGGAGATTCTTTAACCATGAAGTCCTTTAACATCATGTCTTGACGTTAATAATTACCACTTTGGAAAATTTTTCAAACTAACCCTATCATTTTCCCAATGAATTCTCACTTGAGTTCAAACAATCCATCCAGTATTCCCAGCCAGACAATGTCCTGAATCCAACTTACTATGCCCTAAGCATCAAGTCATCAGGACATGTTCATGACATTATGATCGATCCAAGAAACTTGTGGAACCCGATCCAAACTTATTCCAAACCCTTTCGGAATCCAAAGATTAGTTATAATCCTTGTGTCATGTTTTCAAAAAAAAAACAATTTCCTTTCGGAGACTCTTCTCATGCATCTTGAATCTTATCAAGATCATGTTGACTAGGTCTATGCTGGCGATTTCATCTATCCAATAGATGACTGTGAATTACGTGAGTATGTTACACCTTCTTAATTTCTTTCATGCCAAGTCATCACACTTTGCAATGATAAGAAAAACTTTCCTAAGTCTATGCATCTTGAATCTCATCAAGATCATCTTGGCAGAATCTGGATCTATCTCATAGACGATTACAACCACCTGAGTATGCCGTATTTCTATTAAGGCTTTCATAGCGATCCGTCTCTTAACACCAAGTCATTACACTTTGTAATGAAAAGAGACGTTTCCTAGAAACAATATGTATCCCACTTATGGAGATAACGGTGACTCCCACTGGCTTTGACATGGTTATAGACTATTCACAAATCCAGGACTTATGGCACATTTTGAGAATCCAAACCTTTCTGACATTTTTTATGGAAATCTTTCAGCCCTTTCTCAAAATCCAATCCTTTGGCATATTTTGAGAATCTGAATATCCTTTCTTGCGAGATGCCCGTGGGAAATCCCGGGCCCATGTACCTTTGTATTGGGACACTCTTTGTGAGTCCATATTAGTGTGCCGGTGATCCACACGCGCTCCACCAACGATTCACAATGTGCCATACAGTATCCTTTCGGATTCCATCCTCTATTGAGATTGCTTCTCCCGGAATCAATTACTTGACTCTGAGTATCGTCTCACTCAACCAGATGTTCTGAAGGTATGTATCTGTCCATGTTGCTTTCTTTTGATGATTCAGTTACTCCCACTCGTTTTGGACCAGGTGTAAAATCAATCAAAATTTCACATAGACTGTGTCTCGCCCTAAGGTTCTCTTGTTTGGCAGCAACCGGGCTCACCAATGCTTCCAAGTAGTCGGATTATAAATCCGTACCAACTATAGTGTTTTACCACCAATCGGTATGCCACCCTGATCATAACTACTTATGACGGTGATCAATACTACTGGTCAAGAGAAGATTATGTCAGTTGTAGAACAGAAATCTGATTTCTGTTCCAAGCCTAGAGATGACTAAAGGTTTTTTCATTTGGCTAATCTTGAACTCATTCAGGACTGTCCCAACTCCCACTGTTTCCTTAGAACATGAGTTCTTTCTAAAAGAGCTCTTCTTTTACAGTTACAGTGGGATAGCCAATGAAATGACAATGCTGATCATGTTCAGGCTAGTCATGAGGTTCGGATGAACACTATAAGACCCTAGACTTTCTATGTATAAGTGGAATAATCTCAGCTTTACATTTCAGACAGTGTCTGCAAGACCTAATTAGTCTAGGATGTGGTCGGAATATGGTTTATTCGGACTGACTGGTATAGTATATATCTTATTGGAAACTAATTGGCAATGTATCTCATACATCGAGAATCGAATTGTTTCGACCAATGCTCCATTATCTTCCCTAAGACATATTATAACCATTAATGCTCTTGGAAGAAAATGAACTGTGAAGCCTTTTCTCAGTTTATGTTATCGCTCAGGTTCTGTGGAACTTGTACTTCCTTTGAAGTCCTTGGACTGTTCAAGGTCTCAATTCAATTACTTATACCGATAAGCAATGTCATATTCATCATACCGAATGATGAATATTGTGAAGTACAAACAATTGTGTTCTATCTCAAGATTCGAGCAACACACCGCAACAGGTGTGTCCGTTGCTCTTAATCTCAATGTCTTTTACATATCTATGTAGACTAATGACTTTGTTAACTTGGTTCAAGACTTGCAATCTTCAGTTGACTCTAAGTCAACTGATTCCAAAATCCTATCCTCTGGATCTTTGGGTGATTCATTTCTTGACACATTACGAAATCGATTCATCAAGTGACTCTAAGTCAAATGATTCCAAGGTCCTGTCCAACTGGACCTTTGGTTGAATTGATTCTTATAACATTTGTATTAACAAAATCATAATGACACAATTCATGAATTCAAAACATTTCGGATCATCATTCAAGTTATTACTAAACACACATTCAACACAATCATGTAACATTTCAAGGAAAATTTTAAACAACAGGTGTTAAAAGAAAAATGACAATTTTATTAAAACAAAATCCTTGAACAATGTAATAGACAATGTCGAAATGCAACTAAAGACTAATAACAATATCTAAACTTCAAAACTGCACGAGCTGGGGATCCAATCCAAATGTGCTCCTATGCGCCAGAGTCCCGTGCCTTCTTGATTCCCTGCATACAAACCAAAATGTGACTATCACATTATGTATCAAGAAATCTAGGAACAGAAATTTTGAGGTTTTTAGATATACCTGAGCTTTTCAAAAGAGTTGGAGCGTCTTCCAATCTTTCCGTGACTGTATCCGAATTAGCGGATTCCCAGTTTGAGACATGTCCAGTCGATCTTGACCGTTTCTTGTTACGTATCTTCACCGGAATTAATCTAGAAGTAGTTGAGCCATTGGAGCTATGCCTGTCCAATAGTGACTAGTATAAAGTCAACAGTGGACGCATTTCCATGAGGGTCTTTTTCTGGTCTTCCTTTCTATACGTCTGAATGAACAGATCGTACTCATTTGTCAGCGAAGCGAGTAGGAGGATAACACTCTCTTCCTGACTCATGGAATAACCAAGTTTATGCAATTCGCCTATGTACGCTTCAATCTGAAGAACATGCGAATTGACGCTACTTCCTGCTTTCAGCTTGCACTCTTCAAGTCTTTTGAAGATCCTGGTTTGTTCCTCTTCAACTGGTTTCTGGAACCTTTTCTCAACCAGTTGCATTAACTCATATGGCCCCAAGGATTCAAAATCCTTGCGGAACTCGGGGTCAATGGTTGATAGCATGAGGTCACGAATCTCTTCGGATTCATCATAAGAACCTTTTATGATGACTTGTCCCGGTGGAACTGGGATCGGATACTCAGTGAGATGTAGCTTGCCAGCAATGCCGAGAGCTAGTCTCCAATTGCGAAGCCATTCTTTACAGTTGAGGCCAGTCAGCCTTTCCATATTTAGCAGGTGCATTTTGATGCTTTCAGAAATAGGTGAAGGAGGAGAATCGACACTTGACATCTATAAGAGAAAGTAGAATTTAGTAGTTTAATTGGTCCCTTTAAATAATTACCCAATATGTTATTTAATAAGGCTAGGATCCAAAATACCCCAATTATGGTGTGAAGAGGGATGCCGTAATCACAACATAATGGTCATTAAGGTAGATAAGCACTTATCAATTTCATCTTATGAAATTCCTAGATCTGTTGAGATTCATTAAACTTTTCAATGGCATGTTTAATCTCAGATGTGCTCCACTGTTTGTGACTAGGATGCCGAGGATCACAAACTGGATGTGAATAACCATGCAAATTAGCTTGGTACTCTCGGGTTAATTATCATCTCTAATTGATGTGCCGGTAAACCACACACGCTCCATCAACAATGATAATACTCGGGAAACCCATTGCAACTCTTTATGAACCCCTATTGGCGTGCCAGTAAACCACACACGCTCCACCAATGTTTCATAAAGTGCAATGTGTAATTTCATGGATTAGCACCAATTCACATTTTCCCTAAAGTAACTAGATTTGGGTTTTATTAAGTGTTCTAGTACTTTGAATCAGTATACTTTTAGTGATTATTAGGCGGTCCTATCAAACCTGTTCGGCTAACGACCCTCCACTGATCAGGCGAGCGGTGGGCGAGAGTGTTCACCCATTAGACCGCCATTTTATAGGCAGTCTCCTTATACCCACTTTATAGACCAGCTTCGTGAATGAGGCCTACTAATGATTTGAATAACCATTTTAATCTTATACATATAACAATAACTTTCTAATTATAATATATATAAGATGTAATTTTTTAAAACTTTAAAAAATTGTTTCTGGTTTATCTTTTAATTTATTGTCGATTTAAACTATTAAATTTCAAATTAAATTAAACCTTGAAAATTGATTTTAATTATCTTTTAATTAACCAATTAATTAAATTAATTAAATTTGATATTTTAAACCTTTTAAAATATTTTAGGATTTATCCTTTTAATTTTCGCCAATTTAAACAATTAAATTCTAAATTAAATTAAATCCTTGAATTATCTTTTATTTACCAATTAATTAAATTAATTCAAATGTAGATAGGTTTATAAAATTAATCAAATTAATTAAAACCTATCCTTATCCCCTAATTTTCGATTTTTAGGATAAAGGTTTTAAGGTTTATCTTTTAAACAATTTAAAGTTACCAAAAAAAGAATACCTTCTAAACCCTAATCATAAAATCGCCAAAATAGAGGGGGGGGGGGGGCTAGGGTTTTTCAAAACCCTAACCCTTATTGTCGATTTGCCCAAAATTAGGGTTTAGAGACAATAAACCCTAATTACAAGGAAAGCAGTTATAGCAATTCAACAAGAAAAACAACCAAATGCTTTGATACCACTGAAAGGTTTTTCTGCAACTATGAACTAAAAATCCTAAGTTCACATGCAACCTATATAGATCTATGTTTTTCTTCTAGTTAAACATATAACAATTCCTAAAAGGCCCAAAAAGAATTAAACTAAAAGAAAGATCAAGAAAAACCAACCTTTAGTGAATCTTGGAAGCAAAGCAACAGAAACCTCTTGCCTCAAATGTAGTCACACCCTAGCTTGGAGTTGTTGGCCGAAAATACCTTCTTAGAGAGCTTCAAAATCGTGGCTTTAGGGTTAGGGTGAGCCTCCCTATTTATAGGCTCCAAATGGTGATCAGATAAACCTTTTTGAATTCAAATTAAGATAAGCATTTATCTTAATAATTCAAACCCTTTTATCCTCATTATCAAAATTGTAACACCCGACTTATTAACAAAAACACCCCAAAAAAATTTGTTTTTTCAAACCAAATATTTTACTAACAAACCATAAGTAGGGGTATTAGTTAATACAATACGAGTACAAGCGTATCACGAAGTACAATACATAAAATATTATACATTTTTTAAGCCGGGTCGTCACTTCAAATACTAAGTCCTCAGTCACGGACTTTATCTTTTCCCTTGGCGGGATCACGCTCACCTGCAGGGACATATCAATAAAACCGTGAGCTATAAAGCCCAATGAGTAATCAAATCAAATATAACATGTATAAGAATAAAATTCTCTATGCAAAATCAAATATGCATTCTCATGCAACACAAAATCATATGTGGCTCACGGGTTTATCCTGCTTTTGCCTAGACTCACGGCTTCGTTCTTGTCATCGCAATGACTCACGGCTTATCCGGTCTTGTCTATATAAGTTTGACTCACAGCTCCGTTCTTGTCTATTATAGACTCACGGCTTATCTGGTATTGTCACGTCACAGTTTACATAGATATATTGACTCACAGCTCCGTTCTTGTCTATGGTAGACTCACGGCTTATCTGGTCTTGTCATATTTCAAATCATGTAATTTGTCATTTTTGTCCCCCAAAATCATATTCATCTGCAGCTGCTCATATAACATATATCACAACGGATAACAGTGAGATTACTCACCTGAAGGCTTGCTACTACTAGCTTTTGTCGTTTCTTGCCTTGAAATGAAATTCGCAAGATTTTGTCCCGTACCTATAATTCCATTATTTTACAATGATTATAGGTTAATATACCATTTCAGTTGGTTCTAATGCACAAGAGTCTAATATAAGACCAATTCCAAGCATTAACCATTGGTATAAAAATTTAATACACTTCCCGAAATACGCGTATTCTACTACAGTACTTTCGGGAGGTCGTATTCGTATTCCGATAATTTTCCATGAAGTTTTACAACATATTAGACCTATGTTTAAAATTTCAGGTCAATCGGATAAGCCTAGCATAAGAATCAAACTTGGAAAATTCACTAAATTTTAACAGAGGCTGAAATGGTTTCTGCCTAGGGGTCGAGTCGCGACCGACCCTATGGTCGGGTCGCGAAGACCCTTCTTCGGGTCGCGACCAACCCTCTGGTCGGGTCGCGAGCGCTGAACAGAAGTGCAGAAACTCCGATATTGTGCTAGAAATTTCCATTTTTCCATTTTTAAGCACTTATTGCTCGACTTAATCGTTTGGGGTTTATTCCTAGGCTAAAACCTTACATTTTAACAAGGTTTTCAACCCTCAAAACCCACTCAATCAATCATATGAAGATTTAGGGTTCTTAGTTCTAACAACCCCAAAACTTCAAATTCATCAAAAATAACAATCTACTTCCATTATCTTGAATTAAGCCCTTATTAGCATGACTTAATGGAAGTATTACATCAATTTAATCACTCAATCATAACTGTAAATGCAGTTTTGAGTTCTACAAAAACTCATCAAGAACACACAAACTAGAACTTGGAAAACTTACCTCCAAAACTTCCAATTCTACCCTTTGAAGCCAAAAATCAAATTATAAGCTTCAATTCTTCAAGAACTCTTCAAAATTTCTGAAAATCAATCACAGAAACCCTCTCCCGTAACCTCTCAAAATCTGCACACAAATGGGAGAAGCTTCCAACCTTTTATACTTCCAGAAATTGCATTTTGGTCCTTGAAGTTGCATTTCTTAAACTTTTGCCACAACTAACAAAGTTTATGACAAAAATCAGATTTTATAACATTTTAAGTCCACAACTCAAAATATTATTACAAAACAAATCCTTTTCTGTCCAAAAGACCAAATTACCCTTCTAAGGTAAAATGACCTTTTTACCCTTTTATTATAATTACATAATAAACATGTTTTGGCATTACAAATTCTCCCCTCCTTTAAGAGATTTCGTCTCCGAAATCATACAAAAAGTTGAGGGTATTTCTCCCGCATTTCACTTTCGGTCTCCCACGTCATGTCGGAACCTTTGTGATGACGCCAAAGCACTTTCACCATGCTGATCTTCTTATTTCGCAGCTGTCTTACCTTGCGGTCTAGCACCCTCTCGGGTTGTTCCGGATATCGCAACTTTTCATCTACCTCAATTTCAGCAAGAGGTACATGTTGAGACTTATCAAACAAAGTTTTCCCCAAATGGGACACATGGAATACATCATGTATACCATGAAGTTCATCAGGTAACTCCAATCTATACGCCACGGCTCCAACTCTTTGGGATATACGGAAAGGTCCAATGAAGCGAGGACTCAACTTCCCTTTCTTCCCAAAACGAATTAAGCCTTTCCAAGGGGATACTTTGAGCATTACCATATCTCCTACTTGGAATTCTATCGGTTTCACCCGTTTGTCCGCATACTGTTTCTGTCTATTCTGAGCTACCTTCAAATTTTCGCGTATCAGTTTGATCTTTTCTTCCGTCTATGCTACAATTTCGGGTCCAGCCAACGGCTTTTCCCCAACTTCAGTCCAGCAAGTCGGAGTACGACACGGTGCTCCATACAATGCTTTATACGGGCCCATCTGAATACTGGAATGATAGCTGTTATTGTACGCGAATTCTACCAAAGGAAAATGATCTTCCCAACTTCCACCAAAGTCTACGATACAAGTCCTCAGCATGTCTTCTAGAGTCTGTATAGTTCTTTCACTTTGACCATCGGTCTGCGGGTGGTATGCTGTACTCATAAGTACTTTTGTACCCAATTGCTTTTGAAGACTCTGCCAAAACCGGGAAGTAAATCTACTATCTCGGTCAGATACAATCGATGTTGGGAATCCATGCCGACAAATCACCTCATCTATGTAGATTTTCGCCAGTTGATCTACCCGGTACTTTTCTTTATATGGTATAAACTGTGCCGATTTGGTCAATCGATCCACAATAACCCATATAGAATCATAACCTCGCGGTGTCCGCGGCAACTTTGTTACAAAATCCATAGTGATATGATCCCACTTTTTCTCTGGAACCGGCAATGGTTGTATTTCCCCGTACGGTTTCTGATGGTTTGACTTAACTTGCAGACAAGTCAAACATCTTTCCACATATCTTCCAATGTCCCTCTTCATTCCAGGCCACCAATACATCGGTTTTAACGTCCGATACATCTTGGTACTGCCCGGATGAACTGCATATCGACTAAAATGGCCATCTTCTAGAAGCAAATTCCGCGCTTCTCCTTGTTTCGGGACCCATATACGGCCTCTGAAGGTCTTCAATTTCTGAGCATTTTCTTCCAGATGCTTCAAATATCCAACCATTCTTTCGCTTTTTACGTTCTTCGGCTTGCACGCTTCTTCTTGAGCCAAACGGATCAATTCTGGTAATCGACTTGCTACACCCAAACACGCGGATGTAACTTTCAAAGGAGTTTCTTTCCGGCTTAGAGCATCTGCCACCACGTTCGCCTTGTCAGGGTGGTACAGAATTTCACAGTCAAAGTCCTTAAGCAGATCAATCCACGTTTGCTGACTCATGTTAAGATCTTTCTGGTCGAAGAGGTACTTCAGGCTCTTGTGATCCGTGTAAATGACAAACTTTACACCGTATAAATAGTGTCTCCACAACTTCAATGCTAGAATCACCGCAGCTAATTCCAGATCATGAACTTGATACTTCTTTTCAGCATCTTTTAATTGACGGGACGCATAGGCTATTACCCGACCTTTCTGCATTAGCACACATCCAAGGCCGACTCTAGACGCATCGCTGTAGATCACATATTCTTCTCCGCTTTGTGGTAGTGCTAACACTGGTGCTTCACATAAAGATTGTTTCAGCTTCTGGAATGCTTCTTGCTGTTTTTCAGCCCACGCGAACTTCTCGCCTTTCTTGGTCAACTTGGTCAACGGAGCAGCTATCGAGGAGAAATTCTCGACAAATCTTCTGTAATAGCCTGCCAAACCAAGAAAACTTCGTACCTCAGTGGGACTTCTAGGCGGTTCCCATCTCATCACGGCTTCAACCTTTGCTGGATCTACTTTCACCCCTTCAGCATTGATCACATGGCCAAGAAATTGAACTTCTCTTAGCCAGAATTCACACTTGGAGAATTTCGCATACAGCTTTTCTCGGCGAAGCAACTCCAACACTTGTCGCAGGTGCACTTCATGTTCGGCTTGGCTTCGCGAATACACCAAGATATCATCTATAAATACGATCACCGAGGTATCAAGGAACGGTCGACACACCCGATTCATAAGATCCATGAATACGGCTGGAGCATTGGTTAACCCAAAAGGCATCACCAAAAACTCATAATGACCGTATCGTGTGCGAAACGCTGTCTTCAGAATGTCAGATTCCCGAATCTTCAGCTGATGGTAACCCGACCTCAGGTCAATCTTAGAAAAATAAGATGCTCCCTGTAGTTGGTCAAACAGGTCATCTATTCTGGGTAGCGGATATTTGTTCTTCACTGTGATCTTGTTTAATTCCCGATAGTCAATACACATGCGCATTGACCCATCTTTCTTCTTAACAAACAGGATAGGGGCTCCCCAAGGCGATGTACTCGGTATGATAAAACCCCTGTCTAACAGTTCTTCCAGTTGCTTTCGCAGTTCCACCATCTTTGAAGGTGCTAATCGGTATGGAGCTCGAGCAACAGGTGCAGCTCCCGGAATCAGTTCAATCGTGAACTCAACCTGTCGATCTGGTGGCAACCCTGGAAGTTCATCTGGAAACACATCTGGGAATTCATTTACCACGTTTACATTCGCTACCCCCACTTTAATAGGTTGGGCAACCGATACATAAGCCAAATAGGACATCCCTCCTTTACTGATACAGCTTCGGGCTTGAGCAAAGGAGATAACTGGCATTCTCAACCGAGGTCGTTCACCCTGAATCTTTATCCATTCTCCATCCGGTGATAATACTGTGATGTTTTTATTTCTGCAATCCATGTTAGCTTAATTCGTTGCTAACCAATCCATACCCACAATTACACCAAATTCATTGGTAGTCATCGGCTTCAAATCTATAGGGAAAACGGTCCCGTAGATTTTAAGCTGACAACCTTCCAGGTGTTCGGAAACCCAAACATATCTACCATCTGCTATAGCCACTTCTAAGCTTTCATCCATAGGAGTTAATTGTACATTCATGCGGGACAGCAAAGACTTCGATACAAAACAGTGTGTTGCCCCTGGATCAAATATAACATATACAGGTATGGTATTGAGAGTAAAGATACCTGTAACCACATCTGTCTTCTCACGGGCTTCCTCCATAGTCATCTGGAAAGCTCGCGAGGCCACCGGTCGTCCCCTGTTCTTCGACTCTTCTTTCTTTCCCACTTGATCATCCCTGGGTCTTTCACTATAGATACCAGATTTCAGTTGGGGACAGTTCGAACGAATGTGATCTGTAGCTCCACATCGGTAGCATCTTCTTTCCTCCCGACACTCCCGTGTAAGATGACCCGTTCTTCCACAATTTCGGCAGCTAACTGACCCAGTATCACTGCGACAACTGCCCGTGTGCCTTTTTCTGCATTTTTCACACCACTTTCCTTCATCTTTTTGGCCCTTTCCCCTAGACCCGGATTGTTGCGACTTTTTCTGAGGCGTCCAACCTTGGTCTTCCGCCTTTCTTTTCGTTTCCAAAACTTTCTTTTCGTCTTCTTGTCGCTTCAATTCTGTTTCTCTTTCTGTGGCTCGATCCACCACTTGCCGGAAAGTAGGTAGTTTCAGCGGTTGCACGATTTCTCTAATTCGGGTCGTCAACCCCCAGACATACTTATCGATCTTTCTCTTTTCAGTATAGATATGGTGTTCCGCAAACCTAGCTTTCTCCAGAAAGCTAAGAGTATATTCCTGAACAGATCGGGAACCCTGTTCCAGATGCAGGAATTCATCCTCTAATTGCTTTATCGCTACTTCGGAACAATACTCTTCATTGAACTTATTCTTGAACTGTTCCCACGGTACTGATTGGTTGGATCAAGATTAAAAGACTTGTAGTAAATTTGCCACCAATGTAATGCACTACTCGTGAGTTGATTTGTGGCAAATTCTACTTTATCATCATCCGCACATTTGCTTACTCGGAACACCTTCTCAATATGCATGATCCATTCCATAGCTTTGACTGGATCATCTGTCCCCGAGAATTCCTTTGGTTTACAACAAAGGAAGGCTTTATACGTACACCCAACTTTCTTTGTAGAGGCTTCCCCTCCTTGTGTTTCTTTCACTGCCCGGGCCCGACTTTCTCCCTGGCTTTCATCTTCCGGCTGCTTGTCATGAACACTTTTTGCAGCTTCTTCACTAGGATTAGGATTGGCACTCGGGTTAGGATTGCCACTCGGGTTGGGGTTATTTGTTAAATTAGGCATCACTTGCCTAACCACTTCTTCCACTATCGCCCGAATATCAGGTGGATTGTGTCCCACCGGTTCCCGTGCTGGTGCTCTTCGCCCAACAGAGCCGCGTGACCGAGCTGGTCTACTTCTTGCAGTTCCACGCGAATTTGCACCAGTGGGATTACTTCGTGTATTTCTCATACTTCAAAATTTCAGCAAACCGTCAGATTACATATATAATAATAAACTTATATATATATCTAACAGTCTATTTATCAGTTCTTCTCTCAAAGTTTAAGTCCAGGAATCTAGTCTAAGACACCTAGTTCACTTAAACCACGGCTCTGATACCAACTTGTAACACCCGACTTATTAACAAAAACACCCCAAAAAAATTTGTTTTTTCAAACCAAATATTTTACTAACAAACCATAAGTAGGGGTATTAGTTAATACAATACGAGTACAAGCGTATCACGAAGTACAATACATAAAATATTATACATTTTTCAAGCCGGGTCGTCACTTCAAATACTAAGTCCTCAGTCACGGACTTTATCTTTTCTCTTGGCGGGATCACGCTCACCTGCAGGGACATATCAATAAAACCGTGAGCTATAAAGCCCAATGAGTAATCAAATCAAATATAACATGTATAAGAATAAAATTCTCTATGCAAAATCAAATATGCATTCTCATGCAACACAAAATCATATGTGGCTCACGGGTTTATCCCGCTTTTGCCTAGACTCACGACTTCGTTCTTGTCATCGCAATGACTCACGGCTTATCCGGGTCTTGTCTATATAAGTTTGACTCACAGCTCCGTTCTTGTCTATTATAGACTCACGGCTTATCTGGTATTGTCACGTCACAGTTTACATAGATATATTGACTCACAGCTCCGTTCTTGTCTATGGTAGACTCACGGCTTATCTGGTCTTGTCATATTTCAAATCATGTAATTTGTCATTTTTGTCCCCCAAAATCATATTCATCTGCAGCTGCTCATATAACATATATCACAACGGATAACAGTGAGATTACTCACCTGAAGGCTTGCTACTACTAGCTTTTGTCGTTTCTTGCCTTGAAATGAAATCCGCAAGATTTTGTCCCGTACCTATAATTCCATTATTTTACAATGATTATAGGTTAATATACCATTTCAGTTGGTTCTAATGCACAAGAGTCTAATATAAGACCAATTCCAAGCATTAACCATTGGTATAAAAATTTAATACACTTCCCGAAATACGCGTATTCTACTACAGTACTTTCGGGAGGTCGTATTCGTATTCCGATAATTTTCCATGAAGTTTTACAACATATTAGACCTATGTTTAAAATTTCAGGTCAATCGGATAAGCCTAGCATAAGAATCAAACTTGGAAAATTCACTAAATTTTAACAGAGGCTGAAATGGTTTCTGCCCAGGGGTCGAGTCGCGACCGACCCTATGGTCGGGTCGCGAAGACCCTTCTTCGGGTCGCGACCAACCCTCTGGTCGGGTCGCGAGCGCTGAACAGAAGTGCAGAAACTCCGATTTTGTGCTAAAAATTTCCATTTTTCCATTTTTAAGCACTTATTGCTCGACTTAATCGTTTGGGGTTTATTCCTAGGCTAAAACCTTACATTTTAACAAGGTTTTCAACCCTCAAAACCCACTCAATCAATCATATGAAGATTTAGGGTTCTTAGTTCTAACAACCCCAAAACTTCAAATTCATCAAAAATAACAATCTACTTCCATTATCTTGAATTAAGCCCTTATTAGCATGACTTAATGGAAGTATTACATCAATTTAATCACTCAATCATAACTGTAAATGCAGTTTTGAGTTCTACAAAAACTCATCAAGAACACACAAACTAGAACTTGGAAAACTTACCTCCAAAACTTCCAATTCTACCCTTTGAAGCCAAAAATCAAATTGTAAGCTTCAATTCTTCAAGAACTCTTCAAAATTTCTGAAAATCAATCACAGAAACCCTCTCCCGTAACCTCTCAAAATCTGCACACAAATGGGAGAAGCTTCCAACCTTTTATACTTCCAGAAATTGCATTTTGGTCCTTGAAGTTGCATTTCTTAAACTTTTGCCACAACTAACAAAGTTAATGACAAAAATCAGATTTTATAACATTTTAAGTCCACAACTCAAAATATTATTACAAAACAAATCCTTTTCTGTCCAAAAGACCAAATTACTCTTCTAAGGTAAAATGACCTTTTTACCCTTTTTATTATAATTACATAATAAACATGTTTTGGCGTTACAAAAATCGAAAATAAATATATTTCCATATATAATTTCGACCACCACTCTCACTCACTCAACTGTCACATACTCAACTATTGAATAATTACAGTTTTAGTCCCTGCACCTTAATTAATCAATTTAACTGCCAAATTAATTCCAATTAATTCCAGAAAAATTTCTAATTAATTATTATAGTTTCTAATTAATATATTATCACTTAAATATATTAATAAACTATTTATTTAATTTCTATTGATTTATTAATCACATAATAAATCAATCTTTCTCTCTACCGGACTTTCTGCCAATCCTCCAACTATGAGGGCAACCCAAATGGGCTATGCTACTATTAATTAGATAAATACTAATTATTAGTCATGGCTTAGACACCTAATCCAACAATATGTTCATAAATGAACATATAGTTCATATATAAAGACATGTATGTAGAGAGAAAATACGTTCATAGATGAACATATGTTCATTCATGAAGATATCATCACAACATGAACTTATTTCTTTTATGATTTACGGTACTATCCATTTATGAACATATATGTTCATTGATGAACGAAGTTTCCAACGATGGTTTCAATCATACCGTTAATTTGCATGCCTTTATATATGGCCATTGTTCATTTATGAACATATGTTCATAGATGAACATATGTTCATACATGAACATATGTTCATAGATGAACAAATGTTCATAGATGAATATATGTTTTAACAGTGGAATTAATAAAATTACGTAACATTTGATGCTCCTATATTTTAGTGATGAGTAAAAAAATACTCAATATGCCATTGCTTGGGGTTGATTTTCTACATAAGGTGCATATTTTCTTGGTGCATCCCTTTTAATCTAATACATTGATAAAATGATCCAACGGTTATAAGGACGGTTCTATGGTTAGGTGATATTATTTAGTTCTATATTGAACCTTCCTCTCTCTCTCTCTCTCTCTATATATATATATATATATATATATATATATATATATATATATATATATATATATATATATATATATATATATATATATATATATATATATATATATATATATATATATATATATATATTAAATGAATTCTTTAATTATAGTGTGATTGTAGGACATAATTTGGATCGTTAGATTGAGAGAATCAATGGATACATGATCAAATGGCATTCTTGTAAATAAATTTAAAGAATTTAATTATTTTAATTAAAAATACGATTAAGGGTATAATAATAATATAACCCAAGCTATAACTATGGAATGAAATCTTAGTCTGCTAATATTACGGACATGATTTGTATTCGGTTACAATTATACACAATCATCAGAGAATCAAATTACACGAACAAAAGAAATTACAATCTGATATTTGGATTCAACGACGACAAGAACAATTCTTCCACATCTGCATTCTTCGAGAGGTGCACGCATCAGAATTCAACAATGGCAGGAAGACGCAATAGTTCAAGACTTCAAGAGAATGTGCAGTTCAAATACTCCAACACACCATATGCCACTTACAATAGATAACCTAGATGCATGTCGTGTAAATTACCAAAAAAATAACGACGCCACATCCTAAAAACTATTATATGCAAAGCCCCATTCTCTAAGAATGCCCCATTCTCAAAAAGCTGTTATACACATGCCCCATTCTCTGAGAATGGATTGCCTTTGAAAAATGTGATATGCATGCCTTGTAAACTGTTATACACATGCCCCATTCTCTGAGAATGCCTTTGAGCGGAGATCAATTTTTCTTTACGAATGCTTGACGACGGCAAAGAAATGCAAAGCCACATTCTATGAGAATGCTCCATTCTCTGAGAATGTGCCATTATCTGAGAATGCCCATTCTCAAAAAACTGTTATACATATGCCCCATTCTCTGAGAATGTCTTGCCTTTGAAAAATGTGATACGCATGCCCTGTACACTCATAAAGAATGGTTGTACAGTACAAATTTCATAATATCCATTATTGAATAATGGTTGTACAGTACATGTTTCTTAAAATCCATTTGAAAGTATGGTTGTACAGTACAAGTTTCATAAATCAAATGTTAACATTCTCAAAGAATATTAACTACAATTAGAAAGAATGATTATATAGTACAAGTTTCATAAAGTCCATTCTTGAAGAATGGTTGTACAAGTTTCACCTAAATCTGTGAAATCATGTAAGGTCGGGAAATTGAAAAGCGAGAAAGAAAAAACGAGAACCAATAATGGAAAACACACACACCCCACTTGATCTCTAGTGTGTGTGCATCGATTGAACAAAAAATGGAAAGGAAGAATTGGGGGTTTTGCATGTTCGTAGAAAGGGGAAGAATGGACATAACACACACACACACATTGTGGTCAGTGTGTTGCTGTTGGCGTTGATGGCAACGACGGTGCCGCCTTAGGCGGTAGTTCTGACGACCGGCGGCGGCTAGGGCATCCCGACGAGAGGAATTGGGGTTACCAGCGGTGGACTCCTTCGAATCATAATCGTGACTTCAAAACTTCATTTTAAGATTTCAATTTCCATAATTATAGGATCTGAATTCCATGAATTTTGATTTTTATCTTTGGTATGCAATAATCATAAAATTCAAAAATACTAATATACTCTTTGAAAACGATTAGACCAGATTTAGTCATACAATCACATAATACTTAGAAAATGTATTTGAACATATATATATATATATATATATATATATATATATATATATATATATACATATATATATATATATATATATATATATACACATATATACATATATACATATATACAAATATACATATACATATACATATATACATATATATATATATATATATATATATATATATATTATATATATATATATATATATATATATATATATATATACATAGGGGTGGGTTCAATGCAGAACCAAATTAAATCACCTAACTGCATAACCATGTTCATCAATGAACATAAATCCCAAAACCCCCAAAACCTGTAATCGGCATTCTCCAATTCGATCAACATCTTCTCTGCTAGGGTTTAATTGAGGTATGAACTGTTTTTTGTAGTTTATTCGTGCGTAATATTGGGTTGGTTAAGCGTATGTAATCGTAAAAGATTTATCTGTAATCGTATGTTCATACATGAACATATGTTCATTAATGAACATATGTTCATGTATGAACGAATTTGGATTTTTCCTGCTTACGTGAAGAAGTAGCAACTTCAAAAGGATGATTTCTATTACTTAACCTCCTTCTATTCCTCATAATCGGTCCAGTTCCTCCACCTTCTTTCATCCGCGATTTTGGATATTTACGATCTGGGGTTCTGTGAGATTAGAATCGAACATTAATGTTGTAAATTGAAGCTGGATTACACTATTAGGAACAGGAATCAAGCGGTGGAAGGTGGAGATGAACACGGGTGAAGATGGTGATCGATTGGCACGATGAAATTGTTGATTGGGGTGTCGGTTTTGGGGTTTTTGGGATTTATGTTCATTGATGAACATGGTTCTGCAATTAGGTGATTTAATTTAGTTCTGCATTGAACCCGTCTATATATATATATATATATATATATATATATATATATATATATATATATATATATATATATATATATATATATATATATATATATATATATATATATATATATATATATATATATATATATATATATATATATATATATATATATATATATATATATATATATCAATTCAAATACATCTAACATGGAACATAATCTATTTTGTCTTGAATAATTGAAGAAGATATTCTTAGACTTTGACAACCGTGATGTAAAAATATAGATGACGAACATTATACAGTCAACAAAGCAAAAACGTAGTAAAAGTTATTTGGCATACAGTTTCATATAAAGATACTAGGTTTCAGGGCGGTCTTCAACACATTAACCCGGTCATGATGAATATTTAAGGCTATTGCAAGTATTTTGTTTAAAAATAAATATTTTTATTAAAAATTTAAATTAAGATATTTTTATTATATTCTAACAAAGACATAAAAATAAATGTTATTATGCTTTTAACTAGGGAGAGTATATAGGCCTGAAAAACCGAATCTGAATCTGAAACAACAGGCACTGAATAGCATAACTGGTTCGATTTTCGATTTTTTAACTCCTGGATTTTGGTTTCGTTTTATATCGAACCCAACCGGAATTTCAAAAGCCACAAACCCAAAATCAAATGCCACGTACCAATTCAATCAAAAACAAATTCTCACTTTCATGCCCTTCGATCGACACTACCCTAAGCAAAAGCATGATTAATTTTTTTTCTCATAGTCATACCCCAAAATTGCAACAAAAGATCAAGTGGTGTCTTCAACCATTTTTGAGGATTCAGAATAAACTCGAAAATTAATAGATAATTGGGTCCCTCATTAAATTATACTGAACTAAATGGTTTAATTTTTAGTATAAGGAGTTATTTTTATGTTAATTGTATCATGAAATTGCTG
The DNA here is from genome assembly GCA_023525715.1 of Cichorium intybus. Taxonomy (NCBI): domain Eukaryota; kingdom Viridiplantae; phylum Streptophyta; class Magnoliopsida; order Asterales; family Asteraceae; genus Cichorium; species Cichorium intybus. Next base: position 36,527,234 of record CM042016.1, on the reverse strand, counting down.
TTATACAAACATCCTTTAGGTACTTGTTATAACAATTGTACAGCATAACACTAGTTATCCGTATGCATCATATAATTCATGATATATATATATATATATATATATATATATATATATATATATATATATATATATATATATATATATATATATATATATATATATATATATCATGAATATATATATATATATATATATATATATATATATATATATATATATATATATATATATATATATATATATATATATATATATATATATAGGGTTAGGTTCAATGGAAAACCAAAATTAAACAATGAACCAATCCTACGGTCAGAATGCAAAATATCGACGGCCAGCGAGAAGGATGTAAAATTTTTAATTGGACGCGCATGTAGTGGATCATAGCAAAAAAACTCACTTCGTTTTTTATGTTTTTTTATTTTTACGCTTATTCTTTTTTCGAAAAAAAAACTAATTATACCAAAATTCATAGTTTTTCATCATTTATAAATAGATATCCATATTGATATACAAATTTTTTTTGTTTGTTTTTTACTTTAAGTTCGTCCAGATTCACCTTGTGAACCTGAACTGAACTGCATTGTTTTTGATATATTCATTCATATCTAAATAACAAATCTATCTAATTTTTTCAATAATTCTTTACCAATCACATGTGAATTTTAAGTAAATCATTTGTGAATCTCAGTTAATTCAATTATAAATGATATTAAAGCATTGAAATAGTAGAAACATAAGTATTTTTTTTAAATCACATCTGAATTTAAAAATATTTTAAATTTACATAAGTTGTTATTGAATTATTAACAATTATTGAAAAAATTGAATTCATTGACCATTTACATGTGAAATATCTTCCATACAAATTTAATACAAGTTATATTCACATTGCGAATTTAACTGCTTCTTGTTTTAGACATGTTAATTCATATTTAAATGGTAATTGTACCCTGGTTTTTCAATTATTTTTTATATCATAAGCATGTGAATATTAAGCAAATTCATTTGTGGATCTGAATTAATTCATTTGTGTATGATCAAAAGGTTCAAAATAGTATGCAACTAGTTTAATACATATTTATTCACATATAAATGATCATTGTACCCGATTTTTTCAACATTTTTTTATCATTCACGTGTAACATTAAGTAAATTAATTTGTGAATCTTAGTTAATGAAATTGTACATTATCAAAATGTTGAAATTGTAAAGAATATAAATAAATTTACTTAAATTCAATATGAATTTAGTCAGACTCACATGCAAATCTAAAAGTTTATTTAAATTCACATGAGATTGTTATCGAATGATCAGTTATTGTTGAAAAATATAATTCTAATGATCATTCACATGTGAATAATCTTCTATAAGAACTTGTTATGGTTCAGATTCACATTAATTAGGTGTTGTGAATCTGAACAAAATTTTTGAAGATTTTTTTTTATTTTAGTATATTGATATGGGTGTCTATTGAAAGAGAATAAAAAATTATGAATTTTGATATATTTGGTTTTTTATTTCGATAAAAATAAGCTCTAAAAATAAAAAATAAAAATAAAAAACAAAGTGGGTTTTTTATTATAATCCGCTACATGCGCGTCGAAGTTAGAAATTTACAACTTTATCTGCGCCCATCGATAAATTGCATTATGACGCTCACGATTGGTTCATTGTTTTATTTTGGTTCTCTATTGAACTTTTGTCTATGTATATGTAAATATATATATATATATATATATATATATATATATATATATATATATATATATATATATATATATATATATATGGTTAGGTTCATATGAGACCATGATATTTCATAAGACAGGAAAACGCAATCCTAGCCGTTCATTTTGGTGTAAAACAAAAAAAATCAAAAAATGCAAAATAATTGAAAAAATATTTATTTATTATTTTAGTCATTTTTTTTTAAAAAAAATTACAAAATTCGTGTTTTTTCACAAATAAATTGTAATCAAATTCATTTGTGAATCTCAATTAATTCATTTGTGTATGATCAAAATGTTGAAACATTATGCATCTACTTTAGACATTAAATCCCATATAAATTGTAATTGTACCCGATTTTTTAAAACTATTTTTAATCATTCTCATGTAATTTTACGTAAATCAGTTGTAAATCTCAGTTAATTCAAATGTGTATTTATCAAAATATTAAAATTATAAAGAATATAACTAAATTTACTTAAATCCAATATAAATTAATTTAGATTCACATGTGAATCTAAAATTTATTTAAATTCGCATTAGTTGTTATTAAATGATCAATGATTGTTGAAAAAAAAATAATTTCAATGATCATTCACATGTGAATTATCTTTTAAAAATTGGTATAGTTCAGATTCACATAGATTCGGTGTTTTGAATCTGAACAAAATTTTTAAAGATTTTATTTTTGGTTATTATATATTGATATTGATTATTATTGAAAGAGAATAAAAATCATAAACTTTGATATATTCAGTTTTTTATTTCGATAAAAAATAAGCTCTACAAATAAAAATATAAATAAAATAAGTTTTTTGCTATAATCCGTTACATGTGCGTCCAATTAAGAAATATACATCATAATCTTTGGTCGTCGGAAATTTGTGTTTCAACGCTCACGATTGATTCTTATGTTTCTTGTTTTATTTTGGTTTCTATTGAACTTTCGTGCATGTCTGTCTGTTATATATATATATATATATATATATATATATATATATATATATATATATATATATATATATATATATATATATATATATATATATATATATATATATATATACATATATATATATATATATATATATATATATATATATATATATATATATATATATATATATAATAATAAGTAACTCAAAGCCACATGTCATCTCCTTATTGAATTTGCCACATGTCATTTTTTCATAATTTTAAATTTCTTTAAAAAAAACTAATTGTTTGAACCGTTTCTAACTCGTTAATAATCGGTTTAATTATCACTCAATTTCAAAATTAATTATTATCATACAATTTGAAAATTAATTATTTTTTAATATCATATTATTTTTTAATGTTTAGAATGATTTGGGACATAATAGAGAGACAACTGAAATCATAATATTTTGAAGAACGATTCCAGTCATAATAGTAAGTTTTATTTTAGTACTGGTGACATTCTCATAATATTTAGTCTCCACATATGAACCTATATATATATATATATATATATATATATATATATATATATATATATATATATATATATATATATATGGATAAAAACTTATTTTCAAAAAAATCTTCTTACAAACATACTAATATGATGTCTAGATTGATCTCTTAAATTTTAATAATTTTTGAAATTTTTTTTAATTTTTTGATTTTTTTATAAAAATAAAAAATAAAAAATAAAAAATATTTTTTCAAATTTTCATGATGTTGCTTGTTTTATAGATAATTAAATTTAAAAAATTGGATTTTTAGAAATTTTTTTTTAAAAAAAAATTATGGCCTAAAAACTAAATGAGTGGAATAAAAATAACTCAACAAACCATATGGTGACGAGTGTCACAATATGGTTGGGGACTCATTATATATATATATATATATATATATATATATATATATATATATATAGGGTCCGGTTCCGGTGAGGACTCTTTTTTCAGTGAGGACTCGCGAGGACACCTTAAAAAAATTGAAAAAAATATATAAAAAAATACAAATCATAAAATCGAGAATAGTACTATATCATTATCAAAAATAAATTTGAAAAAAAAATTTGCATCATTGCAAAACGTAATGATGCAATTTTTCTGTTTTTATTTTGGATCATTATTTCATTATAAAAAAAATAATGATCGAAAAATTTTTTTTAATCTTTTTTTTCTCCGATATAGTAATATGATCCATTTTATTATTTATATTTTTTTATATTTTTTTTCAATTTTTTTAAGATGTCATCGCAAGTCCTCATTTTAAGAAGAGTACTCATCCGATCCTGATTATATATATATATATATATATATATATATATATATATATATATATATATATATATATATATATATATATATATATATATATATATATATATATATATATAATGCAATAAATTTAAGGACTTATAATGGTATATCTCCACATGATCTATTTGGAATCATTCTTGTCTTGGACTTTTATTGGCGTCCCACATTAAAGAAACCAAAACATGAAAAAGACGAGTGCGATGATTTGCTAGATCCATCCACTGATCCACACATCCGTTCTAATCATCATACCTCAAAAACAAACAACAAGAAATATAACTTTGTAGCACAAAAACAAAATTTAAACTCTTATTTAAATCGCCAAGAAATAACATAAGCCATCCAATCTCTTTCCTTTTAATATATATATATATATATATATATATATATATATATATATATATATATATATATATATATATATATATATATATATATATATATATATATATATATATATATAGTGTTATTTAATTTCGTGAACCAATATTATATCAAGAACTTGGAAAAGAATATTTGGCCCAAAATTTTCAATAATACTCGCTATGGGGTAGGACGCACCTTGCGTCCCTTGCCAAGTCAGATCAGGAACACGGCAAACCCCCACCCCCCCCCCCCCCCAATTGCGTCTTGCGCCTCATGTTCTGGGTCGTCTCCTTGGGCACGCGTAGGAACGGCTATTCCTCGGAATCTTCTTTCCCCAACAACATCGGAGTTGTAAAGTCTCAATTCATACACTATTCATTTAATTAACAAAATCAAAGTATAAGGAAATATGTCCCAAATTTTTTGCTTTTCCAATGGCACAAAATAATAAGTGTGGTGCATCATCGAGTGTTATAAAAAATATACAACAGTCATGGCAAGTGTATTATACATGTACAATCTTAACAAAGGAATTTTTAAGTAGTCTAAATCTCATGCCTCTACTTCATTAGAAGGTTATGTAGTACAAAAGTTTCACTAATCTATATTAACATCCAACCACAAAAGAAATAAGACAATTGTCTTGTGAATACATAAATTTTTTTTAATATATCACAGTTTACCGACAAGTATGGGAAGTACATTTGTCAAGTCAAAACCACAAGAACGAGCAGTCGCCATTTGGTCGGCCCCTTCCCAAAATGGTCTTTTCAAATGGGGGTCTTACCCCCAACCACCAAGGTCGGACCTCGTCGTGGTCATAACAATGAGAGTCACAATCTCAATCCACCGAGGCCGGACGTTGTCATGGATATGAATTCTCTAAGGCAAGTCCTCGTCATGGATACATGGGCGTCTCGAGCCTCATCCTCGCAAGGGATGTATGTCTAGACATCCTTTTAACATGACTTAACTACATTTAGTACAATCAAACTATTAACCTAGGGGACTAGGTTCCAACTTAACACACTATCATGCACCATTCATACCAACCATAATGTTTAACCATTGAAATACATTACGAATCTCAATATAAGCACACATTACAATCAATTTGACATGTATCCAAAGTAGTGTGGTATTATGTACTCACATTGGCTCTTGATTCAGTAGTTAAGACAAGTCTCTTGTCTTGATTGCCTTTGGCCTCTCCACCTCTTGCTCTTGCAATCTTATAATCATGATCCCGTACGATTCACATTAACACATAGCTTTATGTGCTTAACATGACAAGTACTATATTGTACTCGTCTTAATGAGTGTTTGGCTACCAATTAAGCCTATGACTTAATCCATTAAGTCGAAGGTAAGGATGTTCCCATAATTCAATATTCTAGGTAGGGGTGAGCGTGGTGCGGTTAGGCGTGGTTATTGGCCAAAACCGTACCGCTAACCACAAATGCGGTTATTAAATTTTCAATAACCAAATGGTGCGGTGCGGTTATGCGGTTGTGGTTATTAACCACATATATTTGGTGTGATTATTTTGTACGATTATTATGCGCAGTTTCTTTAACCATATGGATTTGCTACTTGTTTTACGATTTAACAAATTAAAGATTAAAATAAGCAACCACATATTAAAAATTTCTCTCAAACTTACAAGTTACAACTACATATTAATTAATATAAAAACTATATAATTATTTAATTATACGGTTAGCGGTGCGGTTATGTTAGCGGTTATTGAATGCGGTGCGGTTGCGGTTATTTTGGTATGATATATGTCATATAACAACACCGCACCACAATTTTGCGGTTATTTCAAAATTGAAAACCCCACTAATAGTTATTGTTTCGGTTGCGGTTAATCGGTTTCGGTTTTTGCAGTTTTTTTACCATGCGGTTTGGTTTTTACTCACCCCTAATTATAGGGATCCCATCATAGCTCCAATGTTTAACAATCTCAACCCATATTTGTTTCTCATCTAGCATGATACTTGAAACGAGGAAACATAAGTCTTGGATATAACATAGCTTTTAATGTTACATTACTAGATCAAGATCACAAATCAACATGTCTTAGACCATAACTCACATCTTGTATCATATTCTCCAACCATTAACATGTTTTACTTATCACAATGAGCTTCAAACACTTTTATCACTTTCATATCATAATTTCACATCAATAACACTAACTTTGCTAGAAAATAGTTTGCACATTATCAAAGAACATTTATCTAGCCATAACTCATCATATTGTTCAAATCTAGAATTTTGGGGTTTGTTAAAACTCATACATATGATGGAAATTAATACAAACAAAGCATGAAGTTTGAGTTCTTACCCTAGTGCGATCAACTAGTAGCTAAATCCTTTTGAAAACACCCTCGATCTTTGAAGAATCCAACCATACACACTAAAACCTTAATAAGACACACTAGTTCTTGGGAGAAGTTTTTATGATTTGTGGGGTGAAAACCCACATTTAATTAGTTTTCTTCGGGGCAAACCAAGACTTATTGGCTAAACCCACCATTTAGTGAGTTGGACCAATTATATTGCAATAGTTGTGTCTGTGTCGCGAACTCGTCGTGTAGCCATCCTGGACGTGTCGCGGTCCTATACGATTTCAAGACGATTTTGGGTCCCCCCCCCCCCCCGATAGAACGCGTCGCATTCTTACCTCTAAGGCGTCACGTGAGTTAAGACCAAAATTAATGTCAAATCCCCTAAACACCAAACATGGTCATCTACTTTCGAATGTTTCGCATAGAATATCAATCCACTTTAGGACGTGTTGCGTCCCCCATATAGACGCGTCGTGTAATTTTTCTCAAAAAGCTATTGTCCCACGAGAATTTGCTAACTTCCACAATTATGGACTTCAAGTCTCCAAACTTACTCCTATGGTCCAAACATATATTTTAGCACATCCATATCATAAAATATTCAAATTATATAGTTCTTACCAAAAATTGACCAAATTACCCCTATGGTCAAGTTTTACCTTACTAACATTAAATTTATACACAAGTGCAATTACATATAAATGTATGGTTCTCACAATTTCCAATCCTTTGAGAGGATTTCGTCCTCAGAATCATGCCATAGTCCACAAAATTCGGGTATCGCTCATTATCTCTTTCTTTATCTCCCAAGTTAAATTTGGTCCAAGAGAATGTTTCCATCTCACAAGTACCAATTCCATTTCTTTGTTTCTTAACTTTTTGGTCTTTGCTTCTAATATGACAACGGGTCCTCGACCAATTTGTTGGGGGATTCAACTCTCAAATATTTTAAATGGATCACATTATCTAATTTACCATGGAATTTCTTCAAGTAACATACATGGAAACTATCGTGAAGACCTTGAAGCTTCATTGGTAATTCCAATTTGAAACCTTGAATTCTCACATTCTTCTTGAAAGGCCCAATGTACATAGGGCTCAACTTTCCACTCTTCTTGAATCTCATTACCCCTTTCTATGGTGACACATTTAACATTACCAAATCTCCCACTTTCATATCATACAACCTCTTTTTCAAGTTAGTGTAGCTTCTTTGTCTATCTTAAGCTACTTTCATGTTTGATTTAATTACTTTGATCTTTTCGTTGGTTATTCTAACTAATTCTGGTCCTGTAAGCTTGTGTTCTCTCCAATTTCCAACCAACATGTTGGAGTTCGATACTTTCTACCATACAAATATCCACTAATGGTAAATATTCATCCTACTTCCGACCAAAATTGATTACACAAGCTCTCAACCTATCCTCAAGTGTTTGAATGGTGCTCTCATTTTGTCCATCAATTTGAGGGTGGTGTGTCGTGCTTAAGTTGACTCGTTTCCCCATCTCTTCTTGTAACAATTTTAACAATCATGAAATAAATCTTGTGTCCAGGTCAGACACTATTGTGGATGGTACCCCATGCAATATAACCACTTCATCAACATACAATTTTGCCAAATTTTAGGTGGCATAAATTCACTTGTGCGCAAGTTGCACATTTTGAAATGTACTTTGCAACTCTCCTGTTAATTTTGCACACCAATAAAGTTTCTTTAAGTCAAAATGAGTCTTTGTACTCCCAGGGTGGACGGAGTATTTAGACTTGTGAGAATCTTCCAACTCTACTTTTATATTTCCCCCACACTTTGGAATCCGAATTTATCTTCTAAGAGTCTTCAACTGTCAGTGGTCTTCTTCGAATTCGCACTTTTTCCAAGTTTTTCATTCCTAACATTTTCCTCTTTCAAATCCTTCATATGAGCCTATCTGATTTGTTCGATTAGACTCGAAACTACCTCTATCATCATAGACCTTACGACTCAAGGCATCGACGACAACATTCACTTTCTCTTCGTGGTATATGTTTCACAATCATAATAAGTCATGAGTTCCAACATTATCCTTTGTCTCCTATTCAATTCCTTTTAGGTAAAAACATATTTAAGGCTCTTGTGATTAGTGTACAACTTGCACTTCTTACCGTACAAGTAGTCTCTCCAGATTTTGAGAGCAAAGACTATAACGGTCAATTCCAAATCATGAGTTGTATAACGGGGTCTCCACATCCTTTTATTTCCTTGATGCGTACGCGATCCCTCTACATCATTGCATAAGCATGCAACCGAGGCCTTTGCTAAAAGCATTACTATAGACCACAAAATCGTACATCCCTTCGGTTAGTGAAAGAATAGGGGCTTCACACAGCTTGCGTTTCAATAACGATAAGGCTTGTTCTTGCTTCTTATCCCACACAAACTTTGGGTCTTTTTCTTTTCAGTGATGATAACGGCACATCTATGTAGGAAAAAATTTTAATAAATTGCCGATAGTACTTTGCCAATCCAAGGAAACTTCTTACTTCGGTCAGAGTTTCGAGGGTTCCCATTTCATCAAGGCTTCTACTTTTGTAGGGCCTAACTTTATCTCCTCACAAGCCACAACGTGCCCTAAAAATTACACCTCTCGAATCCAAACTCTATACTTATAGATTTTGGAATAAAGCTTTTCTCTCTTCAAGACTTACAACATCTCTCGTATATGGAGCTCGTGATCCTCCTCATTTTTCAAAAAACAATAATATCATCGATGAACACAAGCACAAATTTATCGAGGAAGGGTTTGCATGCGCAATTCATAAGATCCATGAAAATCGTCGAGGCATCCGTATGACCAAACGGCATCACAAAAAATTCGTAATGACCATATCGGGTGTGAAATGCAGTCTTTTCAAAGTTGCTCTCCCTCAACAGACTTGATGATATCCAGATCACAAATCATTTTTTTAAAAGAAACTGACCCTCTACAATTGATTGAACAAATCGTCAATATGAGGTAATGGGTAACGGTTCTTTATCATAGCGTTGTTCAACTCTAAGTAGTCGATGCACATTCTCAATAAATTGTCTTTCTTTTTCATGAACAATACAAGGGCTCACCGGAGTAAAGAGCTGGGGAGAATGAGCCGCTTTCAAGAAGTTCTTGGAGTTGAGACATCAACTCCTGCATCTAAGTCGGTGCCAGACGGTACGGTGTACAGGCAATGGGTGTAGCAACCGGCACGAGGTCAATCCAGAACTCAACTTGTTCCTCGTGAGGCAAGCCTGGAAGGTCATCAGGGAACACTTTCGGGAAAATCTCGAACTGCTAAAATTCCTCCACCTACCTTTTCTCTTTACGCCCATTAAGAACATAGGCTAAGAATACCTCACACCCCTTCGATAAACACTTCCGCGCCTTTATCGCAGAGATGATACATGGAAATTTATTGCCGCAATTTTTATACACATATGCCTTATCTCCCTCAGTAGTTTTTACAGAGATAATTCTCTTTCCACACAATATTTTTGCGTTATTGGCTCCAATTCAATCGATGCTCGCAACAACATCAAACCCCTTGATTCCATCAGAAGTAAGTCAATTTTGGAAATTTGACCATTAATCTTAATTGCATAGTTCGGGGTACATATGTCAGACTGACACGCTCTTACCATCCGCTATGTCTATGGTATAAGTTTATCATAAAGTTGCTAAAGGTGCGTCAAGTTGTGAACAAAAGTCATGCAATACAAACAAAAAATTGGCACCCGAATCAAATAGCATACGAGCGAAGTTAGAGTCAACAAGTAAAGTACCTGTCACCACATCATGCATAAACCCGACATCTTCTTCTATCCTCTAGAAAGCTCGCTCCCACACTTTCCTTGACTCTTCTTTCTTGTGAGTGGTGGAAATCAATGTCTCGGTACCTCTCGTTAGACATTGCATGCTATTGTGCCCCTTTTTGTGACACGAATAGCATTAATCTCCCTTTTACCCCGTTGTCTACATTCGAAGGCTTTATGGCCCCGTTTTCCATAGTTTCAACAATCAAGGTTCTTGTAAGGGTACTCCCCTTAATTGGTGGAATTTTCCACAGTTCAGACACTTCTGTCCATCTTTAACAAATCCAATTTTTTGTGACATTCATAGGATTACATTATTATAATTTATATATATATATATATATATATATATATATATATATATATATATATATATATATATATATATATATATATACCAGTTTTATTGGTTTGGTTGATAAATATATTTGTTGGTTTTCCTTAGTACATATTTGACAGCCTAATGCAAGCTACCACAATGTAATACCCAACAGTAGGGCTAAAAGTTTAAAATTATTAATTTATTATCATTAATTTATGAGGTATATTTCAAGAATAAAAGTATTGAGACCTTCCAAGAAAAGAAATTTAGGAATGCATTATTTAACAAACACCATTTTCTATATTTTGGATTTTAAATTTGTATTTATAATGTGATGCGGTTATTAATGTAATTTAGAAACCTCCTTTTGGAAATTTGCTTCTTAATGCTTGGTATACCACATACTTTAACCTAATAGGACCTTCATGATTTATATATATATATTGTACTTGAGAATTGATATAGGAGATAATGATCATAGTACGTGGTAAAACCATAACTTGTATGTAATGCAACCTACCATAATGTAACACCCGCCAACGGAGGCTATAAGTTTACGATTATTAATTTTAATATCATTGATTTATGAGGTATTTCTCAAGAAGAAAAGTGTTAGTACCTTCTAAGAAAAGAAGTTTAGGTATGCATTAAATTTTAATGTAAGAGGCACATTTTGGAGTTTTTCTTGTAATAAGAGGCACATGTATATTTAGATGGCCGTGAAAATGGTGAAGCACATAACTACACGATTTTGTATTCTTCTATCAAGCCATATACAAAAGATTCCAACTTTGATTTGATAGTCATTTGGATGCCACTAATGGGTCTCTAAGACATGTATGAGAGTAACATATAGTTTGGGAAAATCATCAATAAAGTCCTAATAATTTGGTCAAATTTATAAAAAGTCTCAAATTATTTTTTTATAAAAAATGACAGAAACCCGACTAATGTATTCAAATTAGCTTATTTTAACATTTTCAGCAGGTTACCTTGACACATGGAAAAAACTACATATTTTATCTTCAATAATGTCTCAATATTTGGTCTAGTTTACAGAAAAGTCCCAATATTTTTATCTTCAATAAAATCTGATATTTTGACCCAGTTTACGAAAAAGTTAAGTATTTTTACATGTATTTACATCTTTAATAACGTATTTATATGTTTAAAAATGTACTTTTATGTATTTATAAAAAATACTTAAAATAAATATTTAATAACGTAAAAAAACTTAAAAACATCTTTAATAACCTATTTATATGTGTTTAATACGTATTTATTCATGTATTTATTCCGAATATGGATTTCGGTAAGTTTGCTTACTAGGATTAGACAGAACAAGACTAGAAAGTGACTGAACAAATTTGAATTGCACGAAACTAGATGATTATTAATATAGTGTTTGGTAAGACGCAAATACATGTAAAATACATAAATACATGTAAAATACATAAATTCATTTAAATAAATAATCTTAAATTATGTTTAAACAAACAGTTTCAATATTTATTGTTTAATTTAGGTTCCGATAGCAATAATTTCGTGATTTCAAGTACAATATCCAATAATAGTTGCTATAAATTTTGAATAGAATTCATTTTGTTAGCTAATTCTGAAGTTAATTATGTTGTTTATTTTTATTCATTTTTAAGTATTTTTATGTATTTTAAATAAATACATGTATAAATATATAAAAATACGTTTTCAAATGTATAAATACGTTATTAAAGACGTAAATACATGTAAAAATACGTACGTTTTTTCAAGTAATATGAGCCAAAATGCGTAAAAATAAACAACATAATATTGAGACTTTATTGAAGATAAAGATGTTTGGACTATTCCTTAAATTGAGCCAAAATATTATGACTTTATTAAAGATAAAACTGAAGGGTTTTATACAAACTATGAACTAGAAAATTACCTAAGTTCACATGCAACCCTAAAAGAGATCTATGTTTTCTTCTATAAACATATAATATAAAACCTAAAGGCCAACATTTATTTCTAAAGATCAAAACAAGAATTACCAACCTTTGAATCTTGTTCTTGAAGCTAGCAGCAAAGAGATCCTGTCTCAAATGCAGTCACATCCAAGCAACGGAGGAGAGAAGACAGCAGAATATCCTCAGAGAGATGAAGTTGGCGCAGACTAGGGTTTCCCAGGGGTTTCCTATTTATAGTTTCAAGTGGCACAGCTTAAAACCCTAGAGCACAACACTTGACAAGCCTTTAGTCAAATGGGCAAGGCTTTACTAAACCCTAATTAGGGTTTCGAGATTTGTGGTGTCACCACTAAATCTCACCACTTTCACCCCTGTCCACTGGCCAGTCAATATTCAACTATTGAATAATTACAGAACCAGTCCCTGTATTTTTAATTAATTAAATTAATCACTAAATTAAATCCAATTAATTATAGATTAATTTCTAATTAATTATTATAGTTTCTAATTAATATATTAACACTTAAATATATTAATAAACTATTTATTTATATCTATTGATTTATTAAACAATTAATAAATCAATCTTTCTCTCTACTGACTTCTACATCAATCCTCCTGCTATGAGGGCAACCCAAATGGATTTTGCTTCAATTAACAAGATAAATACAATTTACAGTCATGGCTTAGACACCTAAACCAACAAAAACATGTAGTTTATCTGGTGAAAATGTTTAAAAATGTTAATTTGAATACATTAACCGGTATTATGTCTTTTTCGTAAAAATATTAATTTAGGATATTTTCATAAAGTGGTTCAAAATATTGAGACTTTATTAGAGATTTGTCGAGTTATTTAAGACTAATTATATTATGTAGAAAAAAAGACTAAAACAGCCTAATCCCATAAGACTTTTGCTCAAAACAGCACAAATTAAGCCCCTTTCCTCAAAATAGCCAAGGATTTCGCATGTGGCTAGTGCCACTTGCTAAATGCTCATTTCGCCTGCTAAATGCTCTAGGTCAGCTGCTAAATGCTCTAGGTCACTTGCTAAATCCTCCAGGTGACCTGCGAAATCCTCATTGGGTTAGGTTAGGGTTCTTAGTGCTTCATGGGTTTAAGGTTAAGGATTGTCCGAGTTTGAACGCTCATAGTTTGTTCATACGAAGTCTGATTTACCTAAAATTTTTTTCTAATGTGAAGTGTATTACTAGATGTGTTCATAAACATCAAAAAAAACAAAAATTTGATGTCGAAAAGTGTTACTTCTGAAGCTCAAAATAAGGTTGTCGGTAACGTGGAATTTTTTCCAACTTTGAACCCTCATAGTTTTTTCATATGAACTCCGATTTAGCTAAAAAAATTTGTAACGTGAAGTGTATTAGTATATGTTTTGTTAAACATCAATAACACTAAATTTTGAGGTCGGAAAGCGTTACTTTTGTAGATCTAAAATAGATTGTCGGTAACATTTCTTTTTTAGTCCAACTTTGAACGCTCATAATTTGTTCATACGAACTCTGATTTAGCTGATTTTCTGTAATGTGAAGTGTAATAGTATATGTGTTCATAAAAATTATTAACCCAAAATTTTGATGTCAGAAAGTGCTACTTTTGAAGCTCTAAATAAGGTTGTAGGTAACGTGAAATTTTATATTTTTGTCCAACTTTAAACCCTAATAGTTTGCTCTTGCGAACTCCGATTTAGCTAAAAAAGTTTGTAACGTCAAGTGTATTAGTATATGTGTTGTTAAAAATCGTTAACCCAAAATTTTGATGTCATAAGATGGTACTTTTGAAGCTCCAACTTTGGAGGGTCATATTTTGCGCATAGTATGTGTTGTTAAACATCATTAACTGTCTGTTTCGGTCTTTGTCATTCAGGGGCCCGATCTCATGCAACATCATCAAGTTGCATAGTAGTGGGTCCCCTTTGGAAACAGGAGCAACGACATGCTGCCAAAAGACTGTGGTATCGAATATGGCACATTGCGGATCTGTTAGGCGATCTATCGCCTCGCGTATCTTATTACCCATGCCTTTAAAATTCATGTCACATCTCAATGTTTTATCATGATGCTGTCAATTCAGTAAAAACAATGTTATTATTACTCATATATGTATAGGATTTTAATTTTTAAGGTTTTTCGGATAAAAAAACGACCATTTAGCGGTTGAGGGGCATCACATGCTAAATCCTCTGCAGTGATGTAGCTCATGTCATCTGCTAAATGCTCTCACTCACCTGCCAAATGCTCTCAGCTCATAAACCCTAATTTTTGTGCTTTAAAGGCTTGTACAATAGGCTTAAAAATTTTGTAGGTACACTAATCTAAGGCTTAAAAAGCTAAACTATTAACTAGGGAAAATTAATACATAAAAGAGAACATCAAATTTGAGACACTCACGTGTTTCCATGTCGAAAATTTCTGAGAAGCCATTTGAGAGCGTTTTTCGGCTACGATAATGAAAAAATGAGGTCTTTTTCAAGGATTTATATACTTGGGCTGATGGGTCAGGCCCATTAGCATTTCGCATCCCATCAAAGGAGTTAGTAGCCTATGAGAGGAGTTCGAAGCCATCGAGTGTGGCTGGTGAGGAGTTAGCAGGCGATTTGGGGATTTAGCAGGTGACATTAGTCAGCTGCTAAATGTTCGGCTATTTTGGGGCAAATGCCTTAATTTATGTTGTTTTGAGAAAAACCCTTATGAGATTAAGCTGTTTTAGTATTTTTTTTTTCTCTATTATATATTGCTTAAATTAGTACCTTTGAGTTGAATTATTGATATTGTGATACTATAGTGCCAATTGTAGGTGTCTTTTGACTTAAAGGGTGCATGGAGGAGCATTTTGAGGTAACAATGTACACAAACAAAGGTTAGTACATACCGTTCTAGTTAAGAAATTGTAATGTAGAACGTTCAGTGCTTTAGTTATAAAATCCGTGTCAATAATAAAAATTTGAATAAGATACCCGAAATAATATATATTTAAAAGGAAGAATTGCATATATATCCTTACAAATTTTGAATATTACCTTTATATCCTTACAAATTTTAAAATTACATATATATCATTATAAAGCTATAAATTTTACATATATGTCCAGACTCATATTTTTATTAGGATTAATCAATTTAATATTAGAAAAACTTTTCTAAAACGCAAAATAACTCATGAAATTACTAAAATACCCGTCTAAACTAAACCCCTTTAATTCTAAACAAAAGCCTTTTTTTCATCTAAAATTGCTCAAGCAAAATGCCCTGGGTCGTTTCTTGTCTTCATGTTTGTATATAGCTGTTACTTTGTTCTTATTTGACATCAATATATAACCCTTCTTTCCCATTGGTAGATAGATTAAGGGGTACAATTTTAAGTAATCGATATTTAGTCACCACGCTATCAACGTAAGTGTTAGGCTAGCTGTCATGGATATTTATAACAAAGGTCTCAATTAGATATCATGTTATATTTTCAATTGGTCCATAAAATATAAGCCATATGTTAACATGGAAGCACCACTACATCAATTTGCTGCACTACCGTTAATAGGTCTATACAACTACTTAACATTGCATGACCCTAGAACTCCAAGATAACCTGCACAATTTTATTTAGGAAAAGGGTTTAGTTTGAAAGATGACCCTGGAACTCGAAGATAACCTGCACAATTTTATTTAGGAAAAGGGGTTTAGTTTGAAAGGGCGGTTTCGGTAATTTGAGTTTTAGATGATTTTTTTATCATTAATTTGATTTAATGCTAAATAAAACATGCGTTTGGATATAAATGTAAATTTTATTATTTTCGATGGACATGTATGTAATTTTAAATTTTGAAAGAATATAGACGTAATATTTAAAGTTTGTAAGAATATATATGAAATTCTGCTTATTTAAAAAGTCCCCAATTTCAACCTTCATGCTCACTTGAGCCATTTTTCAAACTCATAATCATTTTGTTTAATGACCACCTAAAAAATCATTTTTGAGACTTCTAAATAGGTTCCATCCAATATAATGTACAACTATTCATGACATTAATACAAATGAAAGATAATTAAATTCTAAAAAGAAGACAAAAAGACATAGAGGCCCCTCCTTTTCTATTGCTTTTTTCACCCAATATCTTTTCTTTCCTTTCAATTGATTGCTCAATATAAAAGTGTCAAGCCGTCGGGTACCCTTTGTCGCTACTCGGTATTACACTCACTTGACCACACCACTTATTTTTCCTTTTTAGACAATTCACATTCTTGAAGGGTGTAAACTGTAATAAACAGAAAAAACAAGGGCCTAACTGTAAAAGCCCTATATCATCAGAATCTCGCATCTTCAAAGCCGTGTAAGTCGCTGACTCTATTTACCGACTTTCTCATCATCGCCACTTTAGCCAGCCGATCCGCCACTCGCCAAGCCGATGTCGGCGTTAACGGCTCACCTTTCTCGTCCGTATAAGCCGCGGCTCTCCTTCCAACTTGCTGAGCCTGACTTTGAGCCTTGCGCCGCCGTTGAAGCTCGCTAATCTCGGCTTCTAAGCCGAGCAAAAATTCATTACCAGGAGCCGGCTTTGACTGGTGCATTAATGCACGAGCCGAGAGAAGCATGTGGTACGCGCCGGTTAGATCGTTTCGATCGGTTAGCCGGCTTGACTCGGCTAAGGCTCGAGTTGTGATGAAGAGGTTTCTCAGCCGTTGGATGTTTGGGGACGATGATCGGACGGTGTTGGGGCGAGGTACAAGTAAGGCTTGTTGTTTACCGTAGATGATTTCCTGACTTGTTGATTCCCTGTAACAGCATCGCACGGATAGTATCTGGTGGGACCTCAACGCGGAGGATGGTACTTTCAATTCAACTAATAATTCTCTCTCTTCATCGGCAGACAATTCTCCGATCCGGACGGCGCCGGATCCAAGGACGATCGGGTGCGGTGTACGTGAATAAACCGCCGCGATTGCCGCCGGGGCGGAACCGGAGACGAATCCTAGTTGTAATTTGAGATCCTGAACAACCACGCTTAGAAAGTTTCCAATGCATTTTGCGAACTCGTTATCTTTGGACACGCCGAGGTTCAGTGAATGTATGGGAATGTCGAGGCGCGAGTGAGAGTAACGCGTCGATGAAATGGATGATGATTGATCGAGGACTTCGGAGAGTAGGACGATGGTGGCGACCGGGTTTTTCTCTCGACGATCTTCTAAAACTTTTATGGCCTTCTTCACGGCGTCTTTTGAATTGGATGAACCTTCGAGAACGGCCATGGATTCAATGATACGACGCGCAGCTCGTCTGCCGTTCGTTGTCATCCTCCTCAATGGTAATAATCTCTTGGAATACGATGAGAATGCCACAATTGAGAGACGGTCTCTGGATGAAAGTGATGAGACAATTGATTTCATTGCTCTTTTGATAATCTGCAGCTTTTCGCATGTCATTTTACCGCTGACATCAACGACTGTGACCAAATCGATTGGTGCTCTGCGTTGTGTTTTTTCCGGTGCCGCTGGAGCTTTTACTCTCAGAACAATTGCGTATGTCTCGTGCCGCCGCGAAGAAGCGATCACTGCTGCCTCCGGCAAAAGCCGAACATCGACATCTCTTGCATGATCATCATTAGAAGTGTTACTGCCTCCATTAACATAAAATCCTTGGAACTCATCGATTGACTCTTCGTCGCAAGTTTCATCAGATTCTGGAATTGGAATGAACCGAGCTTTGGGAGTTAACGATGTTAATGGCTCGTCATCGTTATAAACCTTCAAATCAGAGCGTAATGGTTGCTGTTTCGGAGATTCGTTGTTCCTAACAACATCATCCATGAAGAACCGCGTAGCCAGCTTTTCTCTGGTTCTTTCTTCTTCCTCCTGGTACTTCTGATTCTGTTCGTCTACAGACAACAGAGGCATATCTTTCCACAAACAGCTACAAACAGGACAAGCAAGGCTTCCTTCTTTCTTGACGTGATCCGCGATGCACGGGAAGTGAAAACAATGAGAGCACTCCGCGGTGAAAGTTGCCATTCCTTGCCCTCTCTTCATGCTCTGCAAGCATAATCCACATCTACGCTGCAGATTCATAAACCAGATTATCAGTAACAGACAATAATGAAACACGAAACCGATGATCACCAAAATGCACAAATTCTAACCACCATGAACTCAATCTTACCGTGCAAAGGCCTAAACTCGATTTGAGGAAAGTGAACGGAGAAGGAGAGCGCGGCGACGAAGGATTCGATGACCGAGTGAAACACCTCGGGCTATTCCTCGTTTCGCATTGAAGCCTCGGACTGACAGGGACTGACGAAGACGGCGCCGGTACAGTGGCGGTGGTCCGACAACGGAGGTTTGGACTAGAAACCGACTGAGATCGGAGCGGAGGCGTAGATGGATTTGAAGAAGAACTAAAGAAACCAAATCTTCTTCCAAATTTAGGAGTAGTACTCGAACCATTGCCATTGCCAACGACATGTTCATACTCAAGCTCTTCCATGGAAGCCACGGTGGTTGAATCAGCTTCTCGAGGAATCGATGTACAGAAAGCCCTTCTCCATCCTAACACCATCTTTTTCCGTAAGTTTCTTTCACTATCCTTTCTCGCTGAAAATTTTCTTTCTTCTCTGATGATTATGAGTAATCGGGTATAGGGGGATCGTAGATTTAACAGTGGAATTGAATCGATAATAATTGAGAAAACAACAAGAAAAGTTAAGGTGGTTGAATTAAACAAAGCTGGGGGATCATAAATGGATTAGTTATTACTCATAGAAAAGCCCCGTTATTCTTCTTCTAGTTACAGAAAAGTTGTCTGATCTTCTCTTCTCTTTGTTTTTTTATCAGTGTTGGAGGTCAGATGAGGGATCAACACAACACAGCAAAATTATTATATAGTACGAATACAGAGTACAGACTACTCCTGTATATATCATCAAGGTAATTTCTTTTTTCATTTCCAACATTATCCTTCCGTCCAAATAAGTTTTGACTCGAGTAAAATATAAATATTATAACAGATCTACAAATACGAGGAAAAAGAAAAACAAAATATTCATAAAAAAAACTTTAATTGGTATTTTTTTTTTTTAAGTAGTGAAATCGTGTTTATTTTAATAAAACAAACTTATTACATAGAGACGTTGGGCAAACGGGCAACAAGCTGCGCCGCTAGCCCTTTTTGAATGGCAAAACTGATACGCCTAAAAACAAAATCCAAAGACCTAAGGGACATGATGTTACTCTGCATAACCCGTTGAACTCTGTTGAGTAGCTCCACAGCTTCAGGTGCGAGAAAACCAAAGGTATCAAAAGCGAAAGGGATAAACACATGTAGTAAAAGAAAAATTTTCAAATCGCTGATACAAATAACTACAGTAATAAAGTGTTTGTATGTTATTATTGCAGAGTTATTGTTTTTTAAAAGATTGTAAACCTAAAAATGTCTGCATATTTTTTTATTTTTTGCAGACATGGACCAAACACTTTTTACATGTTTTAACATCTTCTAATTTGAAAAGAAGTAAATTTTTATATAAATTATTAATAATTATTGATAAAAAATAATTGAAAAAATAAAAAGTTAAATATACAAAAATACATAATTTGATAAATAATTCAGTTTATTTTAGTCTTTCATGGACTTTAAAAAACAAACAGTCATATTGCATATTCCAGACATTTGATTAAACTCTTTTTTTGTGGATGTAGATGTCTACAGATATAGACTGTTTACATTTTAAAAAACAAACACCAATTAATTCTTTTATTGGGCAATAAAGTGTAAAAAAACGACCTGGAGATTAATTTTCTTATTGGAGTTATATGTTTTGAAAAAAAAACGCATCCTATAATGGTTAAATAAAAAATAAATTTTTTGAATGTATCAAATAAAATTCAAATTATGATGCTTTTATAAAATTTAAAATGTCATGTAATGATTTTTTAACAAAAAAAAAAAAAAAACAGCCTAAAATCACATTACTATGGGTTTTATTAAAAATGGCCAAAAAACACTAAAAGAGCTAAAATCATATGTCGACCAATATTTTTTGATAAAAATAAATTGTGAGGATAATACATTTTTATGTAAAATTTATTTGAGTTTTTCTGAAAAGAAAAACACTATTTTGTTATAAAAAATCTTACCGTTTAATTTAACATATATTTGTAAATCTTTGACAAATAATAATAACATTTGTATAACATTTTACTCGTTAAAACAAAATTAGTTGTTATTTAGCAAAATATGTAACATAATAACAACTTAAATACCATATATAACAACTTACCACATGTTTACATTTTATTAATAATTGTACAATTTTTTATTGATAGAAAAACATAAATTTATTATATTAAATCATTAAAAAACAATATATGGCATATAAAAACGTAAAAAGGATTTTGGATGGGTGGAAAGTGCTTCCATCGAAAAGTAGGTTGGTATTTATTTGGATATACAAACATTTGCGAGAGCAGACAAGTGGCAGGGTACTTTAGGTTTTCAAGGTCAAATACTGTTTAATTTTAATGAAATTATCAGCACTGGAATGACAGGCTGGTGTGTTAGATGATAGGTACTTCTTACTCATAAGTCAATGCTTCGGATAAACTATTTTTTTCGTTATAACTAATTTTCGAATTTTAATAAAATTTTTGAGTAAATTAGAGTTCTCGATACTTTTTAAAATTTTGTATGAATGATTATTGTAGTTGGTAAATATTACATTTTTTGTTTTTAAAATTGTTAACTCCTAAGCCTAAAAGCTTTGATTCTTCATGCTTTCTCTTCGTCTTCCTTGTTGGCAACTCCAAATGTCGGCAACACCTAAACCGGACTGTATATGTTGTTACCTCTTACGTCGACCAGCTCTTTTGGTCACCGTCACCGCCGACCACTTCCTCTAAAGCTTGTTGTCATCGTCTTTATCCTGCAACTCCATTCTCAGTAATCATGAGTACCCGACGATAATGTTGAAAGTTGTTTAGTATGTGGAGTCTAATCAGAATCGAGGAAGTCTTATTGACAAAAGAATCACCTGACCGAAGCAGTCAGGAACCAAGGGAAGCCTACAGTGTGGCTGATAGGTGCGCTTCAGATCGGATCTTTGTCCTCATCTGAAGAAGGTTCTTCGTCTCTGTTAAATGAATCGATGCGAATCAACAAGTTTAAAGTAGTATCATGAATTCAGGGCATTCAACATATTTTGACAGACTACGTTAGTGGATCAACAGTTGTGTTGGAACCGAAAACATCTAGATCAGCAGGATCAACGCAAGGCTCGCTCCGGTCCGGACCAGTAGGTATGGCTTCGGTTGGGCAATGCGATGCGAAGCAAGTGACGGTGCCAAGAGAAGCTACTTCAGCAGAAGTGTCTCCTAGGTACAAGTTCCCAAGTCTGATACTGATAGAAAGGTGTTCTGTCTAGTATGGTCAATGACTTGTCCCATCAGCTAGCCTAGTGCAAAAAGCATGGTCCTAGAAGATTTGTCATCATCGCTGAAGATCCCATTTGCCCGCTATATATACGATCTCGGTTTGTAACAACGAGAATGTGAATAGTGTGAGTCAAATTGAGAGAGTGTGTAGTAAATATTTGTATAGAGCATTTAGTTGTTTGTTTTTTAAGAGGTAAAAGGTATGCAGTCTGCGGACCACATCTACAAACATACAGAAGAAGAGGTCGACCAAATGTCTGCAGTCTGCAAAAAGAAGACTCTTTTTTTTTAAGTTTTCGGATTGTTAAAATAAACTGAAATTTAAATAAATTGATTTTTTTAAACAACATTGAAATTTAATAAGAAAAACAAACAATTTCCTTCATCAATTCTCACATCCTCACAAAGTCAACAAATAGTTGATTGTCAATGCACAACACATAACATGATAAAACGATCTCATGATCTCAAACATACATGTATAAGTTATAACAAAAGAAAATGATAGGTAACGATAATTCTTAAACCTTTGGGTCGAAGTTACATCATAAAATTACATTATCATATCAAGAATGGTTATTGGCTTCTCGATTAGTGGGTTCACATCATTTAAGTAGGTTCATTCGATTTCAATTTCAAAAACCAAAATGATTCTCAATCAAACTCATAACATTCTAATAAGAAAAACAAACCATTTCCTTCATCATTCTTCACATCCTCACAGAGTAAAAAAAAACATACATGTATAACACAAGAAAACGATAGGTAACACTTTATTTTTAATTTGTGAGTTCCATAATTACAGATACAATGTCCCCTTCTTCAGCCTTTAGAGCCTTGGCAACCATTCACCTGGTCACCCCTGCTTGCGTCATAACCAAATCAATGTCCTTTGGCTCTACCCCACTCTCATCAACTTCATCTTATTCATCAAGTGCCATACCTATTATTGTTGCTTCAGAAGGCATTGATGATACCATCCAGTTTTGATATCACAAATAGAATCTGCAACATCATTAGCACTAACCATCAACAATCAACCAATCATCATGGAAAACTCACCAAAGAAACTCACATTTTTGCTCTTTTTGACAGTCACCATTTCAGCCCTAAAAAATAACTAAGCAACACATCAGGAGTGGCCGAAGAGAGAAGAGATGTCAGAGAGAGAGAACAGACCACCGGTCAGGCGACGGAGGCGTTAGTTCTCGACTGACATCAAGAGCGAACGAAGAGAAAAGAGACGTCGGAGAGAGAACAGACGATCGGTCAGGCGACGGAGGCGTTAGTTCTCGATCAACATGAAGCTGAGTAAAGAAAAAATATTTGCAGCTGTGAATGGTCGACCGGAGAGAGGAGGACGTCGGCTGTGAGTCAGCGACTGGAGACAAAACTGACGTCGGAGGAAGGAAGAAGCAACGGCGGCTAAGCGCCAGAGGGAGGAAGCGAGGTGTAATCAGGAACTGGAGGGAGAGAGCTCTGTAGCGTGTTCAATTTTTTAGGGCACGGTGTGTTTTATTTTTTTGGAAGATGTCAAAAGAGGTACATATTTCACTTTTAGCAAAAGAGGACGCGCAGACCTTTTAAGGCCTGGGGCTGCGAAAAAACAAATAGTCTGCCAATAAAAACTTCTGCGCGCGTCTGCGCACCTGCATAAAAAAGAGCTTAGAAGTGCTTTTCAGAAAAAACAAGCAACCCCTTAGCATTCAAATTAATAAGAGTACCCTTTAGTTCTTATCGTGGACGTAACTTGATCAATCTAGATCAAGTGAACCACTTTATATTCTTGTGTTCTTGTTTGGTTTCTTATGTTCTTCTTGTTATTCTCAGTTGCCTTGATTAAATCGTCTAGAATGTGCATCTGTCGAGGTCCTTAATCCCAACAAATTTGTATAAGAGTTATGGTTAAAGAAGGGAAGATTAAGATCGATATGATTGAAGGTCGCGATTTTGGCTTCTGGAGAATGCAGATAAAATATTATTTGTACCAAAAGAAGCTGCATCTGTCCCTGATTTATGTCAAATTAGATGATATGTAGCACGAGAATGGGATCTGTTAGATCGATAGGCCCTTGGAGTTGTTCAGTTTTCACTAGCGAAGAACGTTGCTTACGACATCGTCGACGAGAAGACAACATACAGCTTTATCAAGGTATTGTCTAACATCTACGAGAAACCCTCAGCTGCTAACAATGTGTATTGATTAGGCGGTTGGTATATACGAAGAAGAAAGAATTCGGGTCCGTGACAGATCATGTCAACGAGTTTAATTCCATAATATCGAGATTGATATTTGTTGACATTGGATTTGAAGATGAACTCCAGACGCTATTGTTCTTATCTTCTCTTCTAGAGAGCTGGTCTGGTACGGTGACTACGGTCAGCAGTACACCCGGTTCGCAGAAGCTCACGTTCATGGGCATTCGTGATTTGATCCTTGGTAAGGACATCCGAAGGAGAAATGTAGGAGAGTGTTTTAGCAGTCTGTAGAGCACAGAACACCTAGGAAGAATGGCCAACTGAGGGAGAAGATGTCGCAAAAAAAAAAAGTAAATCAAGGAGAAAAGGAAATTCGTAAGGCAGGAAAGACATCACCTACTGAAATTGTAGAGAAAGTAGTCACTTTAAAAATCAATACTCGAAACCTTCCATACAACTTAATCATGTACTCACATATGAAGTTTAATGTATCATATGAAGTTCTTCCAAATATATTCAAGTATTTATCTAAGGCATCAACAACTGTCTCATAAACTAGTTGTCGATCTACAGATGTGCATTTATGTAATGGACAAAAACTTCTTTTGAATCTGGCATCACAATGTAAAGTAAACGATAGATCATCAACTATTTGTATGAACAACTCTCTTCACATTCGGACTCGTCTTCTGAAAATGTCATCACCACATACAACATTGTTAGCAAAGTAATTTCGTACCAACCAAGCATCTATCGCTTCACGGTCTCTGTTTACATAAATTCTTCTATTTATTGTAACGCTGGAACTTGTGGTGTCTTGAAGAAGAATAAGTAATGCTGCTTGATGTACGGTGTATAAATTTTGTGTGTTGTTATTCGATAACGATGTAGCATCCGAACTAGATGACGAAGACAAAACGATACTTTCACACACATATTTGCTATCTACAAGCTCAAAACTTGATGATGATGAACCATTTAACAAGCTTTGAAATTGTGTTTGACATCGAAGAGATTGTGAAGTATGACCAGGTCAAATGAGACGAACTGATTAAATTTTAGTCTCACTCAAAATGGTGGAACAAAGCAGAACATGAAGTCAAATGACAAAAAAAAGTCAACTGTTTATCCCTTGTGTTTTCACCTTTGGTACTTGGTAGTGTGATAATCATGTTGATTTATAGATTTTAATTTAGCATTCATATATTTGCATATAGCACATAAATCGACGTGATTAACATACATACTACTAAATATGAAAACAACGGATACGTAACTTATGTGATAGAGATGGCTTCCCATTTTATTTACCAAAAAAAGATTTCAACGTCATATCAATATCACAACAAGACAATCTTCCAACAATTGCGAAAATGGATAAATAAAAAGATACCCCACGACAAGAAAAGAGCAAAAGTTAGTAATTGTTTATTATTTTCAAATAAACAAACATTAAGTAACTAACTTTGCAAACATATTTCACTCGTTTTACCCATAAAAGCAAAATTATTTACATTGATATAATTGGACCAACAAAAAGTCCAACAATGCACAATGAAAGTGATTAAACTACATGTGTAGATGTTTGAGTTTGGATTTACGTATAACTGGTGGTTGTAATATCGTTTTCGTAATTAAATTACTTTTCGTTTGTTCTTTGAAAAAAACAGTGCATGGGTAAACAGCATGGTAGGCAGTTTCTGCATTATATTGTTTGTCTTTATTCCCATTACCACCACACCAACCCTGAACCAACAATAACACGCTCTGTAACCATGCTAAAACTAAAATTATTTAATTTCTAATTAATTTCAACATGACAATTTAATACTATCTTTTATTGTAATTCTTTTACCTTATGATATATGTTTTACTATTTCGAGTAATGTGGAGTTTTATGTAGAAATCACCCCATGTTCAAAGTTGGGAGATTTGAGAAACAAAAAATTAATGAAAATTATTAGAGTATGACTTGAAATTTGGTGACTCAAAGGGATTTATGATTCGACATGATTGAAGTGAATTAACCCGAATGACGAAATTGAAAGAATAAGTATTTGAAGTAGGCTGAGGTTATTAGTCTAATGGATCACTCTGAAAATAGTCGACTAAAAAAGGTACTCTAGTTTCTGTTTGTAGACGTAGGTCATATCATTCAAACCACGTACATTGGTGTGATACGGTCCTATAAGTTTCCATATATGTTGGAGTCTCTCCTCTCTCTTCATAAAAGCTTTTGTGGAGGCACAATTTTGGACTACATATATATTTTAGAAAATTATATGTGCTACCTCTAACATTTTGTTTTGGGCCTGCCACTGGACGTCGCGTGCTGTGTTTGCATATTTATATGGGAAAATCAAAATAACTATTAGTTTGGCTACGTAGAAGTAGTATACCATATTGACCACAATGTTAAATAAACTACACATAATTTCAAACACAAAACATGAAAATGACATTGTCAAATGTGTTTACATTTTCACAAATTTTCAGGGTTTCACGAAACTGTATGTGAGTAAAAGAATGATAATAAACCAACAGTTTGACTATATAGATATACGATGTATCCCGTTGATCCAACATGATAAAACTTCAAGAAGGAAAAGGCGACATGTTGCCAATTAAACGTGTTTATAGTTTTGTAATGTGTTAGGATTTCGTCGACCATTATAAACATAATAAGACCATAGACTAACAAGTTGATTATATACACTTGCTCACGGACTAACCAAACATATTAAAATATGTATTTGAAAAATGAAAACACGACATGTACCATATCGTCAAGCTTTTTTATTTACACTGTTTTCATGAATCGTTGAATGGGTAAAAAAATAGCAGATTTGGAGAAAACTTATAGAACACGTTAAATCATTAAACAGATAATGTTTACTTTATTATACGTCTCATTTTGGTCGTTAAGTTTCTGTTATTAGCCTCACATATATTTTGTTTATTCATCAACACATATTTTAATAATCAATTAAGTACTGCAAATGACATGATTTACTTCTAAAAAGCCATAAATACGAGAATAAATATAGTTTAGGTGTAGGTAGCAGATAGTATTAGGATAGACTGGGAGTAACAGGAAGCAATTTAATGACATATTTATGAGGTCCAATTATATGTATAAAGCCAATGTTACTTTAATTATGCTTCGTTTAATTGATTTTTTAATTATTCTGTTTCCATAATAAATGAATCAACTGCACAAACCAGAATTATGATCCACCCACATAGTTTTGAGTGTCTTTAAACTTTAATTATGTTGGCTTCTTTTTCTTAGACTGTGTATTATATTTATTATTTCAGACATTATAAGTCTTGACACTGTTTACATTTTATTAATATAAGTAAAATATATATGTTTTTAAGATCTTATCAATCTTATGAGAAACAACAAACGAGTTATATGTTATTAATACAAATACTTCGGACAACTTGGTAACACGTAAACATGCCCATGTGGCACGTGAAGCAGCAAACAGCGAAAACGGCGTCGTGCGTAGTGAGTACTCCATGCATGTTTACACATAGTTAGTCACGCACCCACATACAAGTGGGAAACGAGGAAAGTTACGGGGTCGGCTGTGAATTTTTATTAAATTATAAGGGCGTTTTGTTGAAACAGTATGCAAAGCCTACTTTGCTTCAACTTCAAGTGAAAAATAATGTATAGAACCAAAATCTAAATGTAAGTTGAATGGAGGTTACGAAAATTATCGGGAACACACACAAAAAGATTCTTCCTTGAAGCACGTGTAACAATTTTCTTAAAAATTAGTATATCAATATGTGAAGGAATGAACTTGAAAAATCTATGTAATAAATGAATTAAACTAGCACGAATATTTTTAAGTATGAAAATAGACCTGCGTTTAATTTAAAAATGAGTTTTCTATAGAAAAAAAAATCCTGATATTTTTGAAAAAATTAACGAAAAAATCTTAAAATAAAAATCAAGGAAATTGGAAAAAATATTCAATTTTGTCTTTTTTTTATCAGCTACCGATAGAAAAGGGTAAGCTGAATACTTTTACCAGCTTCCTGGGTTTTTTTGTCAAAAAAATTATTTTGGAACTTTTTTGTTAATTTTTCAAAAGTCCTAAATATCAGTTTTGGTCCTTAATAGTTTTGGTCCTTCACAATTTTGGTCCTTAACAATTTTAGTCCCTAAAAGTTAACCCTCACAGTTGTGGTCCTTAACAACTTTGATTCTTCACAGTTTTAGTCCTTAATAGTTTGGTCATTCACAATTTTGGTCCTTCATAATTTTAGTCCTTAACAGTTTTGGTCCTTCATAGTTTTGGCCTTAATCCTTAATTTTGTCCCAACTACTGGAAGGGCTTAAAAATTTAGAATGTTGTGGAGAGATTATATGTGGGACAAACGATATTCTTATGTAGTCACTAGGTACTCAGGAAAATCGTGGGCATGTACGTGGAATGAGAAAATATGTAACCTTGCCCCAATACTTTTTTTGCCCAAGACCCTTAAGCACTACATAGATAATGAGAACAATAAGCTTCATTAACGGTTCAACAAGCTTGATGGCGAGGTAGAAAAACTTAAAGAAAACATGAACAATGCTATAATAAACCTTTAAATAGAAGTATGTTGCTTACTTCTAGCGTTGTTCTATTTAAATATTTAAATATTTATTATAGCATTGTTCATGTTTCTTTCAGTTTTTCTACCTTGCCTTCATGCTTCTTGAACCGTTAATGAAGCTTCTTGTTCTCATTGTCCATGTAGTGTTTAATGGTATTGGGCAAAAAAAAAAATATTGGTGTGGGGTTACATATTTTCCCATCCCATGTACATGCCTACTATTTTCCTGAGTACATAGGGCCTGCATAAGAACATCGTTTGTCCCACATATAACCTCTCCATGACTTTTTTGTATTTTTTACCCTTCCTGTAGTTGGGACAAAATTAAGGCTTAGGGACCAAAACTATAAGGACCAAAACTATAAGGACCAAAAATGTTAAGGTCTAAAATTATGAAGGACCAAAATTGTTAAGGACCAAAGTTGCAAAGTACCAAAATTATGAAGTACCAAAGTTGTTAAGGACCAAAACTATGAAAGATTAACTGTTAGGGACTAAAATTGTTAAGGACCAAAATTGATAAAGACCAAAACTGATATTTTGGAGAAATTAACGCAAGAGTCCCAAAATAATTTTTTTTGACACAAAAGTCTAGGAAGCTGGTAAATTATTCAGTTTAGTCCTTTTCTACCGCTAACCGGTAAAAAAATGTGAAATTGAAATTTTCCAGTTTCCTAGGCTTTTTTGTTCAAAAAAAAAATATTTTAGGAGTTTTTCGTTTATTTCCTCAAAATATCGGGACTTTTCTGTAGAAAATCCTTTAAAATAGACAAGAGTATAAATAAAAATTGTCTAATTAAAAACCTCATTGAAGGACGCGATCATCCATTCTATTTGCATAAAATAGCACTTATTGGAAACCAACCACTGAACTTTTATTAGCTAGTAAAATGTTATAATCAAAAAATAATTATAGATAAATAATAGCTAATATTGAATTTCGTAATCAACAAATGCAATTAATTTTATTTTAACTTTTTTCTTAGGCTATGATGTTTATCTTTTACAGCCCTACTAAACTGATCAGCAACCGGATTACACCTTCATTCTGCAGAAACCAATAGTTTACCCTTTTGCTTCCTTCTATTGAACCATAAATGCGACAATACTTGAATTTCCATGGCCAACTCCAGTTGCGTCTTTGTAACTCCTTGAAAAATGATTTTATTGTAGAATGACCAGATTACCCAAAAGAACGCAAAGACTACAGCTACACTCGCTTCAGCCAAGCACTCCGGTCCTATTATCAGTTTTTTACACTATAACAGCTCCAAACAGGAAGAAGGGAGTGAACCGAGGCAAAACCACCATTTTGAATCTCTATCCAAACCTCCTTAGCAAGCGGGCAGAGAGAAAAGATGTGATCTTCATTTTCTGGGCCTTGACTGCATATCTTACAGCTTGAAGGTAGGTCTATTTCAATCCGGTTGAGATTTTCCAATGTAGGAAGCTTGGCATGAGAGATTCTCCATGCAAGAATATTAACTTTTTTAGGCTCCAGTTCGTTTTCCCCCTAACAAATATTTAATCTAGGTAGGATAGAATGATCAAAGTATTTACAGTTGGAGGAGACCGTGTAAATCTTTGAGCTTTCCAAATGCCATATTGTATCAGGGGGGTCATGAGGGTCATTTCTCATTTGAAAGAATTCCTAGAATTGTAGATTAAGCTTTGTTAAACCCAATAGAGGATAAGCAATAACACCCCAACATCCACCTTTCTTCCTAACAGTCCCTGTATTACTAAATATCCCATCTAGACCATGTATTGATTTAATTGCATCTTTCCAAAGACATTTTGAGTGTCCCCGGAACTTCCACCACATCTTCCCTGTATTACTAAATATCTCTATCCAAACCTCCTTAGCAAGCAGGCAGAGAGAAAAGATGTGATCTTCATTTTCTGGGCCTTGACTGCATATCTTACAGCTTGAAGGTAGGTCTATTTCAATCCGGTTGAGATTTTCCAATGTAGGAAGCTTGGCATGAGAGATTCTCCATGCAAGAATATTAACTTTTTTAGGCTCCAGTTCGTTTTCCCCCTAACAAATATTTAATCTAGGTAGGATAGAATGATCAAAGTATTTACAGTTGGAGGAGACCGTGTAAATCTTTGAGCTTTCCAAATGCCATATTGTATCAGGGGGGTCATGAGGGTCATTTCTCATTTGAAAGAATTCCTAGAATTGTAGATTAAGCTTTGTTAAACCCAATAGAGGATAAGCAATAACACCCCAACATCCACCTTTCTTCCTAACAGTCCCTGTATTACTAAATATCCCATCTAGACCATGTATTGATTTAATTGCATCTTTCCAAAGACATTTTGAGTGTCCCCGGAACTTCCACCACCACTTCCCCAATAATGCTATATTTTGAGCTTTAAGACTACCGATCCCAAGCCTGCCTTTCTCCTTAGAAGAAACAACTTTATTCCAAGCAATCTAAACTGTATTTCTCTTATCTCCACTCCCCCCCCCCCCTCAGAAGAAGCACATTCAAATTCTCTCCAACTATTTTAATACTCTTTCAGGGGCTTTATACATCGAGAAGTAACAAGTCCCCAAGCTTCTAAGGACTGATTTGCACAAAGTTAAGCTCCTACCCAAGATAAGTTGGGACTTATTAGATTCGGTTATTGATCAAATGAACTTTGGTCAAACCTAGCGAGTATGGATTCGTAGATGCTTATCCTCAGCTTCAATCTTGGTTCTACTCAACAACTCCCCCACTGTTCAATTTTCTATGCAGAGGGGTGTAAGATAAGGCGATCTGCTTGCACCCATCATGTTCATTCTTGCAGCTGAGGGTCTCCATGTTGATATGGAAACTGCTAAGGAGAAGAACTTATTTTCGGGTATCCAGCTCCCCACCAATGGACCTTCCATCTCGCACCTCCGGTATGCGGATGATGTAATTTTTTCGGTTCTTGGTCCTTGACAAGTGTGAGGAATTAAATCAGAATTCTGCTGTGCTTTAAACTAGCTTCTAGTCTCAAGGTCAACCTAAATAAAAGTCGGATCTTTGGATTTTCTTGTGCAGCGGTAGAACCAAATCCATCCATTGCAAAATTGTTAATTATGCATTCATCTCATTCTCTTTTTTTTATCTTGTTTTGTCTTTCGATTCTTAAACATACGTAGTCTAAAAAAAAATTAATAATAAATTTTTTTAAAAGAAATTGAGAAATATCTAAATGAGAAAAAGGGTCCCAATAATATCATACAAATCCACAAATTCGTCGACATTGAAAGTGGGACTCTATTTTTATAATTTTGCTTTCAAAAGCTATATTTAATTTTGACAAATATTTGCAATTTCTCTGAAACGAAATACGCGGTGTGACCTCTAGAGTGTGCTTTGTTATATATGAGCATTTAATGCATTTATAGAACCGTTTAAATAATTCGTTGATGTATAATTAACTTACCAAACAATATCCATATGAAAAATGTTAAAACAAGTCATTTTTTAATATGTCACACAATGACACAAATTGAGTCAAACAAAGACCATATGATTGATATTATTGTAGATACGTAAATATATAATTAATATTTTTTGTTTGAATATACAATAAAAACCAATATCATACATTATATATTTTATCAAATAGAAATTGAATATACTTTTGTTGGTGCTCCTTTCTCTTGACATGTGAGGGCACATGCCCTTGCATTCGACATATGGATCGTTAAAAAAGGCTTTGAGGGCACCGTTAAAGGACTACTTTATCCTTTTATCGCTCCAAGTTAACGATCTAATCTTCATTTTGACTTTCTACGTTGGTGTTAAATTTGACTCTCTCTCTCTCTCTCTCTCTCTCTCTCTCTCTCTCTCTCTCTCTCTCTCTCTCTCTCTCTCTCTCTCTCTCTCTCTCTCTCTCTCATAAATCCCAATATTACTCATAATTACTCATACGGATATACCATATAAATGGCATGTGATGTAGACATCCCCCCCACACTTTAGGTGCTAAAAGAAGGACAACCGTAGCCTCCACAAGTTCGTTGGATAAAACATCTTAATTAGGGACAAAATAGTCATTTAACCATCTAATAAAAATGGATTATCTTTAAAATAATTTAACAGGATTTGACATACAATATTATATGCACTAAGATAATATAATATGAGACAACCCACATGGCAAAACCCTTTTTTTTTTTTTTTTTTTTTTTTTGTAAATACCAACTTTGTGACCCTCATAATGTTCAATTAGATTCATAAGCCTACCCAAGGAGATATCGGCATATGAGGAGTAACTGGACCACTCCTTATGCTTAATATAAAGGAAAAGGGTCATGCAATCCATATGTTAACAATAATGATCAAGAAACTTCAAGACTAAAATAGAATAAAGTAGACATAATGATCGATGTTATAAGATGTTTGTTGTTTTATCACAAACATTTCGATCATTCTTTTCTTTTTTCCAAGATTAACCTACTTTTGAGGTTATGTAGTTGTTCTACAAAGAAACGACGCATTTAAAATGGTAATAGTAACATCTTTCCGGCAATTCTCAATTATTAATGATAATTTTACCTTTTTGATATTCACTCTTCTTAAGATCGTGACATTTGATTTCTATGAGCTGTATATACTATATATTGGCATTTATTTATGCCAATACAAGAATATGAAAGTAATGTACAATGGCTCTGTCTAATTTGTTGGATTTAGATATGACAAAAGCTGGCACGATACGTAAATCCAATATGAACTCGACACATACAATCAGGTTTGGGTAAGAAATTTCAACATATTTAATTAAATTGGTTAACTCGATATGACAACAAATTTGACCGGGTAAGGCCAGGGTTGAAAATTTTCTACTCGTAAATATATGTAATTCTTTTTAATTCTTTAGATAATATGAACATACACAAAACTAAAACTAGATGTCAAAGAAAAACTTAGAGTTGAGTCGATTTGTAATGTGGAAATGACTTCACTTGCGATTAATACTTCATTTTCGGTTTTTTTCCTTTCAGTACTCCACAGCCTCACTCTACCACTCCCTTCTCCATATTATCTAGCCTCTATGCCTCTCTAGTCCCCAACTCCTACTCTTTCCACTTTGTCATCTAAACTTACTATGCATTTCGTCCTTTTGCCTCCCAACCTCAAACGTTTCCAACTTTTCACTTTTTCCTTTCCACTTCTCAACTATTGCTCTTTCAACATGTTTAGCGTGTCAACCCGAGATGTCACAACAAAAATTATAAGGCTTAACCCTTAGTCCGCTAACCTGACACGAACTCGACATGAAACTAAACGGGTTGACGCGACACAACATAATAATTAAACGGTTTGTGTTACGATCAAACTCTCTTAATTCATTTAATGTTTGAACTTGACATGACACGTCATTTTTGCTAGGTCTAATTCGATGTCTAGAAACCAAGTTGACATACATGTTTTAATGCAATATATACAAGTCGTAATAACTTTATTTATCCAATAAGAAAAAAGATTTAAGTAGTATAACAAATAATATGTATATAAATGACAAATACATACATCGACAACTCTAACATCTTTTTCACAAAATCTAATCATAATATCATCTTTTAAGCCAAATAGAATATTATATATATATATATATATATATATATATATATATATATATATATATATATATATATATATATATATATATATATATATACTAGTTGTAAGACCCGTGTATTACACGGGATGATATAAAAAATATAAATTAGATGTGTTCTTTCTTTTAAGCTCAAATAATTCTTATATCACCAAGATTCCATGAGAAAAATACAATACAATGTCTTTTATTCGTGAGTAACGTCATTTGAATACAAAATATATGTCTTGCTGTCTTTTATTACAAATATGATACATCTTTCTACAACAATTGATAACAAACTAAGTAGATAATATTATTAATTTGTGTATACTTCTAGAATGTGTTATCTACCACTCTTAGTTAGAATGGAATTTAGTAACGAAAAGGCCTTAAACTTTCTTTCAAGGGCATGATGCAGGAAATGAGTTTATGAAAGATTCCTAGGAAGCTTTAACAGTCAACTTTGCTTGGTAAGCCGCAAAAATCCTTAGTTCTTTCACCACCAAAAATCTCTAGTTCTTTAACAGCCTGGTTGGGCAACAAAAGGCTTTAATATTTCTTTTTTCACCCATAAGAAGATTAAATTTGAAAAGATGATGTCATGATCAAATTTATCAACCCACAAAAGTCTCCATCTTTTTTAATTTCCACTTTAAATTTTCTATTTTGAACAATGCTACCCCTGACATCTAAAAGTTCCCAAATCCCACTCAACACTAATTTTTTTTTTGCATAAAAAGGAAATTTATTTTGATTTTCTTTGTTTTTATATCACCTGTTATGTATTTTCGCATAATATGAATATTTATTTTGATTACTTCGATTAATAATAACATCTTTTGGTTTTCTCAAAAGGTCTTATTTTGGATGCTCTAGAAAAAAAACTAATTTAACGTCTTTTATAAGTTGTAGACTTAACATAATGAATGCTTTTATATATTGTTATTTATATAGTCATCTTGATTTTCTGTATACCAACTATTTTTTTTAAATTGAGGAACGGTGAGAATTTTGAGGTTACTCACTGTATTATAGTTGGTCATAGCAATTACATCTTTTACATGTATTGTTTAAATTTCTACCCACCTTTTATTTTAGCCGTTACGATAAAAATAAAACACAATTTGAAACATTGTCGATGTTTTTAGAAACGTTATTTGTCGGGAACCCACTTTGTATTGATTAACTTCTGGAATCAATTTTTATATAATTTATAAAACTTAAATCTAGGTCTTATAATGATAATTATGAAGCTGTCAAAATATAAAATGTAAGCTAAAAGTAAACTTATTTTGATGTCACTAATATACGATTTGTTACACTACATCAATGTTAAGCAAATGCGAAACATTTTTTTTCTTTTGACATATGTTGAAATCATTTAATACAAACATTTGTAAACATTTCTATCTTATCAATTATGACATACTTCACCCAACATATCTAAACTTGTTAATTGTCAATACCCAAAAAGAAAAAAAAATACAATCAGGGAAATTTTTTGGAAAAGTTCTCTTTCCTTCGTTCTCCATTTAAATTGTCCATGAGATCCGACTTCCGAGAGTGCTAAGTTGAAGCTACTTAGTTCAGCTCATGTTGCTTCAAGATTGTCAAATCGATGAATTCATGTCAAACGAGAGGCTTTTTGAGCATTCTCTAAGATTATTTGCAAGTATTTCCCTTGAGTTTCTATTCTCATTTATAGTTTCTTCTGTACCTGAGTGTTTTGTTGCATGTAAATGATTAAAATACCCTTCGACCAAGATGACCTAACATATACCCATTGTTCTCATTGCTGGGGTCGCCATTGTTTTGCTTCTTTGCATGTTGTCCAAGCCTATACTTCCATAAAAATAAAAATACCCCAAAGGTTTAATTGATTCAATGAAATTATAAGTTCATGTTCGACTTTTAAGTGACAAATGAGCTGAATTATAAATTCAAAATCTGCTTGAACTTGTTTGTTTATGCTGAAACAACTAATCAAATACATTTAATTACGTAAAGAGTGTTGGATGTGGACCCATGTGGATTTTGATTTGTGTACGAGTAGGTTTGACTTGCTAAAAGTAAAAAACTTGAAGTTCTTGGGATGGATGGAGTTTGAAACTTTACCTGTAAATCTCCAAACTGATTTTGGGGTTGCTTCTGTGAAAACAAAACCAGATATTAGTGTCGAATCAAATCAAAAATTGCAAGTAGAAGTCAAAACAAAAGGACCTTTTTCAGCTTCTATTCACAATCATCAAGCCCGCCCCACAACCCAGCATTGTCTTCGACATTTTCCATCGATCCAACGTTGGTGACTCTAGAAAATTCCCCGTCCTCCTTACCACCAGAGAACCAAACTATAGCAATAAGTGGAAGTTAATGCTACGTGTAAGTTGCCATCTTTTGTTTATTAAATTATGACACGATAATGCTCATACCCACTGCCATTCATGTAAACCCGCATCCCTCCAACCTCCATGAAACATAATGTAGATGAAATTCCTTGAACAATTATGTTCCAGAAGCCATGGCTACCTCATGCCTTATTCAATTTTAAATGGATGAGATCAACTATCCTTTTTTGAAAACTAATTCAAAAAAAACTCGTACCTTGATTGTAGTCAATTTTTTTATCTCCACAACAACTCTGGATCAAAAGTAATAGCATTAGTAGTTCAAATATTTATACATTAGCAGGTTCCCGAAAAGAGTTTCGAGATTTTAAATTTTTAGAGCATGATGTTGCAATAAGATGAAGAAATAGAAATTTAGGTCACCTTCTCATTGTGCAAGCAGTATCAACATTACGCCTTTACACAGAACTTCTGTGACTTTGGTCGACTGCTTCCACTCTCATCATCTACACCAGAGCTTGTTATCTTTCCCAGCATAAAACTCGATTGCTAGATCATCAAGGCTAATTTCAGGAAAATACAAACCTCTCACGGTGTTAACAAACATATATCTAGGTCTAGGAAGAACAGCTGAATCAATCTAATTCATATTTGTTGATGATTTGCTTCCCTATTTTTGCAATTTCTTTGCTATTAATTTCTTGACGATTTATTGCCTGATCTATTATTTGATTGTAGAGAAGGAGCGGATGGTGCCAATAATTGTGGGAGGTGCCTTTAATAGTGTAACACCCGGCTTTTAAAACAAAACACCCCTGAAAATTTTTCATTTAAATTAAAGGTTTCAGTACTTAAAACCAGTACAAAGGGGTATATTTTTAATAAAATCGGGTACAAGCGTATCAAGGAGAGTATATAATACCCATATCTCCTTTGAAGCCGGGCTGCTACTGACAGCATCTACAAGTCCACTTCTTGAGTCACGGACTTTATCCTTACCCTTATCAGGGTTATGCTAACCTGCAGGGACATTTAACAAACGGTATGAGCTACAAAGCTCAGTGAGTAATCATATCTGCAAATAACATGTATAACAATACAATCATATATCTGTCTGGATATCGAATCCAAACTCCTAGCCTTACTGGCTGACCATATATCTCCTAGGATTTCACATCCTAATCTATAGCCCTACAGGCTGAATCATGAGATCATGTGATTTTCAAATCACATTAGACAATTGTATACTTTATCATATCCCGTTTGTTATTTGCATACCAATCTAATCCATTCTATACCATTTCTGTCCCATCTTTCTTAGTCATATTTGACTATACCATATATCATGACTATATAAGTCATATCATTTGTCATGGCTATACTAGCCGCACCAAAACATTTCCAGCGTATGAATCGTAGCCCGAAAGCCGCACCAGTTAGGGTTCAACAACCCGAAATCATAGCCACAAGGCCGCACCGTTTCTATATAATAATGGCATAGCCATATAGGCCGCACCAGTTGGATATAACATCCAGAATCATAGCCATATAGGCCGCACCAGAATATCATAGCCGTATAGGCCGCACCAGAATATCATAGCCGTATAGGCCGCACCAGAATATCATAGCCCGAAGGCCGCACCAGTTGGATATAGCATCCAGAATTAGTTATGGCTCACGGGTTAGCCCGCTGTTGCCTTGGCTCACGGGTTAGCCCACTGTTGCCTAGACTCACGGCTTATCCGGTCTTGTCTATATAAGTTTGACTCACAGCTCCGTTCTTGTCTATTAAAGACTCACGGCTTATCTGGTCTTGTCAATATTGACTGACTCACAGCTCCGTTCTTGTTTATAACAGACTCACGACTTATCTGGTCTTGTCATGTCATTAATATTGACTGACTCACAGTTCCGTTCTTGTCTATAATAAACTCACGGCTTATCTGGTCTTGTCAATCATAGTGTATATATATGTATTGACTCACAGCTCCGTTCTTGTCATCGCAATGACTCACGGTTTATCTGGTCTTGTCTTTTACATATATTTTTACACTTGTCATTTTCGTCCCTCGAAGCCGTTTCAACCTGTAACAATTCAATCATCATATATCACATATGATATTAGTGAGATTACTCACCTGGATGCTAGCTGCATTTACGTTCCGGTTGTTTCTTGCCTTTGCATGCACCACAACCATTTTGTCCCATACCTATTTATTCATTTATATATCAAATGATAATAGGTTAATAACCATTCCAATTAACTATAATACAATAGAGTTCAATACATTATCATTATAAACAATACCTAGTTAATAAACTTTCCGTTTACTAACTTTTTATGAATTTTACTATTCACCGAGGCATTCGAATCGATCTACAGTGCCCCCGAGGGGTCGAAAACTCAATATAAAAATTTCCCCAAACTTTTCAGACCATAACGAGCCTACGGTTCAAGTTTGAGCTAAAACGGACAAGCCAAACGATAGTTAGTGATTCTGAAGTCCCCTGCCAGGAGGGCGCACCGCGCCAGGGGATGGGCGCACTGCGCCTGGGCGCACCCCGCCCTGGTCTTGGGCGCACCGCGCCTGGCGCCTGCGCAGGTCTCCTGTCCAGCCGCGATTTGTGCACTGTAGCACGCAGTTTTGGCCCATTAAGTCCTTAATCCAGTCCTTAATCGTTTGAGGTTTGTTTCTAGGCTAAAACCTTATACTTTAACAAGGTTTTCAACCATTCAAAACAACTAAATCAATCAAAATAAAGAATTAGGGTTCTTAGTCCCAAAACCCCAAAACTTCAAATTTATCACTAATAGCAATCTACTTCCATTTTCTTGAGTTAAGCTCTTATTAGCATGGCTTAATGGAAGTAATAAACCATTTAAATCACATTATCATAATTGAAATGTACAAATTTCAGTTTCTATAAAACCAAACCAAGAACACTTCAAGAACTTGGTTAAAATCAAGTTTACTAACCTTGATTAACATAGGAATCACCAATTCCAAGCCATGATTCCAATTTCATGCTTCAATCCTTCAAGACTTGCTGAAATCGTGCCAAGAATTTTCTCCCGTTGCTGCACAAATGGCCAGTCAAAGAGGAGAGTCAACTCTTCTCTATTTATACTTCAAAAGTTTACATTTTTAGTCCTTAAGTTCCATTTCTTGAACTTTGACCACAAAATCAAGTTTTATTACAATAAAACTTTCATTCTTTATACATTTGCCACAAACAACAATATTTTTCATTTTTGGTCCTTCACATGGTCAAATGACCAAATTACCCTTTTGCGGTAAAACGACCAAAATTCCGTTTTTATAACATTTTAAGTCCAAAACTCAAAATATTATTTCAAACTAAATACTTTTCTGTCCAAAAGACCAATTTACCCTTCCAAGGTAAAATGACCATTTACCCTTTTTATTATATTTCATAAAAAGAGTGTCTTGGCGTTACAAATTCTCCCCTCCTTCAAAAGATTTCGTCCCCGAAATCATACAAGGCGTTGGGGGTATGTCTCCCTCGATTAGCTTTCGGTCTTCCGCATCATGTCGGAATCTCAATGGTATTGCCTACGCACTTAACCATACTAGTCTTCGTATTTCGTGGTTATATCACCACTCACATATCATTCCTCCGGTTGTCCCGGGCACCTTATCTACGTATCTTCCTTCATCACATCATAAGGAATTTATTAGAAATTATTACTAGATAATTTCTTTCTTGTCGTCCCAAACAAATTTTTAACCTTTCCGAAGGATCACTTTTCGTACTACCATTATCCTTTACTTGGAATTTCAAAGGTTTATAAACGGCAATTCACATACCGCTTTACAATTTCTTAGCCATTCTTTAAATTCGATCGTATTCATCAAGTATCCTCTTCAGTTTGTGCAAGAATCTAGGATCTAGCCAACGGCCTTGTCACATCTTCAATCCAATAAATCGGAGGATAACATGGTATTCCATACCATTCTTCATACAAGTCATCAAACTATTAGCATGAAAGCTGCTATTTCTTGAAATTTCTATCCAAGATAGACAATCTTCTCATCTTCTACTAGGGTCTGCTGTGCACTTTTTCAAGCATATCTTCTAAAGTCTGCGTCATTACTTCACATAGTTTATCAATCTGCAAATCTTATACAGTACTTACTAGTACTTTTGGGCTAATTATTCCTGAAATTTATGCCCAAAATCAACGAATAATTCTATTATCTTGACCCGATACAATCCGCGTCGATAATTCACGTCGACAATTTCTCTTTCTATGTAGTTTTTCACTACTTTTCAATCTTAATTCTTCCTTAATCAGTATAAGTCTACACTGATTTCATCAATCAACCTGCAATTACCCATATGGTGTCATACCCATGCGGTACTTGCAAAGACTTCATTACAAAGTCTATAACAAGGTTGTCCCATTTCTTTTCTGGGACCAACAACGGGTCAATTTATTCGCACGTTTCTAACGGTTTGACTTTACTTTGCGTACAAGCCAAATACTTTTCATGTGTCTTTCAATATCTTTCTTCTGTCCCGGCCACCAACACATAGGTTTTATCGACCTATCCAATCTGGTATTGCTCCGGGTATACTGCATATCTGGTACAAAATGCATCTTTTCAAGATGAATTTTCATATTTCACTTGGCTTTGGAACTCACATACACAACCACCAAGGGTTTTCAATCGCCGTGAGTTTCTAACTAGCTTCTTTCAATAGCTAATCATTCATTCATTTATTCATTATTCACATATTCAGACGTGCACACATCTTTCTGTGCTACCTGAATCAACTCAGGTAATCAATTCGTCACAGTCACGTATGTGGTTGTATCTTTCAAAAGATACTCTTTCTAATTCAAGGCATCTATAGCCATATCCGCCTTTCCAAGATGGTACAAGATTTCATAACCGAAATCTTTAAGTAACCCATCTATCTTTGCTATCTCATATTCAGCTGCTTTTTGATCAATTAAGTACTTCAAACTCTTATGATCCATACAAACAGTAAGCTTTACACCATACAAGTAGTGTCTCTAAAGCTTCAATGCCAAATCATAGTTGCTACTGCAACGTCATGCATCTATAGTCAAATCTGGATGCATTTATTTAATCCAATTTACCTTCTCCGCTTAGCATCAATGCTAACGTCAGAGTTTCACACAAGGTTTCTTTCAAACCTTTACAATATACCTGTGGTCTTTCTACCACTCAGACTTTTCACTTTTATTAGTCAACCTTAGTCAACTGAACATCTGTCAAGGAGCAGTTTTCTACAACTCTCCTTTAGTAACCCGCCAATCCAAGGAACTACTACTAATTTCAGTCAGATTCCAAGGCGGTTTCTGTCTTATCACAGTATACTTTCCCACTGGATACACTTTATCATCTTTGGCATTATTAACATGCCCAAAGAATCAAACTTCTTTTAGTCAAATTTTCATACTTGGAGAATTACATATCACTTAAATCAGTGAAATAACTCCAACATCTGGTACAAATGTACCTCATTTTCGATCTAGTTTCGAGAATATCAGATTCTCAGTAGTCAATGCACATATGTATTAACTTGTCTTTCTTCTTTTCAAACAAGATAGGGCTCCATACGATGACACATACGGTCATAAGAGACCCTAATACAAAAATTTCTTCTAGTTATTTTCCAACTCTGCCATCTCTACGGATGCAAATCAATAAAGAGCCCATATATCAAAAACGGCTCCCAAAATCAGCTTTATCTAACTTGGCCAATACCACGTATGCCAATTATAACATCATTCTCTTACTAACTCTTTCCGATTTTAAGCAAAGAAAATAACTGGTATTCTCAACATCGGTCATTTACCTTGGATTTCCATCCATTTCATTTCTGTTTTAAGAATCATACTGTTCTTATTTCTTCAATTCATGGTAGCATAATTCATTGCTAACCAATTCATAAGCATAATTGCTTCAGATTCATTGGTAGTCATCGGCTTCAGATTTATAGTGAAAATGGTCCCGTAAATCCTAGGCAAACTACCTTCCAGGTGTTCAATATCTAGAACATTCTTGCTGTCTGCTATAGCTATTTCCAAAATTTCATCTAAAATCGTTGATGAAATATTCCAACAAGACATCAAGTCATCGATCTCAAGCATAGCTTCTTGGATCAAATATAACATACACGAGTTATATTCAGAACAATTATATTGGAGATCATATCAGTCTCCTCACGAGCTTCTTCCACAATATGCTGGAATGCTCAAGGTACCACTGGTCCTTTTTAACCATTCATTTCTTCTTTCTTTCCTGGGTTCATTACCCGTTACTCCACATTTAGCATGTGAGTATTTCATAAGGAAGTGATCTATAGTTCCACGCTGGAACCACTTCCGTCCCATACAACAACCTCGAGCAATTTGCTCCCATTTTCTGCAATTTCAGCATGCCAACGATAGAGTCTCAACTCTAAAATGTTCTGAGCGCTTTTCCTGTACTTCTTACACCACATCATCTTTTCGTTCTGGTCTCTTCCCTTCAAGGCTAGACCTGAATCGTGTTAACTTCTTCTGAGAAGTCCACCAATTTTATTTCTGCTTTTCTTGTAGTCTCAACTACTGTTCTTTCACCTTGAATATCAATCAGGGTGAGCAACCGATTTCTTTTTCTGACCACATCAGCCAATATTGCTCATCATGTGGATTTTCTGCTATTCGTCCCCTTTTTGGCTCTCATACCACGGAGCTTTGCGAAAGGGCTGATCCACTTCCTA
Organism: Cichorium intybus; assembly: GCA_023525715.1. Lineage (NCBI taxonomy): Eukaryota > Viridiplantae > Streptophyta > Magnoliopsida > Asterales > Asteraceae > Cichorium > Cichorium intybus. Next base: position 36,483,439 of record CM042016.1, on the reverse strand, counting down.
GAGCTTCGCGCCCTAAATGTCTCCCAAGGAGATTCACAGTTCATACTTCTTATGCGTCAGAAGTTAGCAATAGTTAGGTTATATATGCATAATAACAACTATATACACCTAACTATGCATCATGTCTACTATCTCAGGGTTTAAGTCCAGGAATCTACTCTATAGACACCTAGTTCACTTAAACCACGGCTCTGATACCAACTTGTAACACCCGGCTTTTAAAACAAAACAACACTGAAACCTTTAATTTAAATGAAAAATTTTCAGGGGTGTTTTGTTTTAAAAGCCGGGTGTTACAAATAGTTATACATAGATACAAATCATCCATTAATGCGAAAAGAAAAACCGAATTGAAGTTTATCGGTTACATTGCATTCATTATTGGTATTTGGGATAATCTTCAACTAATTAATGCGTAATTAAAGTTTATCAGTTACATTGCATTCATTCTTGGTATTTATTTTTCGAGAAAATCCAAAATTCTATAAAAATTCCATGTAGCCAAATGGGCTAAAATATTGACAAGTGTCTTCTAGAGTTACTTATTTATTAGGATTATATATATATATATATATATATATATATATAGGGATGGGGACACAAAAAATCGAGACCGATAACTTCAAATCTCAAAGATCAGGAACAACCAAACTAACTCTCGACAGTAAGCACTCGACCAAAGAATTCGTTACAGCAAGAAATACAAGAAGAATAAAACAAGCAAAGATCAACACAGAGAAATTTAAGTGGTTTACTCGATCACAGGATCAAGTTGTGTCCATTGGGAACCAGAGAGAATTTTTTTATAAGAATGTTATACATATTTACAAGTATATCTCTACACTCAAATAATCACGCGCACACACATACCACTCTTGGTTACGGGGAGATATATATAGCCAGGTACAGAATCCGAGAATGATGATGGTAAATCTTCCTAGTCATTGACTATCTGCACTAAGCCAGCTGATGGGACAAGTCATGGAGTATGCTGTGGAAGACCAACTTCTGACAGCAACAGTTCTCCAAGAACATGTTGCGGCAGACCAATCTTCTTACGACAACAGTCTTTGGAACTTGTGCCAAGGGTACAAATCGCTTCTGAAGTAGCTACTCCCTTTTACTGACGTTTCAAATCTACACATCTGACCCATGTGGAGATTCTAATACAAATTCTGATCCGGATCGAAGGTTGCTCCCTCGGATCGGATAAAGCCTTCCTTTGTACAATCTTAAAGTAGAGTAAGATAATGGGGAACACCCCTGACTAATGATACATACTTTACAACTTATCGATCTTCACTTCATAGCGCATAATCATCTGAAGCGGAGCTCACATTCTTGGACGAAGAAACTGATCCATACGAAGCACAACCTCCAACCGTACTGGCGTTCCTCGCCTTAGTTTGGTTGCTTCGGATAGCTGATCTTCTTCGGTCGTAGTGACTCCTCGTTAGGATTAGGATTAGGCTCCACATACTTAACAGAATATATATACACACACACACACACACATATATATATATATATATATATATATATAAAGTGAATATGTCGCTATCATGTACGTAAGCTTAGGTATAGAACCTTTTAAAAATAATTTAGTTTTAATAAAAAAGATTCAATTTCAATATTAAGTCAAATAATGGAATGACAAAGACAAATTATATAACTTTTTATTATAAAAATTCATCAAAGTTTATAGGGTAAGTAAATAAACAATATATGTTTCAATAATACAACTCAAAAAGTTTAGTAATATTTATTAATATATTCGGTCATGAAACAATATATTCTTTTACTTCTATTCTATTAGTTTTTATTTTAAAAATGACATGCTTTACTAATATTTATTAATATATTCGGTCATGACTTTCAATGTTGCTCGTAGACACATTAAATAAAAATAACAAATATTCAATCAGATTAAGAAGGTACGTGAGTTTAGAAATAATAATAGTTGAAATATCAATGATTAATTTGGATAACTTTGAATCAATATCACGTATTTTGGATATATATATATATATATATATATATATATATATATATATATATATATATATATATATATAGTTAGGTAATTGATGAAGACTTAAAGCTAGTGGATAGCTAGTGGAAAGCTAGTGGAAACAATTACTCAGTGGAAGATCAAGAAAATGAGAAAAGAGATTTGCTCTCATATTGATTAAAATATACACCTCCTTGATTAACGGCTATTTATCATCTATATAAATAGAAGCCATGTGCAATGAACAAACACACAGAACAAACATCAATTGAGTAATATATAGAAAATAAACCAAGTAGTCTTTTGTGCAGTGTCCAGTTGGCAGCCAAAAGTGTGAGTTATTTTTCTTGTGAGCGGTCAGACTACAAGTGCAGTTTAGCCTTGTATGATTGTAATTTTCTTGGTGATAATAAAACCCTCTCTCTCTCGTTCGCCCGTGGATTAGCCGATCAGACAGATCGTGTGAACCACGTTAAATATTGTGTTCCAAGTTTACAATTTTGTTTGCAGTTATTCTCCATTTTATTTCCGCGTGTTTTGCCGAAATCGTTTATCGTTTGTCGGAAGTGCCTAACTTGTTTTGTTATTCCCAACAAACTGGTATCAGAGCTCCGGGTTTAAAGGAAGTCGTATCTCGCATATGCTTTGTGGTTGCAGCTTAGTCTGATCTTCCACATCAGAAACGAGGTTTTCGATTGGCCTTATAAAATATTATTTTTCAGAGCTATGGCTGAAGATGGGAAAGTTAGGATCGAAAAATTCAAAGGTCACGATTTCAGATTTTGGAGAATGCAAATCGAAGATTATCTCTACCAGAAAAAATTACACCTACCACTGTTCGGAATAAAACCTGAAACGATGGCGCAGGAAGAATGGGACTTATTAGATCGGCAGGCACTTGGAGTTATAAGGTTATCATTGGCAAAGAATGTAGCATACAATATTGTCAGTGTAAAGACAACCTTCAATCTGATAAATGCGTTGTCTAATATGTACGAAAAACCATTAGCGGCAAATAAGGTTTTCTTGATTCGGCAGTTGGTGAATCTGAAGATGAAAGAAGGTGGCTCGGTGACAGACCATGTGAATGAATTCAACTCAATAATATCAAGATTAATATCCGTTGATATTGGATTCAAAGACGAAGTCCAGGCGTTGTTGTTATTATCTTTGTTGCCTGAGAGTTGGTCCGGTACATTAACAGCAGTTAGCAGTTTAGCCGGAGGTGCTAAGCTGTCATTCGAAGGTATTCGCGACTTAATCCTTGGAGAGGATATGCGAAGACGGAGTGCCGGAGAATCTTCCAGTAGTCTCCTAAGTACATAAGACAGAGGAAGAAGGTCAAACAAAGGAGGCGGTGGTAGAGGAAGATCGAAGTCGAGAAAGTGAGGTGGTCAGAAAAACAGGACTGATGTTACCTGTTGGAACTGCAAAGAGAATGGTCATTTCAGAAATCAGTGCCCAAAGCCTTCGATAGACAAAGGCAAGAAGGAAGTCAATATGGCAGTAGATTCTGAAGATGATGCGCTCATTTGCTGTGTTGAAAACTCAACAGAATCCTGGATCATGGATTCTGGTGCGTCGTTCCATGCTAGTCATTCCAGAGAAGTAATGCAGAATTTCCGGCAGTACAAAGGAAAGGTCAGACTAGCAGACAACAAGAGCCTGGATATTACAGGTGTTGGGGATGTGGTCCTCAAGACAACTTTAGGAATGGATTGGACTTTGAAGAAAGTCAAGTTCATTCCTGACTTGAAGAGGATGTTAATATCCGTAGGGCAGCTTGATGATGAAGGTCACCATGTTACATTTGGTGATCATCAGTGGAAGGTGACAAAGGGGAATTTAGTTGTTGCTAGAGGACAGAAGCGGGGTACACTTTATATGGTGGAAGTTTCTGATGCCGAAGCACACGTTGTTGAAGAAGTTGGGGCATCCACTCTATGGCACCAAAGACTTGGGCATATGAGTGAGAAGGGAATGAAGATGCTAGTTTCCAAAGGAAGAATACCAGAGCTGAAGACTGTGAAAGTCGATTTCTGTGAGCCATGTGTTCTTGGCAAACAGAAGAAAGTTACTTTCAAGAAGGTTGGTCATCAGCCCAAGTCCGGGAAATTGGAGCTAGTTCATTCAGATGTCTACGGTCCCACCTCAGTTTCTTCAGTGGGAGGATCCCGATACTATGTCACGTTTATCGACGATTGCACAAGGAAGGTTTGGGTTTATTTCTTAAAGCATAAGTCTGAAGTTTTCAGCACTTTCAAGAAATGGAAAGCTACTGTGGAAAATGAAACAGACTTGAAGATCAAGTGTTTCAGATCAGACAATGGGGGCGAATACAGTAGTAAAGAATTTGTTGATTACTGTGCTAACCAAGGAATCAGAATGCAGAAGACTGTTCCAGAGACACCTCAGCAGAATGGAGTTGCTGAGAGGATGAACCGAACATTAAACGAAAGGGCAAAAAGCATGAGACTGCATGCAGGTTTACCCAAGATGTTCTGGGCAGATGCGGTCAACACAGCGGCATATTTAATCAACAGAGGACCCTCAGTCCCCATATGGTTCAAGATTCCAGAAGAGGAATGGCAAGGTCGTGAAATTTCTCTCAAACACTTGAAGGTTTTCGGTTGTGTCTCTTATGTCAAAGTTAAAGACTCGGAGAGAGACAAGCTAGAGGCAAAGGCAAGGAAATGCACTTTTATAGGCTATGGGTTGGATGACATGGGGTACCGCTTCTGGGATAACCATAATAAAATGGTTATCAGAAGCCGGGATGTGGTGTTCAACGAGAATATCCTATATAAAGATGAACTTGCAGAGAGCTCAGGCAAGAACAAGCTACCAGAGAAAGCAGAAAGTCAAGTCGAGTTTGAAGAAATCTCTGAAGATGACGTTGTGAAACCTATCAGTACTCCAGAGATTGGTGAAAGTTCAGGAAGCAGTGGGAGCTCTGATGTATATGGAGATAGTGGGAGCACAGATGACAGTAGTTCTGAAGACGGGGTTGCAGATGATGAAGAAACCTCAACTCCTACTGTTCGTAGATCCACTAGAGTACGAAGACCTCTAGTTAGGTATTCTCCTTCAGCTAATTACTTGTTGTTGACTGAGAATGGTGAACCTGAGTCCTATCCAGAGGCCTTAAGGATGAAAGATTCCATACAGTGGAAGAAGGCTATGGAAGACGAATTGAGCTCACTTGACAAGAACCAGACTTGGTCCTTAGTCAAGCTCCCAGCAAGGAAGAAAGCACTGCAGAACAAGTGGGTGTTTCGGGTAAAGGATGAGATTGATGGCAGTAAAAGACACAAGGCACGATTAGTGGTCAAGGGGTTCCAACAGAAAAGAGGGGTCGATTATAATGAGATCTTCTCTCCAGTTGTGAAGATGACTACAATCAGAATGGTCTTGGGTATTGTAGCCTCTAAAGATCTCCATCTAGAGCAGCTAGATGTGAAAACAGCTTTTCTCCATGGTAACCTGGAAGAAGACATCTACATGGTGCAACCCGAAGGTTTTCTCACAGTTGGTAAGGAAAATCTGGTGTGCAAATTGAAGAAAAGTCTGTATAGATTGAAGCAAGCTCCAAGACAGTGGTACTTGAAGTTTGATAGCTTCATGCAAAAGAGTGAGTCTCGCAGATGTGAGATGGATCACTGTTGTTACTTGAAGAAATTTAGCTCCTCATACATCATCCTATTACTATATGTTGATGACATGTTGATCGCTGGATCCGACATGCAAGAGATCAACAAGCTTAAGAAGCAGTTGTCCAGAGAGTTCGAGATGAAAGACCTAGGGGCTGCTAAGCAGATATTGGGCATGAGCATAGCCAGGAACAGAGTTACCGGTACATTAAAACTTTCGCAAACGAAGTACATCAAGAAAGTTTTAGAAAAGTTCAGTATGGCAGATGCCAAGGCCAGAAGTACACCTTTGGGAAGTCAGTTGAGACTCTCAAAGAAGCAATCCCCAAAGACAGAAGCAGACAAATAACAGATGGCTAAAGTTCCTTATGCATCTGTAGTTGGTAGTTTGATGTATGCAATGGTATGCACAAGACCTGATATTGCTCATGTAGTGGGAGTAGTGAGCAGGTTCATGTCAAATCCAGGAAGAGACATTGGGAGGGAGTAAAGTGGTTGTTACGCTACTTGAAAGGAACAGCTGAGGTTGCCCTATGTTTCAAAAGAAAGGGGGTGATCTTAGAAGGGTTCGCCGATGTAGATTTGGGTGGATGTGCGGATTCGGGTAAAAGCACAACAGGTTATGTGTTCACAATCGGAGGTACTGCAATCAGTTGGATGTCCAGGTTACAGAAGAGTGTTGCTCTTTCAACCACAGAAGCAGAGTACATGGCTATTGCAGAAGCAGCCAAAGAGCTGATATGGTTAAAGACATTCCTATCAGAACTTGGAATGCGACAGGAGGATTGTGTATTGCATTGTGACAACCAGAGTGCAGTTCACCTGGCAAAGAATCCGATATTTCACAGTAGAACGGAACACATTCAGATGAGGTACCATTTCATTCGAGAGTTAATCAATGATGGAACTCTGAATCTGAAGAAAATCCTTAGAACGAAGAATCCAGCAGATATGTTCACCAAGGTGGTTACCACAGACAAGTTGAAGTTTTGTATGACTTCAACTGGCCTTCCAGAAGTTTGAAAAGGAGGGATGGCAGGAACGAGAGAGATTGGAAAACCGTTAAAAGAGTTGGATGGCAGAATTGTTTAAGCCTTCAAGTGGGAGATTGTTAGGTAATTGATGAAGACTTAAAGTTAGTGGATAGCTAGTGGAAACAATTGCTAGTGGAAAGCTAGTGGAAACAATTACTCAGTGGAAGATCAAGAAAAGGAGAAAAGAGATTTGCTCTCATATTGATTAAAATATACACCTCCTTGATTAACGGCCATTTATCATCTATATAAATAGAAGCCATGTGCAATGAACAAACACACAGAACAAACCTCAATTGACTGATATACAGAAAATAAACCAAGTAGTCTTTTGTGCAGAGTCCAGTTGGCAGCCAAAAGTGTGAGTTATTTTTATTGTGAGCGGTCAGACTACAAGTGCAGTTTAGCCTTGTATGATTGTAATTTTCTTGGTAATAATAAAACCCTCTCTCTCTCGTTCGCCCGTGGATTAGCCGATCAGACAGATCGTGTGAACCACGTTAAATATTGTGTTCCAAGTTTACAGTTTTGTTTGCAGTTATTCTCCATTTTATTTCCGTGTGTTTTGCCGAAATCGTTTATCGTTTGTCGGAAGTGCCTAACTTGTTTTGTTATTCCCAACATATATATATATATATATATATATATATATATATATATATATATATATATATATATATATATATATATATATATATATATATATATATATATATATATATATATATATATATAATATATATATATATATATATATATATATATATATATACATATATATATATATATATATATATATATATATATATATATATATATATATATATATATATATATATATATGTATATATATATATATATATATATATAATATATATTATATATATATACTATATATCTATATAGATATATATACTATATAATATATATATATATATATTAATATATACTATATATATATATATATATATAATACTATATATATATATATATATATATATATCTATATATACTATATATATATATATATATATCTATTATCTATATATAGGAACAGGTTCAAATGAGAACCATTAAAAAATGATAACCAATCTTAGCCTTTAAAAATTTGAAGTCTTGATCAATGGTCAAAAATAAATAAGGGCACAATGGTCATTTAATAGTGTTAACATAAAAACACACACCTTACATCTAAAAATCATATTAAAACATCTTCCACTCAAAAACTCTCTCAACTCTCCAAGAACACACATTCATACCCCAACACCACAGCCACCACCGGCCGCCACCTGCCGCCTGCAACCACCGCCGCCTGACGCCTCCTCCGCCACCTGCCGCTGTCGACGTCATTGTCGAAATCGACTTCTCCATCGTCTCCTCCCTATTCCGTCGTCGTCTTCTTCATGAAACTCTACTCCAACGTTCAGATATATAATTTCCGACACTAGATCTGTGATTTCCACCTTTAGATCTAGGATTTTCGTCTCCAGATCTACAATCTCCACCTCCAGATCTACGATTTCAGCAACCACCGTTGTTACATACCATTAGAGAAGGAGTTCCGGCGAGATGAAAGGAGTTCCGACAATGAAGCACAACCAGGGACACCACTTAGCCTCGGATCTACCACCTGAGTTGCAAAAAGTCAGCAAAAAAGAGGTCTGGTGGTCGATTTACACCACCGTCGTCGTCCGATGCACCACCGCCATCTCCTCCATCTCCCGTTGATGTCGGAAACCATAAGCACATCGAATATGATCCAGCACCACCACATCAGATCTGATCCACAACCGCACACCAGGTGTTTGATGAAATGCCTCTATGAATTTCTATACTTTGAATTTTTATATTAAACAGCGAATATGTATTTTAAACTGTGAATATGCATATTAAACTGTGAATGTTTGTATAAAATTTGAATATTTTGTTATATTAAACTGTGAATGTGTGCATTAAACTTGTCACCACCACCACCATTGATGGCAGCTCTACCACCAGCTCCTCCCTCCCCCTGTCGCTCCTTCCTATCACCGTTAGAAATTATGAAATTGTGTAAAAGTAAGCGTATTAAACTGTGAATCAGTGTATGAATGAGTATTTAAACTGTGAATGAATGTATGAATGAAATGTATTACGTTGTGAAAATGACGATTTTGCCCTTTTCTTTTACCCAGAAAGACAAAAAACGGGATTTTATCCAATTTAATCAGGGCCATCCATTTTTTTAATGATGTGCTAAGATTGGTTCTCATAGTTCTCAATCTTTTAATGGTTCTCATTTGAACCCTTTCCTATATATATATATATATATATATATATATATATATATATATATATATATATATATATATATATATATATATATATATATATATATATATATATATATATATATATATATATATATATATATATACTAACTTATTTAGATTTTCAAAAGAATTCTTTGTATTTATTTAACTTTACATGTTTATCTTACATCTTTTTTATACAATAACTCTACAGTTATATTATTAAACGAATATAATCAAACAAATAAATTCACATATAATTAATTCAAAGCAACTGCTGGATTATCAAATTAAAATTTACATTTATAACACATTAATTTTTTGAACGACGAAATTTTATTAAAAGTTACCACGGATTTAAACAAAAATTACAATATATAAATAGCCAGGGTTGGATTGTTAAACCATTCAATCCACTTTATATTTACCTTACATAAATGATTGAAATTTTTTTTTATCAAGTTAAACATCTTTCCTTGACTTATTTGTGTCCAAATGGAGAGCGTTCTAGAAGATCCGTAAAGCCCAAAAAATCATGAATAATTACAACATCTCAGTATTTTCTATGCTCCTTCTTAAAACGAGTTTGATCGACCCAAAGAAGCCACCCCTATTTTAAGTGAAATTTGGCTACAGAATTTCCCACCAAATGCTAAGTTGATGCCATAAGGAACACACTATGGAATAAGGAGCAAAAAGATGGTTTATGGATTCAACATCTTCATCACACAATGCCCACATAAGAGAATTCATATCCAACCCTCTATCATATAAATTAGCTTTAGTTGGTAAACGATTTAAGCTAGTTCTTTAACCCCAAAATGTTAGGTTGAAGAGGCACAAAATTGTACCTTGTAGAAGCATCTCACTAGGCAATAGTGAAGGACTCAATATAGTGTCTTGCAGAAGCAATCGAAGGGATACCAAATTCCTTCTAATTTCATATTTAAATGTCAAAATGATAAGAAAAGGCAAAAGAATACATAAAAGTGTGACCAAGTCCTAGATTTGAGTAACTTCGACCCCTTTCAGTTCACGATGCTAGTTCCAAACCCTAAGACCTTGGTTATAATGTGAGCTTATAAGGAAACCTTTATAAAATACCAATATATAAAGTCTAGGAATAGAGAACGTAAGGAAGAGTAACCAATCTAAATATCCTCCCTAAAAAGGATAAGTTTCATTTACATATTTGGCTCTGATAGGAATCTCCATCATAAATTATAAAGAACACATGATTGGTTGCAATGAATTGTCAATACCCATTTCATCTTGTTTCTTTGAAGCTATGTCTTTCTTCCACATGATCCAACACATTTTCCTTTCACCAATCTCCCCTCCCAAAATAATTGACAACCTAATTTCTCCAAAGCATTTAGCACTAACCATGTAGCTCAAAATATTGTAAAATAATATACTCAAAAAATTTCCCAAAATTCCATTCAAAAAATAGTGCAACCTCCCATTGAAAAAGCCTTAACCTTCCAGCATGTTAATTTACTCAGAAAGCGGTAGGTGACAACTTTCCATTTATCCAAATTAGACATATTGCACCCACACGAAAAGTTAAGGTATATGAAAGGAAAGTTCTTAGACTAACATCCCATACTGTGGTCATTTCATTTACCTTTGTTGAAAAAACACCAACACCAATAATATTGATTTTAGCTAAATCAATTTTTAGCCCAAAAGCTAGAGAAACATAGTAAATTTTACATGATGCTCTTTGCATTATCCATGGACCATTCATATACAAATATTGCATCATGCATGAAGAAAAAAATGAAAAATAACCAAATTAGGATGACCTACACTAAACCCTCTGAAGTTGGGATAGGTAGCTTCATCAAGAGCAACATCTAAATCTTCCATAACAAATACATTTATATATATGTAAAACAATTATTAAACTTAAAACCCAACTCTACAATTAATATATATATATATATATATATATATATATATATATATATATATATATATATATATATATATATATATATATATATATATATATATATATATATATAAACTCAAAATTTAATATCAAATTTCAATGTCAATAAATAGTATAACAACATATTCATTGTAGAAAATGGTATGAATTTGAAGTTTTTTCATACAATTTGTTATAATATATATGGTGTTAACACCAAGTCACCAAATATGGTGTTAAATTGGAGATACCCTAATAACTTTACTTTTCAGTAATAATTATGTAAGTTTAAAAAATACTAATAACATTTCTGTTAATCTATGTGCATTTAAGTTTATCATTGCTAAGGTACTTTATTTTTATATATCTGTTTATTAATTAAATGCTTCAGTTAAATTATAAATGTGCTTGTATGTAGTTTTGAAAATGATTATTTTATAATTACTATTTAAAGGTATATTTATTATTATTTGATAGATAAAATTATAAAATCATTCTTTTTGGTTTCTCATTTTCTTTGGATACAATCCAAACATTTTCAAAATTATAAATATAGTCATTTGGCTAGGTTTTGTTGTGGGTTTTATGACCGTCAAATTTGAAAAGAGTATTTTACCCGTTAAATAATTATTTTTAGTTTGCTTTGTTTATCTTAATTTATTTATAATTTTAAATTAAAAGAGGTCTTACTCAACCCCTCATACCCTTTCTTTAACATATGCATATTGTTTTATTTAGGGCTACTTTATGTTTTCACCCTCACCACTTCATATTCAACGCAACCAACCTCTCATCCTCCTATTCCGTACTCTTCCCCCTTTGTTTTCTTCGACAACCACACAAACTTACATTCATTAACTCGATGCCCAACCACCTTTCACCATTGGAGAGCTAAGGTCGCATGTAACATCAACAAGTAACGAATTTGCAACATGATTCGTGCCGTCACTCCAATATTTCCTTTCTCTTCCCCATTCCCCCTCTATAAATGTGCACCATTTTTACCTTCACTTTCCTCACTGGAGGTTAAAGGAACTCTTATCCATATTGCTTTTTATCTGCTTATTTCTATTTAAATCTCCATATATTCAAGAGAAATGACACCTATCATTGTGAAGAAAGCTTATGTTTTCGTAATTATTGTCATGTCAATATTTAAAAAAAATAAATTAAAAGAATAAAACGGTCTTCTTAAGTATAATAGAGTCCAAATACTAAACTAGGCCAAAAAATATATGGCAATTTAAAAAAAAAAATTGAATGGTACTCAATGAAAAAACAAACCATGACAATTTTTTATATTTGATTATTTAGTTTTTGGAGGTTAAATCATCTGTTTCATATAAATTATAACAAATTTATCATAAGATTGTAAAATAACTTTTATCTTTTTACTACTTTTTTAATCTTATTTGAGAGATTTTAACTCCTAGTTCACGTAAAATCAAAACATCCATCTTTTTTGGAAAAATACCTAGTAGCTTCTCAAATTTGCAAACAATATTTTTTTATGTATGCTTGATTTTTTAATTCTTATATTTAACATGACAATTCTTTTTTATGCACCAAACACCTTTATGTATTAATTGAAAATCATTGTATATTTTTAAACAGTAACTTATATTGTAAATGCATAGTCTTAATCGGGTCATAATGACCCATCTTAGTTGGGCTCCATGAATTGGCTGTTCATTCTTCAATGTGTGGTCAAGGGCCTATGTTTTGGAATCATTAATACTTACAAAGACTTAACAATAGACATTAAGCCCACATCCATTTAAGGCCCACTCAATCATGATGATATTATTTCCAATTATATGGTTAAAATTATCCCACCATAAAGTGCCATTTTTAATTATTGATTGTTGGATAACTTTTAAATCACATTATCCAAGTTTCGTAAGGGTTGCAAAATTATGTGTTCCTAACAATCTATATAGCTATAAATGTTATTTAAGTCTTATAACAATAACAATATATTGTTTTTAATGCATGTATATATTAAACAATCAATTTAGAGTTTGGTGAATGAAACATATGGTGGGTATTGACAACAAAGTTTTTGAAAATGATATTCTAATAAAGATGATGATGAGAAAAAGTTAGGAAATAGGTTGGACACGTATATGTGGTTATCAAATATCCACATGTATACATAGAAAAAGAATTAATAGTATTTTGTAATATAATATATTGAATATAAAAAGGTATATTGTGGTAAAGGTATATTGTGGTAAGGTATACACAAATTGAAGTAATTGTACGCATTAAATTTAAACCAGCTTAACATACTATCATTATGATACAATGTGGTGCGAAATAAAGCTATGTGGCACATCGAGGTACATTCGAAAGGTAGTTGATGTTGGTAGATAATGAAGGTTCTTTTAATGTTCTTTTGACTAGAAAGAGTAACCAAATATAGAGTTTTACTAGGTGTTTAGTAAATAGTAACGGAGAATTATGCGATTTGAAAATTAAATTCTTTACTAGTAAATTATTAATGGTTCTGTTTTATAGCTTTTTTTATTATGTCAATATTTGTCTATTAGGTTTGTTTTACCAGTAGTTACAAAAAGTTGTAAATGATTAAACAAAACTAGAACACGGTTAGAAAGTCGCTAGGTATACGTATCTAGTTCTTGAAAAAAGGCATTACTCAAGTTCACTTTAAATGTATATTTTGTATAGCGATAATAATCTCCGCGCTAGATTCTCATTATTGAGAGAACTTTAATAACAATGAAATAAAAATAAAAATTATAAATAGAAAAGTTATCTTGTGTTAATGGCTAAAGGCTAAATAAAAGTTCAAGACAAAAAATAGCATAATAACTTATTATACTAGCATCATTGTCTTAAAGTTACAATAACATAACAATTTAACATACCAAGCCAACTTAGATCAATGTTCTTCATCTGCTACAACCATTCAGTATATCAAAATCTATATTCAAAATGCATATCAACTGCTACTTGTAGGATACTCGGAGATTATAACAAGTACGGAACAATGGTCTAAATTGGCTTGTTATGTTAGATTGTCTTAAGAATGAAACAGATAGACAACTTTCGAACACCAATATATGTTTGGAATCTAATCATGGGTTTAATGTTTTCTCTATTAGAACACTTTCACGCCAGATTAGATTTGTCGTTCCTTATCTGCTACAAACTCTGAGCATCATGCAAATAGATTTAAATACATAGTTTGCCAAAAGAACTAGACAGAACATCTTTTTTTTGTTTTGAAAAAAATCAAATGTTTCCTTTCTATTTTAATGTTAAGAACTATAAAAAACACAATAAACACCAACAAAAAAAACATGTGAACTATGAGTCAAAACAAAAAGTCGGTTCAAAAGAAAATATTTGTCAAATATGAGTTTTTTGAAAAATAAAATTTTGAGGGGTTTTTTGGGGAAAACGTTAATGGTTTTTCCCAAAAAAAAAAAGAGTCTAAAACCGGAAGATTACCAGTAAATTTGTTAAAAGGGACAACTCGGAAAAAATGAAAAAATATAAGGTCTTTTTTAAGGCAAAAATAACGTATTGCTTAATAGCAAAAAAAAATGCAATATGTAGGATCTTTTATGATATTAACCCTATATAAAACTAATAATGATAAACTTTCGTCAAATAAATAAAAAAAATACAATATTAAATAATAATGAAAGGATATCAATGGAAGTACATAAAAATATTTCATTGCCAACTCCAATATTGTGCTATTTCATGTTTGTGTACTAGTACTACCAGTGGCGGACGCAGAAAAAAATCTCAGGGGTAGCACATAATAGTTTTGGGGTAGTACACCGGAAAATTTACACTACTACGAAAAATTTCCTAAAAATTTTGCACTACACCATAAATTTTGAGGAGTAGCACCTGCTACCCCATAAACCCTCTATGTCCGCCCCTGAGTACTACACTCAACTGCGCTCCACACTAAACAACGTGTGTCAGACTTTGCGACAGTCGGATTTCATTGTAAAAATAACTTTCATTTGGTTGTTTATTACCTCTACTTGTTGAGCCAAATCAATTAATTACCTTACTTTTAGTCTCCTCCTACTAGAATGAAGTAAAACAATTGCCACAGACACACGCGGGTTTCTTTTGTTTATGAATAAGAAATAAATCTTTAATCTTTTATAGATAGTAGACTTAGCAGCCTGTTTTTTGCATTTGCAGCCTTAATTTACACTTTAGTCTCTTCTATACAGCATAGGTTAAATTTTTAGTTTTGTGATAGAAATAAATAGAGAGAACTTACTTCTTTTCGGGCGGAGAGGAGAGAGAGTCGTGGTCTCAGGCTCATTGACGTCTGAAGTGAGTACTCCGGTGACCAACGGAGAGGAAAGACGGTGCACGGAAGAGGCAAGCAGTCCGACAACCAGCAGATAGGAAAGAGAGAGCGCATAGGGAAGGGGAGCAGTCCGACGAACGATGGAGCTGCAGAGGAGATGAGAAATCCGGTAACGGCGTAGTATTTGGGTGAGTTTGAAGAATTCTTTTTCCGATGGCTGCCATATTAGGGTTTACTAATTTCAAACTCAAAGATTGAGTTTAAAAAATTGAAAATTATATTAGGATTTTTGTATTTTAATTGAATTTAACAGTTAGACTTTCCTAGTTTGTTGGCTTTCTTATCGAAGAAGTGTGGGTTTGAATTTTTGAGTGATATTCTTATATCTTGTTCGTTAACTTTTTAGTTTCTTAGTGATATTCTTACATTTGGTGATTATCTCCTACGAAAATTACATATATATCATACCTACGCTTAAAACCGGGGGGGAGGGGGGCATGGCCTCTCCTGGCCTCCAAGAGGCTCCGCCACTGCCGGTGTGCCACCCGACGAGGGGTGCGACGCCGTGCGACACCGCGGGGAACACCGCCCACATACGGGCAGCTCGCATTAGTGACCCCGTGCAATGCTTCGTCGTCGTGCGAGCATCAAAAGTTAGCCGTTGGCTAACGGCTATTTTATAAAAAAAAACTTTTTAATTTTCAAATACCTGTATATATACATCTACATCTCATATATTTCTCATACACATCTAATACACACGCATATATATAATTATAAAAAATGGCTGATGTGGAAAATAGAAACATTCGTTGGGGATGGACTCAACAAGAAGAGACAGCTTTAGCGACCGCCTTCGTCAACGTATCTGAAGACAACACTGTGAGGCATAACGTCCGCGATTCCAGGAACGTGTAGCGGAATCGTTTCACACAATTTTGGGCGCAAATGAATATCGGTGTAAGTATCACTTTTGTAACAAATGGAGATATATGTCAGTTAAATTGCATAAATTTAACCAAATTATAAAGGCGAATCGACAATTGGGGGTAACCGATGAACAGATCCTTTACCAAACCTTACAAGAGTATCGGTCGACACACGACAGTGATTTCACGCATCTCGATGCGTGGAATGTTGTCAAAAATTCACCTTGGTTTCGTTGATCGTCGTTAGCTTTTTAATTATCGTATCTTAGGATTTAATTATCGTATTTTAGATTTTAATTTATCGTATCTAGGATTTAAGTTATCGTGTATGGGTTTTTTTAAATCTGCATTTTAATGTAACTTTATATTTTAATGAAGTATTTTATTTTGAAGTTATTAATAGTTTTAATTTTTTTTAATTAACTTTTTAAATTAAAAGTGAGAGGTAGTGAGAAATGACCATTTTCAGGGATGAGAGGAGGAGAGAGAGTTGCTGACTGGATGCTGAGGTGGCAGACAAAAAAATGAGAGGTGGTGAGAGGGCACACCTGAGGGCCTAAGTATATAGTGTCAAATTTTGTGGAAATTAATCACCGGGGTTTCGTGTTTGATATTGAAATGGTGGTGACCGAAACATTGAGTTATATTGTGTTTGGTATGGATCAAATGGGGATAGATCTTGTTAACATGTAGCTTTACTCTTTGCTTCGATTTGAACCTATCTTTTTAACCTAGTTGTGGCTGGAATCTTTTTGGCCGTTGCATAGTGTTTTATAGAATATGAAAATTGAAAAAGAATTTTAAAATGTTGTGAAAAAAATAAGGTTGAAATAATACTTATAGGGTTTTTTTTTTTTTTTTTAAATAAGTTGTTTAAGGGGGTGCAAATCTGGAAGTACCGGGAATGTGCCTCCGTAAACTCCACAAGGTATTTTTGGCAAATCTGGAAACTTAGCAATATAATAATTTATAATTTAAGGTTTAATGTACAAGCCTTTTATTATGTAAACTTATATAAAATAAGTCATAAAGGCCACATCTTATCCATTTCTATATCGAGTTTTTGTTTGCAACCTCTATTTTTTCGAAAGAATCTAAATCTTTCTACAAATCATCAACCTTTTTGAACCCAAATCTTTATAGAAATCAATCTCCATTTTTTTTTCAGGCCCGTTTTCAAGAAAATGGGCCACGTACTTGTGGAAAACTTACAACAGAGGAAATGCATACATGCACTTCTAAAAACAATTCCTCAATTGTATACGATATTATGGTCTTTTTCTGTCAATGTTTGCCAAAAATTAAATAAAAGTTCATGACATTAAGACAACCTTTAATGACTACATATGTACTAAAAGTTCATTGACCAATGCTGACAGTTATCACATTTGATCGATATTTAATGATTAGCCCTCAATTTTATTTTCAAAACTATTTATAAATTTTTTTTATTGGTTAAAATATTGAGCAATCCACAATCTTGCTTACGAGTTATAACACTAAGTGTGTGTTTGGTAGGCGGTAATGAAGGCGGGAAAGGAAAGCAAGATTATGACGGAATGAGTGAAAATGTGTTCGGTTACCAAAAGGAAAGAAATGAGCCATTAATGAAGGAATATCATTCCTTCAAAAACCTTGATTTTCATTCCTCGAGATATAGCTGTTTTTTTTTTCATTCCCGGATGGAATGAATCACAAATTACATTTTTATCCTTAATCCAAATTTACATACTGTTTTTCTTTTTTCAGTTTCAAAGGCTTTATTTCTTCCTCGTAACTGCCCTGATGTATTTTCAGTTCCGATGGCTTTATTTCTTCCTCGTCATATACATCTACAATCTGAAATTGATTTTAAAAATACCATTTTTATAGATATCAATGATTGGGAGTGCTTGCTTTTATCGGGGTTTCATGTGAACAGCGACGTAGTCATTTTCGTTTTGCTCTAGATTGATAGAATCTTCTTTCCAAAAAACTTATCCTAGAATCTTAACAACATTATGTTGCAGGTTGCAGGTTTCTGTTATTTTTGTAGTCCAAATATCCCACCGTTTAAAGGTTTCAACACAGGTACAATAAGAATGGAATATCAAATAATGTATCTTTTTTTTTCGAAAAATAATATCATACGTTAGAGGAACCGAAGAGGGCTTCCATAGTTCTGGGTGGATTTTGGGAAGTGAGAAAAAGATAAATGGGGTGAGGAATATGGATAAGTCATGGGTGTATTCGGGGAAGAAGAAACCAGATTAAAGACACACTTGGAGGAGACGTCAATTGTAGGGGTAAATAAGTCCTTTTTAGATGCTTATTCCATTCAATGTTAATAATCTAAAAATAACCAAACATAATTATGGAATAGAATGCTTCATTCAATTACTTTGATTATTCCATTACCTTAACGATTCCATTGTTTTGTCATCTCATTCGGTCCAACCAAACACATCCTAAATCCTAAATAATTAATATGATCTTCTTCGTCATGAAAAGGTTTTATAACCCAAGCCCATAAAGCATTGTAATATAAAAATGTCACTTCCATTTAAAAAGTAATGAGCGATTGAAAGAGAATATGTTACCCAATCCAAGACCACCATCTTTTTTACTTGTCATCATTTTCTTCCAACTAATAAAATCTAACTTTTATTCCTCCAAATCACCACAAAAGACTACTTCTAGACCTTTAAACATCAACACAAAATAGATTTCCAAGCTTCCTAGAATAGACTTTAGTGATTAATTCTTCCCCCAATTTAAAGAGATATTTGCCTTCACATTTAAAAGCTTATTAGTAAATTTTTCAATTACCGTCTTCCAACCTTCTACACGATTCATATTTTCTCCAACGTGAAAACCAAGATAAATAAAAGGAACATGTATAGCCGAGCAACATAGAAGTCCTTCATAAACTTCTCTTTTTTGAAAATTAGCACCCACTCCAATCAACTTACTTTTTTGTAAATTCATTATCAACCCGGAAGCCAAAAAGAAGCATCTAAGGATTCTTAACATACTTCTTGCATTTTAAAGAGACCAATTGCGAATAAGCATGTCGTCATGGTATAGAAGAAATGTGAGACTTTCAAACCAATAGAACTAATCTTAACACATCGAAAGACATTCTGAAAACTTCCTTCTTGAAGAGGCACATGAAGCCCTTTTATGACAATAATAAAAATAAACCCGTTTAATTTTGAACTCTTCCGTTAGTAAACCATTGACCATATTCGAAGCCATAGCCAAATTTAAAGGTAGATTTATCTATCTATGCATCTACAACCAAACCACATTTTTCAAGAACTTCATCCAAGTACTCTCACTACAATGAATCATAATCATTTTCAAAGTCAACTTTGAAAACCACAACTTTTTTCGTTGCATTTTGTACCACCCGGCGATCTCATAAGCATCAAGGGATGCCTAAAATTTAACGTCTTTTAAAGAACACATATTTTTCGTTCTTTATTAGCTAAAAGTTTATAGATAATTTTATATTGGTAACTAATAAGATTGAAAACATGCTACCATATAATATTGGCGCTTTATCCATCCCATAATTCCATACGAACTTCCTTACCTCCTTCTGAATGAACGACTCGATAAAAATAACTCGATCTGCAAATTGTTTTGTAAAAATGTTATCTCTTGAGTTGGTCGAGGATTTGAGCAAGAGCCAAAAATCGATGCCAAATACGAATGAAATTCTTATTTCACGTGTGAAGAGTTTTTTTTTTTGGAAACGGCAGATGAAATATATAAAAAAAGAGGCCAAGACTATATAGCAAGTAGCTAGCCGGCAAGATTACAGGAGAAGATTAAAGTTTTGAAAAATTACAATTCATAAACATAAAAAAGGTGAAGTGTTCCAGTCCACTGATGTCATCGCCTTCTTTTTTCCTCAATGTTTTAACCAAATGAATGTCGTTGATTTGATATTATCCGCCACAATCGTAGGAGAGATGCGTCGATTGTTGAATACCCTTTCATTCCTTGCTTTCCAAACCATCCATAGCATACCATAGATGATAAGTGTCAGAATTTTTCTTCTCCTGTTGCAGTTTCCCCAATTGTATACAAATTGTATCAAATCATCAACACTGTAGAAATCCATCTCATTTATTCCAATCCACCAAAAAATCCATTCCCTTGTGGTTTTAGCAAAGTTGCACCTTGTTAGAATGTGGTCAGCACATTCCATCTCCATATCACAATGTCCACAATTCAATGACTCCATGTATACTCCACGTTGGCTCAATGCCATTGATGAAGGAATTTGTCCCATTCTTGCTCTCCAAATAAATGTTAATACTTTAAGTAGGGTTGTTATTATCCACTTTATCTTGTGTTGTGGGTATATAATTTGCATAGCATTCAATTTATACCGGACCGCCTTTGTTGTAAATATACCACCCGAATCTAGCACACACCTCCAGCTATCACAAGATGTTCCGGGGGTAAATAGGCCTACTATACCTATGAGTTGGGCTAGGTTTGATGAAAGCCCAGCATGATTGATGTCACAAGCCCAATCCCATTGAAAACCTGTTTGGAGTACTCGTTCTGCCACAGTGCATCTTTTCTTGCATTCAACATTATAGAGAGTTGGGAATTGATCCTTTAATGTGCCCCCATTTATCCATTCATCTAGCCAAAATAGAGTCGAATTTCCAGAATTAACTGTTTTTTTAATGATGTCCTTTAGTCGAATTCCTTTTGCCGTACCTGCTATATTTTTCCAAACCCCCCAAAAGTGATTTTTTGTACATTTGATGTGCCAATTTATTCTTTAGATTGTGTACAGCTGTGATGACTCGTAACCATAGTGAGGAGTAATCCAAACGGTATCTCCACCACCATTTAGCCATTAAGGCCAAATTAAGTGAGAGAAGTGAGCCGACCCCTAGTCCACCTTTGTTCTTAGGAGTTACAATCTTATCCCATGAAACCCATCTGATGTTCTTTTTATTATCACAATCACCCCATAGAAACCTTCTTCTAATTTTTTCTAATTCATTGAGTACACCATGTGGAGCTTTGAAGAGGGAGAGATAATAAGTAGGAAGATTACCTAATACCGCTTGAATGAGTGTAAGTCGTCCACCAAAAGAAAGACTTTTAGCTTTCCACAAAGAGAGTTTGGATTTAAAACGGTTAATGATGGGCTGCCAATTTTTTATATGATTCATGTTGGCACCAACCGGTACCCCGAGATATGTGAACGGTATGGTGCCGGCTTCACAACGCAATAACGAAGCCCAACTGATTGTCTCCTGTTGCTGGATCCCAATTCCAAAAACCTTTGACTTGTAAAAGTTTACTTTCAATCTCGAAGCTATATGGAAGCATCGGAGGATTCGAGCTAGATTTTGAAGGTTGTTTCGTGACCATTCACCGACAAATATTGCATCATCCGCGTAAAACATGTGAGATAAGAGGGGTCCATCATTTGTGATCTTGATACCATGAAAGATACCTTTATTGCAAGCAGTTCTCATAATAGCATTGAGTCCCTCCATTGCAATGATAAAGAGAAAAGGAGAGAGTGGGTCACCTTGACGGACTCCCTTGCCAATGTCGAATTCATCCGTAGGTGACCCGTTGGTTAGAACTAACGCCCTTGATGATGATAAGCATCATTTAATCCATGTTCTCCATTTGATCCCAAACTGCATCTGAGTAAGAATGGAGTCCAGAAATTCCCAATTTACTGAGTCGAATGGCTTATCGAAATCGACTTTGAACATCAACACTTTCTTGCTTGTCGATTTTGCCCAGGAACAGAGTTCATTTATCACCAATGGACCGTCTAATATACTTCTTCCCTCCACATACGCTGACTGAGTTTCATCAATAACACCACCAATTACCGATTTTAGACAATTTGCAAGGACTTTTGCAATGATCTTATAGGAAGCTCCGATTAGGCTGATAGGGCGGTATTCATTTAGAAGGGTGGGGTCTTTAATTTTAGCCGCTAAGGTGATGAATGATGAATTACAACCCGGAGCAATGTGACCATGAGCTTCAAAGTGTCGGATAACCTTCATCATATTTGGACCAATGATATCCCAGAATCTTTTGAGGAACTTAAATGTGAATCCGTCGGGTCCCGGTGCGCGATCCCCACCACATGACCAAACCACCGCCGTGACTTCTTCCTGTGAAATTATGGATTCTAGATGTGTTGCGTCTCCCTCTGCAAGTGTCTTAATCAGTGGGTTGATGAATTGGGTCTTGAAGTCCTGTCTTCTTTGAATTTGGTACTGAAGAATTTAAAGGCCTCCCGTTTGATGGCATCTGCACTTGTAGTCCACCTGTTGTTTATATTCAACCCCACAATTCTTCTTTTTCTGGATTTGCAGTTGACGTATCCATGAAAGAACTTAGAATTTTCGTCTCCATCTATTGTCCACCTGATTCTGGCTTTTTGTTTCACATCCATTACCGCTCTTCTTTCATATTCCATGATTTTCTCAGCTCCCTTGTTTCTTTCAGATAGCTCAGATTCATTGAGAGCACGCGATTCTGCTTTTTCCTCAATGAAGGCTACACTCGCTTTTATATTTTGTATTTCTTCATTTTCCTGTCTATATTTGTCATTCCTCCAAGCCTTAATAGCATTATTCGTGGCTTTCAGTTTTGCAGCAAATTGTCTGTCAGCAGTGCCGTATCCTCGAAAATTTTCCCATGTAGATTTTACGAGCTCGTCAATACCATCAATTAGTAGCCAAGAGTTGAAAATTTTGAAAGGAGGGGGGCCAAAATCGGCGACATCTGAAGTTAGTGCAACCGGTGAGTGATCAGATAATTCTTTGGGGTGGATGGTAACTGAAGCATTGGGGTGATTGTGGAGGAAGTTTTCACAGGCTAGAAATCGATCTAGCTTACTGAGTTTTGGTCCATGTCGCCCGAAGTAGGTGAATTTCGAACCTCCCATACGAAAATCATGGAGGCTGGAATTAAGTATGAAGTTGTTGAAGTCATTGGAAGTTCTTTGACAAAATACCGAGTTTTTCCTTTCTTCTCTACATTGTACTGCGTTAAAATCACCAAAGAGGAGCCACGAACCTTCGATTTGGGACATCAGTTCCATTAGTTCTCTCCATAAATTTGCTTTATATGTCACCGATTATCTGTCACCGATTGCGGACCATATATGTTGGCAAGAATAGTATTACCTTCAATTCCAGACCATTCACCAACTAGAATTAAGTAACTTCTAGATTTTAGCACGGAAGTTTTTTTGAACATGTTAGGATCCCAAATACTAATTAACCCACCAGATCTTCCTTGAGAATTAACACCTTCAAATTCGAAATCAGTGGAGTCCCAACAACCTTCGATGTTTATCTTACTGTAATCTGTCATCCAAGTCTCTTGTATACCTATGAAATTGAATTTTAGTTTAGCCTTCAGTTTTCTAACCCAGTTGATCTTCACTTCTTCTCCAATCCCCCTGATATTAAGGCTTAAACAATTCATTGGGCTTGATTTGTCTCTCCGATTTCACCGATAATCTGTACCAGGAGTGGATCGTTATCTTCAATTTCAATCCCAATTTCTTTTCCCACTTCAATTGTAGCTCCGAACTCGAAGTGATTTCGAATTCCATCACATGAGTTGCCATCTCGAGCGCTTGAATCAATGACCGGTGGATGATTAATCTATACCAGGAGTGGATCGTTATCTTCAATTTCAATCCCAATTTATTTTCCCACTTCAATTGTAGCTCCGAACTCGAAGTGATTTCGAATTCCATCACATGAGTTGCCATCTCGAATTCCTCATATTCAATTACGTGTGAAGAGTTAATAACCAATTCTTTATCCACCATCATTCATGTATAACAATCTGTCTTCTATTTCGATTTATAATTCCATGAAAATGCTTGAAATTTTCATCTCATTTAATCCCCTAAGTGACATTTTCCTTTTGAGTTAAGTCCATATTATCAATATGGTTAATATCATCCAGCACTTTCATGGAATTAATTTACATCTCCATATCAACACTTGTCGTATTGCTATTATCCGGTTGTTGATCAATTTATGAATATTTTGTTGAAGCTATTTTTACTTTCCCCTTTGCTCTTTTTTTCAAATACCAAGGCCTTAAATTGGATTTTAGAAGTTGAAGCTTTTTCTTAAACTCAACCATGTGAATCTTCGAATACATCATATTTTAACTACAAGCCGATCTAATAACCTCCTTGAAACCATCCACCATGAACCAAGAATGAAAATATATATTTATGGGATCATGGCCATAATCAGTACTAGATTCCTCTAGAACAATCAGACAGTGATCAAACCATTTTTTCTCCAACACCAACCTCGAAAGTTGACGGAACAAATCATTCATCCCTTTGTAAACCAAATATTTATCGAGCTTTCTTATATTGGAGTCCCACTTGTCAAACCAAGTGTAACTAGCAGTGGCGAATCTAGAATCGAAATTCATGTGGTTCCTTATTTAAATAAACCGAAAAAAAAAATGAAAGAGTAAAAATACTAGTATCGGATCGGGTCGGGTCTTTAAAAAATCAAACATAACTTCGGTAGTTATATTAAAGTTCTTACAATTGTATCCGACGAGGTCTTATATCTTGAACTATTAGACAAACAAATAAAATTGACTTGTTCTTAAATATTGATTCTTAACCTATTCAAATTCTGCTATTGATGATTGTACAATTGAAATCAAAGGCAAACAATTGAAACAAACCTATTAGTTGTGAATATGAGGCATGGAAGGGCCAAAGGCGGTGGCCGGACGGCGATCGGCGGCGGCGAGAACTGTAGCAGTCGTCGCTCAGGCGACAATCTTGAACGACGCAGAAGCAGGGATCGCGAACCTGGTGAGAATGTGATTACGTGAATTGTGTTAGCAATTGCCGATTAGCGTTTTTTTTTCCTTTTGGACGTGATCACGTAATTTGTTTTGTAAATTTGTAGTTTATTTGGGCCGATTGTTTTATATGGTCTAACAAATCAAGAGTTAAGGTAGGTCTTCAAAAATAATTTAGATGGTTCCTAATTTTTTTATATATATAATTAACTATATAAATTGAAAAAATAGGTAGGTCCTAGGACCCACTTTCCATAAACATACCCCCCAGTGTAAAAGAGTAGCCTCCAAGAATATCATCAATCGAGTTTACATATTGAATAAACTAGTTAAAAACATGTGTCGAAATGACAAAAAATAAACCACTTTCATAGTAGCATCACGAACTTCACTAAAGTCACCAAACACCATTATCTCCATTATTTGTCCTCTGGAATAAAGCTAAATGTGTATTCTACAAGGTCTTCTTTATATCAAGATATTGTGGAGCATAAACAAAAGAATAAATAAAAGGAAACTTATTAGAGTTCCATTCCCCTTCAATAGCTAAAATATGTCATTATAAATGACGCCATTCTTTACAAACTTACACGGGTCTCTAACACAGAATACCACCTGATTTTCCTCTAGCATTACAAAACACATAATAAAAAATAAGTTACCCTAATACACTCAAACTGGTGAGGGCTCCACTCCTAAATTCCCAAAAGGTTAATTAAATGATGTTGACGCAAGCCTCTAATCTAATTATGTTTATACACGCTCACTCTACCTTGAATAAAAATTATGAGTATATTTATTTAAGAACTTCAATACGTTCTATCTTGTTGATGAATTTTTTTCATATCATGTTCACAAGCCTTCATTTGTTACCCTATGGGCTATGGATCTACCATGTATCTTATTTGACACGAACCAAGTAAGTAACATCATATACCACAAATTTGATAACATCAACAGTAATATTCATAATAGTCGACTTGATACATAAACGATTATTATATAGATTTTCATTGTTTATCGTTGATAGACACCACCAGTACTTCACCTCTTCAAAACCATATTGAACATCATTCCCTTCCTATCAAATTTTGTTGAGGTCTCAAAAACATTATGATTTCCGGTCTATATGGAGAACAAGTTACATATCAAAACTTGCACTTTATCCACCCTAATAAACTATAAAAAATTGAAGCTTTTGTCCACCTTGAATTTATTTCATTGCAATAAAAACATCAACGATTGTCCCACACTTGGTATATTTGTCAATTCCAAATATTAGCCTATTTCATACATGATTAAGGTGCTGTTTGTTTTTAGTTTAGAAGATCTTCTAACCTCTTATGTCTGCAGGCGGGCAGATGTTTTCGCAGCAGACTGTTTGTTTTTTAGAAGACCGCAGACCTAAAAAGGTCTGCGCGTCCTCTTCTTGGAAAAGAGATGGCCCAAGCACTTTTTACGTCTTCAAAGGTCTGCGCGTGTTATTGTTGTGTGCTCTAAAAAATTTACGTCTTTTTTTTTTCGTTCTTTCTCCTTCCTGATTTCTTCTCCCCTCTCTTCTTCTTGTCGATTGCTTCTCCCTCTCTACTGATCGGACCTGCAATCCTCTATATTGATTGAATCTGCACCAAAGTGTCGGACTTCTCACCGATGCACAAACTCGCCGCCAAATCCCATAGCCGTTAGACCTCCAACCGGAGATCTGCTTCCCACCGACGATCTGCTTCCCACCGACGCTTCTCACCATGAACGTATCTATAAAGAGATTCTTGAATACCATCCCAATATGTTGAAGGATGATGCCGAACCAGCAAGCTTCATGTATCCAAAGGTTCATGTATCCAAAGTACGGTCACTTTTCTTGCTGATGTATGAAGTTCTGATTTCAATTCTCGATATCCAATTTCAGTTTTGTTCGAACATCATCACTTTCTTTTTGAAATCAGATTCTGAAATCTCGGTCTCTTCTCTTGCTGATGTATGAATTGAAAGAAGATGGTTTGAAGGGGGTTTGGATTCCGGTAAAGTGGATGGCATTGTCCTGCCACAGAAATGGAAAATTTTGATTTTAGGATATGGGGTAAATTTCTATATTCATCTATGTTTCACATTCATATATAATGAGATACATTCTGAGAAATTCTTGTTTATCGATATTAATATGAGAACAAATATGCATTAGGCCTTTGGTTGGATTAATATCAGAAATTCTGAAATTCTTGTTTATCGAACATAACATGATATTGAATCCATGAGAATCATTGTGAAATTTTCACCACTTGCAGTTTTGGAGCTCTTAACCGGAAAGATGCCAATCGTTGAAAACAATGGGACAGCATGGGTGGATTCGGTGGTCAATGAAGAATGGACAATGGAAGTGTTTGACCGAGCCCTAATTTGGGTTAAAAACATTGTGATTTTAGGGATTTTGTTAGCTAAATTATATTTGGTATTTAGTTTTGTAAATGGAATATTTAAACAAAAGCTTCTTGGATTTGTTTTCATTGATCATTTGAGTTGGGTTTAATATTATTATTCCACATACCTTAAAAAACAAACAGTCTTTTTCTTATAGTCTGCAGACATTTAGTCCATCTCTTCTTCTGCAGATGTGGTCCGCAGACTGCAGACGTTTTACCTCTTCAAAAACAAACAGCACCTAAGTGTAAGATGTGTAAAAAATTGGTTCTTAAATTGGGAGAGAGAATATTGTCGCATTAAAGATCCCAAAATTATAACACAATCCACATAACAAATATCATTAGACACAATCAACTACAAACAAGTAGTTTGAGAAGCAACAATGTTTTAAAATCACACACCAAACATTCCTAAATTCATAATATATTTTAAAAAAAAAAAAAAAAAAACTAAACATTGCATTTTAATGGCATTAAGTAAAAATGAGGCTTTTCTCCATATGGATTAATCATCCGTACACGTGGATGCAACCAGAAAATAGAACGAGGAGTCACCAAAAAAAAAAAAATTGCTGTTTGACCCGACCCGACTCGTTTCCTTCACCCGACCCAAAACCAGTCTTTTGCTTTCCAAGTTCCAACCATATGCGGTCTTTTTTTTAGTTCCTGTTTAATTTTTCCGTGGACCTGGGAGCTGTATAAATAAATAAAATACTTTATTCACATTTCGTCACTAATTATATAAACAAAATTAATAATATAATTTTATATGGACAACTTGGTTAAGGGGTCTTAATTTAAATATTATCAGCCAATTTAGGGATGGGTGTACGAATTGAATGAATTTTCGTCGTATTAAACTTTTTTGTTAGTTTAACATTCTTCTAAATTTTAATTCAATTATAATTATAGAATTCATAAACTAAAAGGTTAATTTTTACTTAAACCGAATAAGATTTTATAAATAAAAAAAAACTAGTTCTTATTATTTTTATAAAATACATTATAATTTATAATATAATTAAAAAAACTGTGTCACTAAAAATTCTTCAATAGAAAAATGGGTTATAGGTTATATTACAATTTTTATAAAATAACTTATAATTTATAACATAATTAAAAAGATTGTTTCACTAAAAGTTCTTCAATAGAAAAATGGGTCATAGGTTATATTACAATCTTTACGAAATAACTTATAATTTATAATATAATTAAAAAGATAGTGTCATTAAAAACTCTTCAATAGAAAAATGGGTTATACGTTATATTACAATTTTTTATAAAATAACTTATAATTTATAACATAACTAAAAAGATTGTGCCATTAAAAAAAATCCTTCAATAGAAAAAAAATGGGATATAGGTTATATTACAATTTTTATAAAATAGTTTATAATTTATAACATAATTAAAAAAACTCTCATTAAAAAAATTTCAATAGAATAATGGGTTATAGCCTTATAGTTTATATTACAATTTTTCATTCCATTCCAAAAAAAAAAAAAACCTTTTTTTTTCATTCAACCGGAATGACGCATTCCGTTCCAATCTTTTTCCCAATTCCATCATTAAATGCAAAACAAATTATTACCTAAACCAATAGCATCTGACCCCTTCATGATCTTCAACCTCTTGCAGGAACCAATAAACATACTATAAAAAAACAAAACCCAAAAATAAATTATTTATCCAAATATATATATAATAACATCTTAATATATACCAATTACATGTTTTTTAAAACACTTACTCCCATGGAACATCACCCACAAGCATCCAATCACCATCTTTATCTTCATAAGTAACAACATATTCTGACCCATGTAAAAGATCCCTCAATTTACTCTCACTAAGACTTCCCCTTGATCCACATTGACCTAAAAAAGTCAAACAATTCGTTCCAATTTTATATAAAACCCAAAAAGATAGTAACTTTTTGTAACTTAAAAGAAAAAGAAAAAGAAAAACTAACCGATTGTGAAACAGCTAAACATCTTCTCAAGGGCTGAAGAAAGTTCTTGATAAGTAGAATAGCCTCTCAAATCAACTTTCCTTAAATAAGGTGCACCTTCCATACTAACTTTCACAAATAAAGCACCAATTCCAGGTTTTGTAACTTCATCGTTGTTTTTTGAACTTGCTGTTATCATGTTCTTGCGAAATGATCTAACTGGCGGCCATCCCACCACTTGAGCTCTGTGTTTTTCGATTAAAATCAGAAAAGAAAAGGGAAGAGATGGAAGAAGATTGAATTGAGAAATTTGTTTTGTTTACTTACTTGGGAGCAAGAGGATTGGAGGTGTTTACTTTGTTGAGATTTGATTCGTTCGTTGTGATTGACTTTTGTTGACTTGGTACTCCTTTTGTTTCGGAACAACTGTCCATGGTATCAGTGAAGACTCTTTTGTGACCAGAGACGATAGAGGAAGGAAGTAAAGGAAACAAGGGTTTTTCATCGGAGCTTGTTAAGGTATTGTCTGGATCTCGTTCTGGTGATTGAGATCCTGGAAGGCCGAGTCTTAATTCGGTTGCTTTAAGGTTGAGACTGTTTTTGGTAACTTCGGAGATGGTGGAGACGTTTGAGCTGTCGACGGAGGAACAATCGGAGAATCCGAGGTAATTTCGTTCCGTCAAATTAGGGTTTTTCTGGAAGTTTGATTCCATTGTGCATGTGGAAGATGGAAAGGAGGTGTTTCCTGGTATGTCTCCCTGAACGCCTAACAGCGGTGAAGACATTAGATGCTGAAAGTTTTTGATTTGGTGCTAATCAATCTGCTTGAATAAGTAAAGTGTTAAGAGTATGAAAACGTAAAGTGAAGTAATACAGAAAAGGTCGCATTCATTTGGGGATTTTAGGAAGCAAACTCGTGAGAGATACAAGTGATTAGGGAAGTAGATTTCTAGATAATTCGGACATAGTGAAGAATAGCGTCTTAAATTATGAAGATTCCGGGAATTAGACTGCCGATTGAGTGAAATCATCGAATAATTGAGAGATTAACCGACAGTTCCACCAGATCAGTGAGAGAATTGAAATAAAAAACGGGAACTGTGATTGTGAATGTTTTACATGTTTTTATCATCGTCTACAAACTAAAAAGTAAACGGAAAACTTATCCGTCTTCAATTTTTCCGATGGAATCAAAAACAGTAAGGGCATACATAGAGGAAGCTCTAGAGTTTAGATCTATTTTCCACATTTACATCATAAATAAAAGCAAAAACAAGCAATAAATGACCGAAAATTTGGTTTTAATGGTCGAAACTTTAATAATGCTCAATAAATTACCCACAGGACAATCAGAGAACAGCTCTCGAGGACAAAGTTTTGTCAAAAACAATCTACAACAACAGCGTGCTCATGCAGACCGATTTCATCAAATAAAAAGCATTAGAAAAAAAAATTCACGAAAAGGTAGCAAGAGGAATGATTGTAAAGCATAATCCAGATCTCGACTTTTGGAAACAAAAAGAGAAACTTAAATTTGGAGTTTAGCTGAATGATCAAAACCAACGTACCTGAAAATCAGTCAGTGGAGAAGATGAAGATGAAGATGAAGATGAAGATGAGCAAGAAGAGTCGTCGGTGGGGGAGAAACTGAGAATTGAGAGGATGAAGAGAGAGAAAAAGGATTTTAAGGTCCCTCCATTAAACAGAAAGCAACAAAAGGGTTTGTGAGCTTGAGCTTGAGCTGTGTGCCATGAAACTTGAATCTATGTAACAAGTTTTTTTTTTTTCTTATTTTTTAAAGAATTAAATAGCATTTATGAATTTTGAGCCGACACATTTTACATCATGGTCATAGATAATAGAGTCAACTACACAAATGGTCTCTCTAATTTAAGATAGTCTATGTATTTGGTCCTTGATCTTTATTTTGATATGAATTATTATCGTGTTTTGGATTTGTTTCGATTGGTATGCTTTTTTTGATTCTTTTTTTTTTTTTTGTTATGAATATATTAAAAAAATATTAATAGATTAAGGGACATCTCCTTACCCTAAGCACCTTAGGTAACTCTTTTCATTCCTTCTTCAAGTCATTTCCTCTTCCATCATCACCACCCACATCAGTCACACATGTTGGAAACATCTCCAAAGCCACCATGACAGTCGATTATACCCTTCGTACCCACCCCACAATTGAAAACCTAATATCTTCCCTATCGATCGCATTAATGACCTGACTTGCACATTTCTCTTTAGTCTGCCTCTCTTATCGACAAATGTTGTCGCCTATATAGTACGACTTGAAAACCTAAAAGGATGAAAAACATATAGGTTTTAAGAACCGTAAATTAATCAGGTTTTAAGAACCCTATAATACATCAGGTTTTTTTTATTACAGGTCCAGAACTTATTTTTGTTTTTACTACAGTACCAAATATTATTTTAGCTAGGGTTTATGGATTCATACAAGTTTCAAGAATTAGTTTATGTTTTATTTATATATACCAAAACGGATTTTAATTTTAGGTTTTCTGGTTTCATTTTGATTTTTGTTTAATTAGGTTTGGTTTTGAATAGTTCTATTTTGATTTTGGTTAGGTTTCTATTTTGATTTGGAGGTTTGAGAACTGGAAGTAGTCGATAGTGGTTTCAGAACTGGAAGTAGTCGATAGTGGTTGTTAGAGGTTTACGTGATAATACTATATTTTATTTTGGTTTGGTATTGGTCCATGGTTTGTCTAAGAAGACAAAGTTCACTATAGTTTGGCGGAGAATAAATGAGTCGAGTATGGGTTGGGTGGAGTAAGGTGGGACCCACTAGATTTTAATAATTATATAATTAATTATATAAGAAATAAAGGAATTAAAAATTTTAGTTAAGGGGACATAGTCTTTCATGTTTGGTAGGGATCAAAGTCGCAACAAAAACATACCATGGGGATGTCCGAGTAAAAAAAGTTAAGGACCAAGTACGCACTATCCAAACCTCGGGGATGGTTAGTGTAATTTACTTATATATATATATATATATATATATATATATATATATATATATATATATATATATATATATATATATATATATATATATATATATATATATATGATGAAGTGCTCCGACTTTACCGATGAAGTGCTCCGTCGAACCGGGGTCGGTATCTGTTAGTTAACTCCAAATGCAGTGAATAAGATCGTTGCTTTTGAACTATTGTGCCGATCATTTGCCATCGTTCCGGATTTCTATGTATTCAAGTATTTTTCCGATTTGTAACCGTCAAATAAGCAGAGGTAACCGATAAGGAGAGGGTTATATTATATTATATAAATGTCAAATATGAAAAACCTTTAAAAATCAAGAGCATTTATAAAAAAACATTTTCAATAAAACCATAAATAATAATAAAATTAAAGGTTTTTATAACATTTCTTCCATTTTTTAGAAGCTTGCGTCCAAATTTATGTTATCATATATAAGCAAGTTCTTCAACAGACAATCAAAATCCTATAGTTTTTTTTTTTTTCTGTCTTCAAACATAATCTATGAAATTATTTGACGATGACCGTTATTTGTTAAATTGAATAATGTTTTTCACTATCGGACATGTTGTACGTAAGATGATATATATTTTAGTTAAACTTTTATTTTAAACATATATTTTCAAAATCAACGTCTAATCACTTACCTTAAAAAATTTATAACTCTTATAATAGAGGTCAGGATATGGTTCAAAATAGACCATTTATATTACACCATGTTTTTTGAAACTCTCATTTTTTCAACTTCTTCCAATTATTTGCTTAATTCAATAAAATATTTTTCTCTGTATAAAAACATTATTTTCATGTTTTGTTGCATGTATTTTGTTTTGCTCTTTTTGTTATTGTTATTTAAATTGTATGAATATGAAAAATAATATGTAAGAGATTTTTCGTCGTCTAATATCTAAAAGAAAAGGTTGCATATTTGCGAGAACTAAATGCGGGTATGACAATCAAAATATTAAAGTGTTATATGCTATTTTAGTTATTTATTTTTGTTCAATTTGTATTCACTTTTTTTTTCTTCTAATTTCTTTAGATTTCAAGAAAATGTTTATATTATATATTTAGATCCAAGAGAAAAAATGATTCTATTTCAATTTATTTGTTAAAATATGTTGAAGATGTATGTTTTTATTTTGTAATATCATATATAGTTGTTTTATGGGATTTCGTCGTCGGGTATGTAACTAATATAATTAGAAAAGTATAACTATTTTATTGATGAATATTTTACTTATATATATATATATATATATATATATATATATATATATATATATATATATATATATATATATATATATATATATATATATATATATATATATATATATATATATGATTGTAATAATATGACAACATAAAAAGATGTCTAATTTCAATATAATATAAATAAATTACAGAAAAATGAAAATATATTGTAATTATTAAATCATAATTATTGGTTTGTGTTTTTTCTATTACATTCTAAGCATTTGTTGATAATGAATACATCTCATAAGTATATATATTAATGATGACTTTCATATAGACAAGTAAATAGGCGAGTTAACTACAATGTCAAAATCCATATTACAAAAAAAAACACAAATATATGAGCTTAAGCTTAAAAAATAGTGTGCCACAATATAAAACAATGAATGTAAGGTTATAAAACCGCTTGACGGTATCTTGGTGGTCGAGTGGGGTTAAAGTATTAATCTGATTAATAGGTGATTAGTCAGTGATTAATCGGAGACCCTAAATTATATAGGTATTCATTAAAAATATATAAATATAAGAGAATAGCAAAGTTTGATTCATTTTATTCGGAGATATACATCAAAGATTATATATTTGTTTATTTGTATTCCTTAATATTGATTTTTTTCAATTTTCTTGAGTTATTAGAGAGTAATTGTGTCGTCATTTAAAAATAAAAAAATAAAAAATGTCTGTCAAGACCGATTAATTGCCCACCAACACCGATAGTTGACCGATTTTTGCAGCAATCTTTAAGCTGGCCTAATAGGCCTAATCGTAATCGGATGAAGACCCTCCAAACGACTAATCGTCGATTAATCGGCTGTCAATACCGATTTTTACAACACTGGTATATGTATAATAACCTACAATCGTGAAATTGTAATAACAAGATAATAACTCATTTGTGTTTCTCAAGTATTTTGATTAATAAAAATGCAAACTCTTCATGAATACGTTAATATAAATCAATAAACAAATACATGTACACTTATAAATATTATCGTTAAGTTTATAATAATGAGTTTATAGGTTTTTATATAATCTATTAGTTCCAATGCTTTTTTAAACTCATATGATATTTTTTTAAATTGTTCATTTATTATATACCAATGAATAAAATATAAACACATTTCCTACAATGAAATATATTAAACACCTACAAATTTCTCAATGTCAAATAACTTCTCACATATTCATTCTATAATCATATTCTATAACACATTGTTTGAAACTTTACTTTGAAACAATTATACAAAAATAATGTATAAGTAAAAATTAAAAAATATATAACTAACATATTATTAGTTTTATTCGTGTTATAAATATTTCAATGTTAATATTCAAATACAATATAATATTATACATCAGATGATTATATTATTCATTTAATTGACCAAATACAATTTAGATATTTCAATCCTCTTTAATTAAGTACCATAAATATCAAGTAAACATCATAAATAGAAAAAACATATTCATTGTATTATTTTAATACAATAACTCTTATTTGGAATTTGAAATGTTGTAATATTAATAAAAATTCAATGTATTTAAGTAACAATTTATTAAAAATATATACTATTATTTTGAAATGT
The DNA here is from genome assembly GCA_023525715.1 of Cichorium intybus. Taxonomy (NCBI): domain Eukaryota; kingdom Viridiplantae; phylum Streptophyta; class Magnoliopsida; order Asterales; family Asteraceae; genus Cichorium; species Cichorium intybus. The sequence continues at coordinate 36,448,179 of CM042016.1, read as the reverse complement.
CATATATGATTGTTTGATTGAGTTTTATCATTATGGATGTAAGTAACAATTTATTAAATATGTACATTATATTGATTTGAAACACACACAACTTTTTAAATGTTCTTTTAGTAATGATTCAAAATTCATTTATTAATGTAATATAATTACAAATAAAATATAATTTTCTACCTAGACTTTAAAATTTTATAACTTTTTAATAATAATAAGTGGTTTTTAAAACTCTTCTGCAACAACTTAATAATAATAACTGATGTTTAAACTTAATTGATGATAATAATAATACATAGTAACATAAAGTTATAAATTATATTACATTACATTAGAGAATGGTTGTTATTTTAAATAAGCATTATGATAGAAATAAAGATATGCTAAAATAAGTAATATTTAAATTAGATAATAATCAAAATAACAAAATTAACACTAAATTGATAATTATACTTAACTTTATTCAAGTGCAAGTCGTAGGTAACGACCATTGAGTATTGTGATTGTAATAGATATTTATTGTTTAAATTAGTTACAAGTTTATATATCAATTTCATTGAAGAATTATTATTTCATAGATAATGTTAATGACAAAAGTTTTATTATATAACTTTAACATGCGCAATACGCAAGATTTCGTCTAGTTTATGATATAACAAACGGCTCGGCTACATAAAATGAAAAACAACTTCTACAACTGAGATTTATTTAATTAAACTTAGAGAAAATTACACGAATGATCCTTGTGGTTTGGGTTTGTTTGCGCGTTTGGTCTCTAACTCTTGTTTTTTCACTCGGACAGTCCATATAGTATGATTTTGTTACACGCTAAGTCCCTATCATATATAAAAAGGCTATTCTACCCTTAATAATTTCTTTTTTAATTTTGTTATATGTTTATTATTTCTTGAATTCCAACTCATATAACATCCCATACCTTGAATCCATTTAAATTAGTCATTTTAAGTCGGTCAGGGACTAAGCGTACAACAAAATCGTACTATAGGGACTATCTAAATTAAAAAAAAGAGTTAATGGCCAAACACACAAAATACCCAAAACCACATGGACCATTCGTGTAATTTTCTCTTAAACTTATAACCCAAAATAAAAGTTGATCGAGACTGAGTCGATTCACTCAAACTCATTTTCTATAAATATCCTACAAACTTCTACGTAAATAAATGCAATTGGTTATTACATTATTATTGATCGAAAAATAACCAATTTAATTGGAACAATGCAAAGACATTACCTCGACAATAATTAGGACACTATCAATTGACGGTCGACATAATAGATATTTTTGGCAAAACAGGAACCCCGGTTATATTGATTCGGTAAGTACATTTTTTTCGCAAAAGATCTACGGCAAACAAATATATATATATATATATATATATATATATATATATATATATATATATATATATATATATAGGGTCCGGTTCCGGTAAGGACTCTTTTTTCGGTGAGGACTTGCGACGACACCTTAAAAAAGTTGAAAAAAAATATAAAAAAATACAAATCATAAAATCGAGAATAGTACTATATCATTATCAAAAAAAAATTGAAAAAAAATTTGGATCATTGCAAAACGTAATGATGCAATTTTTCTGTTTTTATTTTGGATCATTATTTCATTATAAAAAAATAATGATCGAAAAGTTTTTTTTTGAATCTTTTTTTTCTCCGATATAGTACTATGATCCATTTTATTATTTATATTTTTTTTATATTTTTTTTCAATTTTTTAAGGTGTCCTCGCAAGTCCTCACTTTAAAAAAAGTCCTCACCCAATCCTGATTCTATATATATATATATATATATATATATATATATATATATATATATATATATATATATATATATATATATATATATATATATATATATATATATATATATATGTATATATATATATATATATGTATATATATATATATATATATATATATATATATATATATATATATATATATATATATAGGGTTAGGTTCATATGAGACCATTATATTTCGTGAGACCGGAAGACGTATTCTTAGCCACTCATTTTGGGTATAAAACAAAAAAAAATTAAAAATGCAAAATAAATGAAAAAATTTGAAAAAAATATATATTTATTTATTATTTTCGTCATTTTTTTATTCAAAAAAAATAAAAAAATTTAAAAAATAATAAAATAAAAAATAAAAAAATTAGCGTTTTTTCATATTCTAGTAGAATATTACACTAGTTAGTGTAATATTCTATTAGAATATTCAACATCCAGCAACATTCTAATATAATATTTTTTTGATTTTTCCAGGTTTTTTTCGAATTTTTTTTTTATTTTTAATTTTTTTTTAGATTGTATAAGTAGCGAAAGTAAGTAGATTTTTTTTTTGAAAATTCTCATTATTTTAACCTATTTTAATTTTTTTTTTATTTTTTGATCTCTAAAATGAGTGGCTAGGATTGAGTCTCCCGGTCTCACAAAATTTACATGGCCTCATTTGAACCTCTATATATATATATATATATATATATATATATATATATATATATATATATATATATATTATATTATATTATTTTAGCCTATTTTATTATTTTTTTATTTTTTGATCTCTAAAATGAGTGGCTAGGATTGAGTCTCCCGGTCTCACAAAATTTACATGGTCTCATTTGAACCTCTATATATATATATATATATATATATATATATATATATATATATATATATATATATATATATATATATATATATATATATATATATATATATATATATAGAGAGAGAGAGAGAGAGAGAGGTAGGTTATAATGAGAATAATTGAAAGGTTGAGAATGCGAGAACGAATCTGGACCTTCCATATATTAATATCTATGGCTTACATTCGCCTGTTATTTATACAAATTTAAACTTAATTAAATTAATTTATAATTTTTTAAATCAAAAAGGGTATTTAGGTAATCTTAATTTATATAAAATTAAATAATTGATATTCAAAAATCCTAAAATGTAGCTCTCTCTCCAATCTCGATACATACATCTTCCTCCGCTTCATCTCTCACACACAATATCCCTAGGATCAGATCTGCAACTACCTCCCTTATTCTCTCCTCCCTTTCTTCAGCCGATATCTCCCTTCCTTTCCCTCTTAACTGCCGTCGGAGCTGCCATCATCACGTAAACCTCCCGCCGGCTACCATCAAATGTTGCCTCGACCACGTAGCCACTGTTACTATATCGCACCAGCAAACAACTTGCAACCAAACCCAGTTGGAACCTCGACATTTAACCGCCATCAGAAACCCTCGCCAGCAAGACCCGTCAGTGCAGCACCCACGCCATCAGAAACCCTCGATATACATTAAGGTAATTATCATTATCCTATTTATGTAAATCCCTACAATCACGTTCCTCACTCTTGAAATTAGTTTATATAAAAATCAAATCTTTGAAATCTTTTGAAACTAATCTAAAAGTCTGGAAGATAAAACCCTACATCATCTTGGCCGTCTTCAACCTCCACGCCTATTACCCAGCATCTTTTCCGATAAATCCTTATATGTTACACCATCTGATACAATCACGTCACAAATTGCCTCCCGTGTCAATCGATTTCAAGTTATTGCAGGTAAAATTGCATGAATTCTTTACGTTTCTTGATTAATTTACGATTTCGAATGGATTAATAGATAGATATTAGCTGTATATAATGATGTTATTTGGTGGATTTCAAGTAGAATTTGGCGTTGCCACATCAAATTTACATAATTTGAACCTGCATATAATTCGGGAAATGCTTTTCCTTACACATGAATCACAGAACTTTATTCGAGGGACATCAAGTTTGATTTTGCTCACATGATTTCTCAATGTTTATACTTTATCGTTTTCATTTTATGATTTCGTTACAATTTTCAATTGATAATTTTTTTACAGACGGGCACTTATAACCGGCAACGTCAAATTAGCTGTCGACTTGTTTCATGAAGGATTCGGGGTATATTTTCCTTTTCTTCTTTTATCTTCGGTACCTTTTTATCTTAAGTTCAAAATTCTTCAATTTATTAAAGCATATTGTGGTATATATTAATATATTATTATAGATGTCATTTTCTCTGGATTATTCGGGTATTGGTGAAAAAAATAAATTTCTACACATTAATACTTAAGCATACAGTGATAAAAATGATTGATTTCATGTAATTGTGTGTTAAAATTATCTTTATGTGTTTATGTGTTATTCATTAATACTTAAACATACAATGATAAAATGATTTATTTCACGTATTAATCGTTGACGATTAGCATGAGTTAAATCAATGGTAATCATTGTGATAATCAATGATGATTATAACAATAATCATTGATGATTATAACTAGAATTATTGATGATTATATATATAGTTGGATAAATAGATAGAACATCGGTTATAATCATTTCTGAGCAGTGCTAATCATTGATGATTAACACTGTAACAACAACTTTCAATTAATCATTAAAACGTGAATATATAAACTCTATTGTTAATCATCAACGATTATAATAATTATAATAATTTCTAATCATTAGTCTTGATTTTGCAGGTGTGAATCCAAAAATAACAATGATCACGGGTGCCCACTATTTATTTTTGTGTGTAATGGTAGCAATAAGAAAAAGGGGCATCGATTCATTCAAGAAAAGTGTTGTGCTAACCTCGGGATGGATTTTATAACTTTTTTTCATATAAAATGATTTATTCATTTGTGATTATAGGGTAATAAAGAACTATTGTATTTTAATTATTGTTTATGGTATAAACCGTGTTTTATTCATTTATGATTAGAATTGTATTGTAATTTTAATCTTAAAATCGTGTTTTATTCATTTATGATTACAACTGAATACATATATGATTAAAAATATGTTTTATTCATATATGATTATAAATATTGTGGTTAAACAATAAATATTCCGGTAAATTATATTTATATTTTTCATCAATATAAAAATTTAGTTAAAAAATGAGTCCAATAAAATTATAAAATTGTATTATGTTTTATTCATTTGCGAATTAAATCATACAAATATATTAATAAAAATAAATAAATAAATAATATTTAATTCATTTTTTGTAACAGAATTCATAATCTATATAACCATGGAAAGTAGTAATTAAATCCCATGATTATAGGAAAAACATAATTATCTATGATTTTTATTTAATTAGACATATTGTTAATTTACTATAATATCTCTATAAAATGATTGGTCCAGAATGATTCTCGCATTCTCAACCTTTTAATCGTTCTCATTTTAACCTTCCCCTATATATATATATATATATATATATATATATATATATATATATATATATATATATATATATATATATATATATATATATATATATATATATATATATATATATATATATATATATATATATATATATATATATATATATATATATACTAGTTTAAATCCCGTGTAACACACGGATGTTGATTAATTAAAGTATTATAATAAGAAAATGTTTATTGCAATCATCATTTGAATTTGGAAGTCATTGAAGCGAAATTGCTCTGAATTTGAGTCTAAAAAGAAGAAAAGAAGTAATCACATACCTAATGGACTAATTGTTGCACCTCTTTCAGATGAAACCCACAAAACCGGATATTAAAAAATATTTTATTATAATTTTATAAGTTTTAATGTGATTGTTATATTTATCTTTTATGTTTATCATTGAAAATATTAATTAACAACTATTTTAATGTGTCAAACCAAAAGAAAAAGATATATAGTTTAATGTAGATAACAAATTCATCTAAAAGGCTTATCTCATTTTATTAGACTTATCTCATTTTATTTTTATCTATAAAAAATAAAATTTAAATGTGCATAAAATTATTAAAAATAATGTTTCCTAAAAAGAAAATAATTGGATGAATTTTTGAGAAACTAATTTCCATGCAATGTATAGATGTTCCGTTTTGACTATCAAAGGATAATTTCCTCTTGATATTACGTTTCAATGGGTGAAAGTGTAAAATTCGAAACGTTTGAGTATATATATATATATATATATATATGATAAAGAAAGGACGTACCAATAACAATAATTTCATGTCAATGATAAATGTCAATAAGCAAATACTATTTATTTGTCGTAGTTTAATACAATTTTTAGGTCTTCTGTATACCAATCTTTAACTTTAACCAATTTTGATACATTTATCTATTGACACAATCACTTTTAAATACGCATTATTTTTTTAATGTGATCATAAAAGATTTGGTTTGGAAGAATTAGAAGAAGATAACTCTTTTAAAAAATATGAGTTAAGCCAAATAATGAAGAAAATGACATGTGGCATTCTAGCTTCTAAGACATGTCACTTGGCAATTAAAAGGCCTTGTTTATTAGTATGTATAGATAGATATATATATATTCGCGTTTGTGTTTAATTTAGGTATCGCATTCAATATAAATAAAAATCATTAACTAATCGTCGATATGTTGGTTAACTTTTTAGATCTCGTTTCTTTTTATAAAATATATTTTAACAATTTTAGATAAGTTGTATATATGTATATGTTAAGGTCGAATTTGGTCACTTAATATTTTGGTTTGTACACATTTGGTCACTTAACTTTGTTTAAGTTGTAAAATGTCACCTAATTTTTTTGTTTTGTCTCGAAATGGTCACTGTGACCTGTTATAGTCGGTCACAGTGACCATTTAGGGAATAAATAAAAAGTTAAGTGACCTATTATAACTTAAATAGAGTTAATTGACCAAAGAAGCACAAACCAGAAAGTTAAGTGACCAAATGAGAACATTAACCCCAAAACAAATTGATTTTTTGAAACATCGGGTATCCTTGAAATTATTGGTTGTAGATATCATCGAAATTATTAGTTAATCCTTATTCTAAATAAGCATCTTTATTCTAAATCATCTGCATAAGATTGTTTAGTATAATATGTAAACAATTTTTCATCGAGTTGTAACCTATGGCTTTTTCCCTTGTTTAGACAATTATAACATTTTTACTATAATTTAAAACCAACCAATTAAAAAAATCACCAAACCAGAAACGATTAGTCGATCCTTCTTTTTTATCTACATAATTCTTTTTTGGTCGTTTATAAAAATGAATTATTAGACTAAAATGAACATATGGAGGATTTCCTTGATTCTAACTTAACACTACTCAAACACATTTTTTAATTTATAAATAATTGTATTATTGGAGTAACATATACAACTAACACAAGTCCCAAAAATCCAACGTTTCAAAAAAATCAATTTGTTTTGGGGTTAATGTTCTCATTTGGTCACTTAACTTTCTGGTTTGTGTTCATTTAGTCACTTAACTTTATTTAAGTTATAATAGGTCAGTTAACTTTTTATTTATTTCCGAAATGGTCACTGTGACCGGCTATAACAGGTCATAGTGATCATTTCGGGACAAAATAAGAAAGTTAGGTGACCTTTTACAACTTAAACAAAGTTAAGTGACCAAATGTGCACAAACCAAAAGGTTAAGTGACCAAATGCGACTTTAACCCTTGTATATATATAACAATTCTGGCCAATTTAGAAGGAAGGAACACTAACATGCACCTCTCTTTTACTGTTATAAATACTTTATTGAAAACTAAAAAGCAAAAAATGGCTTGGCCTACTGGTAAGCACATGTGGCAAGAAACCTTAGATTAAGGGTTCGACTCCTACTCCGGTAGATTTTTCAATCTCAATTTTTTTGTTAGGGTGGACGGAGCAATCAACAGACGGAGCGTGCTCGAGGAGAAAAGAAGGACGGTACCGTCGGGGCCACCGCGGGTTTGAGAAAGATGGAAAGGGAGGGTTCGCTTGCGGTTTGATGAAGTCGGGTAAACCCACAAACCTTTAAAAAAAATAAAATTTAACCCCTCACTCCTATAAATATTCCCCTCTCTTCCTTCAAAAATCACACATTTCCTTTATTTCTTTCTCTCACATTCACTCTTTTTTACTTATTCCAAAAAAAATCACACGTTTATTAATTCAATTTCATTTTAGTTTTAAGTTGAAATGGGTTCTTCCGATTATTTTGATTCGTATGTCCGCAACAAAATACTTGATGAACCCTGTGTGTGCTTATCGTCATCATCTGATTCATCGTAATGCAGATATGTACGCGATTGTTGCTCAATTTCATTTCTTGTGTTTGTAGATACGACAATTTGAAGCACTCCTCGTCCCAGAACTTATCTCCACAGAGATCGAGAAACTGCTGAGAAGCAGCCCATTCAAGATTACTTTGTTCCCAATTTAAAGTTTGGGGATGCTAATTTCATAAATAGGTTCGGATGAGTAGAAGACTATTTGTGCGGATTGTTGAAGACTTGGAAAAGAATTTTTCATATTTTCACACATCTTATAATGCCAGTGGGGGGAGGAAACACCCCTGATTCACTTGATGAGTACTTGAATATGTCAGAACGAACTTCATATGAAAGCATTCGCAACTTTTGTTATGGTATTGTTCATTTATATGGTGAAGAGGACATGCGCAGACCAACATCCAATGACATTCAACTGTTGTACGTTGCACACGAAGCCAAACATGGATCTCCTGGCATGCTGGGTAGCATTGATTGTACACATTGGGCTTGGAGGAGTTTTCTAACGTCTTTGCGAGGCCAGTACATGAGAGGTGATCACAGATATCCTACAATTATACTTGAAGCAGTAGCGTCTTAAGATTTTTGGATATGACATTCATATTTTGGTGTGGCCGAGGGCAACAACAATCTAAATGTTTTGTACCAATCACCACTATTGAATGATACTGTTCTTGGGACAGCACCAATATGTTCATTTGTTTTGAACAACGAACAATACAAGCATGGGTACTATCTTGTTGATGAGATATACCTTAACTAGGCAAACTTTGTGAAATCATTTTCACGCCCAGTTACCCAAAAGAATAAGTGTTTCAAGGCGGCCCAAGAAGCGGCAAGAAAGGACGTTGAACGAGCGTTTGGCATACTAAAAGCAAGATAAGTTATTATCAGATAGCCTGCATGGTCCACCGAACTTGATCGACGTAAATATATCATGTACGCTTGTCTTATATTACACAACATGATACTCCCGGATGAAGGTACTGCTATATGTCTAGTACATGATGTCGATCTCCCAACCGATGTAAAAGCTAACGATGATATGATTTTGGAGTTATGCAACGAAGGAATTCACTAAATACTTCTATCAGATCTCGTTGACCACATTGAGCATACATACATAACTACTTTCGATCGCTAGTTTTTTAACGTATTGGGTTATAATATTCCGTATTTAGGATTTAATTCCAGTATTTAGTTTTTTTAAATTTTTGTAATGGTGTTCGTTTTTAATTTAATGTTATTTGACTTTTTATTTTATTTATTCCTTTTTAATATTAATTTAAATATTTAATTAAATGTTTTTTATTTAATTAATCATTTTAAAAATAGAAAATATGATGTGTCATTGTGGGTTGGGAGGGTTCGAAAATATCTGCTTTCATGGGTGAAAGATGGAAGTGGGAGGAGAGAGGAAGTTGATGTGGCTTGTGGCTTGGAGGGATAGGAGGGTTTTACTCCCCCCATCCTTAGATACTTTCTATCTTTTATTCTTTTTCCCTTAGGGTGGACGGAGTGGTAGGAAGATGGAGGGTGGGTTCGGGAGGGGATAGTTGCACTGTGAAGGGCGGTTAGAAGAAAGATGGGGGTTGAGGGCTCGAATTCGGGTTCATGAACCCGTGCGTTTCCGTACATACACACACACACGCTATTCTGGTGTGGCTTAAATCAAATGCCCAAAGTCGTGTGCAGGAAAAAGTGTTGGAAGTGGTTGGATTTGCAACTCTTACAATGCTTTGGCGTAATCTTAACAATTGTACTTTCAATCGTAAGCCTAGACAGGTATCCGACATTTTAGCTCAAATTCAAAAAGAGGCGTTTGTGTGGATTTCTAGCCGTGCAAAAATTGGAGATAGTGTTAGATAGTTGGGTTAATGCTGTCACACCCCGATCCTTGGCGGAATCGATCAAGGCGTGATATATTGTTCAAAGTCTCATGACAACTATGTTATAATATGATTAGATTCAATTAAGTACTAAGTAGGCAAACAAGATCCACAACATACAAATACAAATTCAAATACAAACAACATTTATTACATCAAATTTAAATAGTCTTGTGGGTTTCTAAGGTATACCCTACTTTTCATCAACTTCATTCTTCAAATCTGCATCATGGGTAAAAACAAGTCAACTACGAGAGTTGGTGAGTAATCTAGTTTTATTAAAGAAAATTGTGAGTTTGAATAATTTGAAATTTGTTTTCTTTTGAAGTTGGCAAGCAAGTGTTATTGAGATAACAGTTTATAAATCAAAAATTGATTAACAAATGATAACAACAACAATAAGTCCTCACCCTATATATACATATATATGTATATATATATAGGATGGAGCATCTAATCATCATACACACTCAACCACGTGCAATCAATCACCTTAGCGTCCCAAGGCGGGGTGGTCAACCCAATAGCGCTATTATTGTCCATAACGTACCTCAAGAATACGGGCATAGTCATGGAGATTAGACTAAAAATGATAATGCACTACAAGTACATGTAGCGTAAACAAACAATAATTATACAAATAATGATTCATGTATAAAAGTCCCAACAATGTCTCAATTGTGAAAAAATAATAAAATGAAGTTGGAACATATTAGAACCACATGATACACCCCAAAAGTATTGAAAATTATAAAATATGGGGTAGATTACTCACTTTAGTCCAAACGGAATACGCGTGTCGTACGAAAGACGGCTCGGGTTAAAATGACGTAGAACCTAATATAATTAATAGTTTTGGCTTAGGAATCGATAAACGGAAATATAGTATTAATAAAAATAATTAGACATATATTCTTATATTAGATGAATTAACAATAATCCAAATTTTGTTTTGAATATTAATGTATTCATATGTTAAATGAATTTTAAATTGAATTAATTACTTTGCTTAATTAATTTATATTTTCAATTTAGGCAAGATTTTAATAATTTCTTATTAAAATAATAACTAGTCAAATTATAAGTATTTACAGATTTTATATATTATAAACAATTATTTATATGAAATAATCATTAAAATGCATTTTTACATGCTTAGATATTTAGGAAAATGGTTTTAAATACTAAACAGTAATGAAACATTCTGAAATTATCAGAAAATCCTTATTTCATAAAATAGTAATTACTGTAAAATTTTCATATTTTTATTAACTGCTTTAGTATTTATTTAGTATTTTAATAATTAAACCACAACAAATTTCGGGAAAAATAATAAATGATTCCCAAAACTTCTGGAAAATTAACCATAGTTTTCTAACATTATATTGAGCCTACTGTAAATATTTTGGATATTTTGGACAATGGGAAGTATTTATTATGTTTTTCATTATTAACTAATCAATAAAATCATAAATAATAGTAAACTATTAAGGAAAATTCATTAAACTTTTTATCTATGATTAATATGTCATATATGATATTGTGACAAGGGTTTATAATTTTCGGACTTGTATAGCTATTTATTAACAATTTAACCCATTAAACAATCATTAAATTTGGAAAAATAATAAAACATTCTTACAAAAATCTGTAAATTTTTGCATGGGGTCTTTATAATGTTATTAAGGTGCGAAAAATATAAAATCGTGTTTTTGACATACATAACTATATTTTTCTATTTATTTATCTTCAACAAAATAAAATACAAAATAACCATAAAACTGTAATATAAATGCATGAAACTTCATAAATTATGTTTTCTCAGTTTATGGGTCATCCCATAATTTTCTCAGAATTTATTGAATACAAAAAGTATTTTATATGAATTATTGCCCTATTTTAGTGCAATAATTATAATAATTCGATAAAAATGAGTTAATTTCTGAAAATTTCCAGAACTTCTTATTTTATTAATGGGATTCTGAGAAAAATCAGGTTTATACATAAAATGAGTTTTAGATATTTTGGTGGATTTAATTTGTTTCATGTATGAATTTGAAACTTTTAACAACATACCTTGAGGAATGCTTCAAGAGGGATGAAGATTTGAGTATGAGGGATTGTTCTTGGCTGGAAAATGAAGCTTTCTTGGAGAAATTTCGAGATTGAGAGTGAGAGAAAGAATAGAGAGGGTTTGAGTGGTGATGAGAATAATGTGGTGAGAGGAAAAGGAAAGGAAAGATGATGGGAGGTGTGAGTGGGAGACCATGGGAATATCTTTTGACTTTTGGTGGTCTTCATAATTTTCCACTAGCACAAGCATCTTAAGAGTTTTATAAAATTTAATGTAGTGTTTATAAAAATAGAGTTTTATAAAGAAATAGGTTATTATTTGATTATAACAATCTACTTTGATTTGAAGTTTAATTATAGCATTCAAGTTTGATTCTTTTAATTTAATTAGAGAATTATACTTTTATTTGATTATAATATGGTATCATAATTTAATTTGATTATAGTTATAACATTATACAATGCTATATTGCTAATCACATCAATTTATAACGTAGTGTATGAGTTTTGATCCTATTAGCGTCAAGTAATCTCGATTAGGGTTTATTAGATTTCCAATTGGGTTGGGTTGACCCGAATCCATTTTAGGCAGATGTCACAGTCTCCCCTACTTTAGGAAATTTCGTCCCGAAATTTAATAAGAAAGTACCTTAAGAGAAAAGATGCGGGTATTTGGTACGCATATGATCCTCACGCTCCCATGTATACTCGGGTCCACGTGCTGTCTGCCACCTGACCTTGACTAGGGGAATGCGACTTCTTTTGAGTTGCTTTTCCTTCCGGTCGGCAATTTCCAAGGGTTTCTCGATAAATTGCATTGTCTCGTCAATTTGGATATCCTCGAGAGGAACATGAAGGTTCTCGTCTGCTAAACACTTTTTGGGGTTAGCTATATGAAATAGTGGGTGAACTTTCTGAAGCTCTGTTGGTAGATTCAACTCATAGGCTACTGGTCCGATCCTTTTCAGAATCTTAAACGGGCCTACGTAGCGTGGTGCCAATTTACCCTTGCGTCCAAATCGAACCACACCTTTCCATGGGGACACTTTTAACATGACCATGTCACCCACGATTAATTCAAGCGGTTTGCGTCGCTTGTCGGCATTACTCTTTTGTCTGCTACGAGCTGTGAGAAGGTTATTGCGAATCTGAGTGATTTTGTCGGTTGTTTCCTGGATAAGCTTAGGACCAACGATTGGAGAATCCACGGTTGCGCGAATTACGTGAGACTCCCCAATTTCATGCCAGCAAATAGGAGATCGGCATTTACGGCCATACAATGCCTCAAATGGTGGCATCCCGATGCTTGAATGATAACTGTTATTATAGGAGAATTCTACCAACGGTAATTGAGAGTCCCATTTTCCTCCGAAATCTAAGACACACGCCCTCAACATTTCTTCGAGTGTTTGAATTGTCCTCTCAGATTGACCATCGGTCTGAGGATGATAGGCGGTACTGTATGTATGTATATATGTATGTATATGTATGTATGTATGTAATGTCATTTTATAGCTGATACGCATAAGAGGAATAAAATATACAAGATACAGGTGGACCACGAGCTGTATATACGCCAGGTGAGTAGGTTCTAATTCATTATTATGATATTATTTAATTAAATGTTCTTTGAATTATTTCCACTTTCAGGAGATATAAATTTTTTTTTATAAAGAGTCTTTTCGTTTTCCCTGTCCTTATCGGAGTTAAGCAGTGAATGTTGAAAAAATAGCACTTTGGGTAGTCGAAAGGTTTTTTTTTTTAAAAGTCTTTTCGTTTTCCTACGATGAATATAATCTCAGAAGATCTAGGGCCTTCATCTTTGGGCTTTGCTTATGAGCAATCTCAAAACTTACTTCCAGGTTGAATTCTAGTACTTTTATGTCAGTTTGGTTTTTATCATCTAACATTTGTTTTTTTTTTTTTTTTTTTAAAGCTCCACTAATGGATAGTTTAACGGATTACAATCCATTCATGGACGAGCACTTAACGAACAGTGAGATTATCCCCATGAATCAAGGATTCATGGCTAGCATACAGAATGACAATCAACTACAGGTGATTCATAACGACAGTGTTGGAATGAATCCTGAGTTTGAGGGAGGTTTTCAATACCAGAATCATCTTCAGATGATTCAAAGAAATCTAGAGGGATTTCAAAACCCTGGGTTCATAGCTGAAAATCAACAGTTACTGCCGACGTCAGATACTAATGTTATTGCACCAAAGTTTATCTTTGGTCAGGATCATGCTCAATTGATCCAGAATGACAATAGCACAACCGGATTTGATTCTTTGAGTCCAAGAACCACAGTAGTTGGCAGTGGAAGTGGTTCTAGACAGCCATTAAGTAAGGAAGCAATAACTCAGCACTTTAACAAGCCTCTTTTGGAAGCTGCAAAGGAACTCAACGTTGGATCAACCCAGTTGAAGAATCGTTGTAGGGAGTTAGGCATACCAAAATGGCCTCGAAGACAGCTTAAGAGTCTAGAAACTCTTATTAACAATACTCAGGTTAAAAATTGTATATTTTTTTTTTTTCAAAATTTTAGTACCATGAGATTGTATTGACTGAAGGTATTTATGTAACAGGAATTGAATAATATTGCTAATGAAGCAGACGTAATACTTGGTATAGAAAATGAGAAAAAAGCAATATTCGAGGGTTCCAGTTCGAAGATGACTGATACCACAAAGAAATTTAGGCAAGCTGTCTTTAGAGATGTTTACAGGAAACGAAAGGCCGAGGAGATGGAAGAAACTTCATCAGGGACCCATGCACAGCAGCAATCTTTGCCATCCGGTTCTGCTATAGATGTTGATTTACTTGGGCATGTAAATGATGAAGGCTCACATCCTATAATAGAAAGTATGGTTATTCCTATTCTTCAGGAAGGTCCAAGTCAAATACCTTTTGATGAAGATTGGAGTTTCTTAGATCAGGAAGATATGAATCTTGATTTACTTGAGAATGTAAATGATGAAATTTCACATCCTATGATAGAAGGTATGACCATTCCTATTCTTCAGGAAGGTCCAAGTCAAGTACCTTCTAATTCTGATATGAGTGGTTTTAACCCTGACTTTCTCAAGATCATAAGTGAAGAGAAAACAGAAGACTTAACAGGTGATATAGCCTGCTTTCAGCGTTCAGATTGAATTCCAACATTAGTCTAATGAAACCGTTGGTACCGTTCCTGTTTCCGTTTATGCCATTAATGCTAATGTTTGTCATGACGGCTGCCACAACGACATGAAATATAACGGTGTCCACCAGTGGAGTCATCGGTCGATCTGTTGATGGTGTGATGGTATGTTGGTTACTTTGACAAGGTGGCATTCTTGTTCTATTGAGATTAAAGATGGAATGATTGTAGGTTTTCGATAATAGTTATTGGTCAGATATTATCGACTGTGTAAGGGTAGGGGTATAACATGTACATAAAATGTCTAGATGTATGGTTCTATAGTATTATAAAATACTCCTATAGTATTTTAGATTTGTATTCTGTTTTAGAGTTTATTTGTATATGGTTATTGATAAGTTTTTTTAGACTTGTTGTTCACTACAATTATTCCTAAACACATGTTAGTCATACCTTGGACCAATAGAGTTGATCAGGCTCTATTTATCCTAGATATGATTACATAACTATCTAGGCCTACTCGTAGTGTTCAACTCATCTTATTACTCTTGTATTGTTTTGGTTATGACACTGTTCTAGTATGTATGTACTTGTACTTATACTTTATAAAAATATCATTGTATTGGGCACCTTCTAGGCTTTCCATGGGTATTAAATGTGAATCATGTAGCATTTGCGTGGGCCCCCATAATACTAAGTTTTCACATGTTTTCCCACTTCTAGGACCATTAGGGAACTTAATAGTCCAATGAGTTGGCCATTTTAGAGTGTATCCTTCAAAAGTAATGTGAATGACGCGCTTTGGCCTATAGGTTTGGGAACCTTCGCCTTTGGTCCCCAGGTAAGCAAACTGGTCCCTCGGTTGATTGGGATGTATACGAATGCTTACCTAGTCAGGACTTTCGGGCTACCGGCACCTCCCCCTTCCAGTTACTACGCGTCCATTACTATGATCCTACCCAACTAGAGTGGATGACTTGGAATTTCCTATGAGTTCTAAGGATTATATACGTATAATTTTTTTTTTTTTTTTTTTTTTTGAAACCACTTGAGTATGTGTGTGATTTTCAGAGAAAGAAGAGAAAATTTACAAGTGTATGCACACATATAAGTGTCATGAGTAATACGTAAGCACATAAGGGAGCAATTAGCACACAAAGGTATTCCTAGAATATTCTAAGTGCGAATTGCATGCAGTTGTGTGTGCATTTTATAAACTAGCATACGAGAGGACCCTAGAGGCTATAGACTAGGTCAAGGCAATTAACCTAATTCCCTATAGTCAAGGGCTCTGATACCAATCTGTCACACCCCGATCCTTGGCGGAATCGATCAAGGCGTGATATATTGTTCAAAGTCTCATGACAACTATGTTATAATATGATTAGATTCAATTAAGTACTAAGTAGGCAAACAAGATCCACAACATACAAATACAAATTCAAATACAAACAACATTTATTACATCAAATTTAAATAGTCTTGTGGGTTTCTAAGGTATACCCTACTTTTCATCAACTTCATTCTTCAAATCTGCATCATGGGTAAAAACAAGTCAACTACGAGAGTTGGTGAGTAATCTAGTTTTATTAAAGAAAATTGTGAGTTTGAATAATTTGAAATTTGTTTTCTTTTGAAGTTGGCAAGCAAGTGTTATTGAGATAACAGTTTATAAATCAAAAATTGATTAACAAATGATAACAACAACAATAAGTCCTCACCCTATATATACATATATATGTATATATATATATATAGGATGGAGCATCTAATCATCATACACACTCAACCACGTGCAATCAATCACCTTAGCGTCCCAAGGCGGGGTGGTCAACCCAATAGCGCTATTATTGTCCATAACGTACCTCAAGAATACGGGCATAGTCATGGAGATTAGACTAAAAATGATAATGCACTACAAGTACATGTAGCGTAAACAAACAATAATTATACAAATAATGATTCATGTATAAAAGTCCCAACAATGTCTCAATTGTGAAAAAATAATAAAATGAAGTTGGAACATATTAGAACCACATGATACACCCCAAAAGTATTGAAAATTATAAAATATGGGGTAGATTACTCACTTTAGTCCAAACGGAATACGCGTGTCGTACGAAAGACGGCTCGGGTCAAAATGACGTAGAACCTAATATAATTAATAGTTTTGGCTTAGGAATCGATAAACGGAAATATAGTATTAATAAAAATAATTAGACATATATTCTTATATTAGATGAATTAACAATAATCCAAATTTTGTTTTGAATATTAATGTATTCATATGTTAAATGAATTTTAAATTGAATTAATTACTTTGCTTAATTAATTTATATTTTCAATTTAGGCAAGATTTTAATAATTTCTTATTAAAATAATAACTAGTCAAATTATAAGTATTTACAGATTTTATATATTATAAACAATTATTTATATGAAATAATCATTAAAATGCATTTTTACATGCTTAGATATTTAGGAAAATGGTTTTAAATACTAAACAGTAATGAAACATTCTGAAATTATCAGAAAATCCTTATTTCATAAAATAGTAATTACTGTAAAATTTTCATATTTTTATTAACTGCTTTAGTATTTATTTAGTATTTTAATAATTAAACCACAACAAATTTCGGGAAAAATAATAAATGATTCCCAAAACTTCTGGAAAATTAACCATAGTTTTCTAACATTATATTGAGCCTACTGTAAATATTTTGGATATTTTGGACAATGGGAAGTATTTATTATGTTTTTCATTATTAACTAATCAATAAAATCATAAATAATAGTAAACTATTAAGGAAAATTCATTAAACTTTTTATCTATGATTAATATGTCATATATGATATTGTGACAAGGGTTTATAATTTTCGGACTTGTATAGCTATTTATTAACAATTTAACCCATTAAACAATCATTAAATTTGGAAAAATAATAAAACATTCTTACAAAAATCTGTAAATTTTTGCATGGGGTCTTTATAATGTTATTAAGGTGCGAAAAATATAAAATCGTGTTTTTGACATACATAACTATATTTTTCTATTTATTTATCTTCAACAAAATAAAATACAAAATAACCATAAAACTGTAATATAAATGCATGAAACTTCATAAATTATGTTTTCTCAGTTTATGGGTCATCCCATAATTTTCTCAGAATTTATTGAATACAAAAAGTATTTTATATGAATTATTGCCCTATTTTAGTGCAATAATTATAATAATTCGATAAAAATGAGTTAATTTCTGAAAATTTCCAGAACTTCTTATTTTATTAATGGGATTCTTAGAAAAATCAGGTTTATACATAAAATGAGTTTTAGATATTTTGGTGGATTTAATTTGTTTCATGTATGAATTTGAAACTTTTAACAACATACCTTGAGGAATGCTTCAAGAGGGATGAAGATTTGAGTATGAGGGATTGTTCTTGGCTGGAAAATGAAGCTTTCTTGGAGAAATTTCGAGATTGAGAGTGAGAGAAAGAATAGAGAGGGTTTGAGTGGTGATGAGAATAATGTGGTGAGAGGAAAAGGAAAGGAAAGATGATGGGAGGTGTGAGTGGGAGACCATGGGAATATCTTTTGACTTTTGGTGGTCTTCATAATTTTCCACTAGCACAAGCATCTTAAGAGTTTTATAAAATTTAATGTAGTGTTTATAAAAATAGAGTTTTATAAAGAAATAGGTTATTATTTGATTATAACAATCTACTTTGATTTGAAGTTTAATTATAGCATTCAAGTTTGATTCTTTTAATTTAATTAGAGAATTATACTTTTATTTGATTATAATATGGTATCATAATTTAATTTGATTATAGTTATAACATTATACAATGCTATATTGCTAATCACATCAATTTATAACGTAGTGTATGAGTTTTGATCCTATTAGCGTCAAGTAATCTCGATTAGGGTTTATTAGATTTCCAATTGGGTTGGGTTGACCCGAATCCATTTTAGGCAGATGTCACAAATGCCCCTAGAATAGCAGTTAGAAAGTTGTAATTGTTTGCTTGTTGTTTTTCCGGGCCCCTTAGCTCCTTGCTAAGGTGTTGTGGCTTGCTTTAATGTTTGTTGCGGTTTAATATATATATATATATATATATATATATATATATATATAGAGGCTTAGGTTCATATAAGAACTAATTAATTTGTGTGAACTTGTGAACTATATCTATCTGTTAGATATCATTTATCAATGATCGGGATTAATCAAGGGAATCCGTTTTTTAAATGATTAATAATTAAGAAACTTAATTATAAACACGGGTAAGGGCAAGAGTGACATTTGGCTTATGTGATAATTATGGAAACTGTATCATTAGCGGTTTATTCCCCATATTATGTGCTAAGTACATACTATCTTTTCTAATTATTCTTAAAAATCTGAAATCGAATTAAAGGAAACTGCATTAACCGGGAATCTGACAATTCGAAAATTCCCGAAAATTTGAAAATCATCTTCAATATATACATTCAAGACCAAGAACGTAAATGAGTTTACCAAGAAGAAGTGCAAGAAAGCAACTAGAAGGGTTTAGAACAATATTCAAGAACAATCCTTATTCTCTAATCATTCTTGATGAAGATGACGATTATTTTGTTAACCCACAGACTTCAAGTGGTTAGTTCTATTTATTGATTCAGTTATACATATAGTAAACAACTATTCATGCTTGAATTGATGTTCAAATCGAAATACAACAAGTAATTGATGTTCATATCGAAATACAAACAGCTATTCATGCTTGAATTTATGTTCATATCGAATTACAATTTAATTTGAATTATTGTTCATATCAGAATCTTGATATATTGATGTGCTTCAATACTCAGAACCTTGTGAGGTATATTTATGTTGTTCGTATTCTTCGTTGATAACATATGAACATATTATATTGAACTGAATAAATCATTAAGTCATCTGGATTGTATTGTGAATCTTATTGCGTAAACTAGTTCATGTCCGAATATAATTTGAACATATACACATGTATTCTAGATAGAATAACTTGGATGTTTCATCATATTAATTTTAAGGGCTAATAACATAAAAACCACTACAGTTTGGTCAAAATCCGGTTTAAGCACTATATTTTTTTTGTTCTAAAAGAACCACTCATACTTTCAAAAAAATTCGTAAAAACCACTCATATTTTCAAAAAGATACATTACGACCACTATAACAAATTAAAGTCATGATTGTATGTTGCCAGATCGGAACACTTCTTACCTCTGTCGCATTCAAAATTTAGTGGATTCAATTGGACACTCTATGCATTCACAACGTGGCTGAAGAGTTGTAGTTACGAAAACTAAAATTATATGTAGACAACATTATGTATTATTTTCACTACAATGAAGTTACAATATTTGCTTAAAATGTCGATATGAAACTTTTCACATAACCTTTCGATGAAAAAATCGTTAAAAGTTATAAAATAAAATGAACAGTGGTCAATATGAATTTTTTGAAAGTATGATTGGGTTTTATGGAACAAAAAGAAATATAGTGGTTAAACCAGAATTTTGCTCAAATTATGGTGGTTTTATGTTATTAACCCTAATTTTAAATGTTCAAATTAGAATATGTACGTAAAACAATAACAGACTGATGTAAACATTCTATATGTAGGTTAGAATTAATACTTCATATTCTTGATTGATTATATCCAATGAATATTGATGATACAAATCTAATAAGTTATATGACATGTTACTTATATTTTGATGACATACATGTTATGTGTTCGATTATTGGTGCAGGTTCTTCCGTGAAAATTATAGAAAGTATAGAAGGTTTGCATTTTCATGAAGAGAAATAAAGAAAGAGAAAACAAGCTGATGTGTGTGGTGAACCAATGAACACAAATGACCAAAGGAATCCCATTCAATTACAAAATGATAGAAAAAAGACAAAACCACAAACAAAAATATTGATGGTGGATAAACAACATCTGAACATTTCAAGATTAGTACACGAATGTCTCCTAACTCATTGTTCCATGCAATGAAATCATTATTTTCTAATAAAAAAATAATGATAAGAGAATGTGGTTTTGGCAGCTTGTTGGATTTACAACTAACAACATTACCTTCCCAACTTGGATACTATCTAGTATCAAAGTTCGAACCTGAATGTTGTAAGATACACTTAGAGAATGAAACATTTGAAATCAACGGAAGTACATTCTATACCATGTTAGGGCTACCCATGGGAGGTACACAACTAAGCAATGTAGAAGATTTTCCAATCAACAACGATGTTTATGTTTCTTGGAAAACTCAATACATAATTGAGAAGTACAACTTAGGGACATACCTAAAAAAGATTAGGAAAACTGACATGACAGACTGTTTCTTCATGTTGAATTTCGTATCTTTGTTCACAAACACATTTGCAGAACAAGACATAAGTGGTTCCTCAAACATATCATTCATTAGAAAACTAATAGCAGTGAAGGAATGAAGAACCATAGACTAGCGTGGATTCATTTTAGAGAGTCTACAAAAAACAAGGCTAAAGTGGAGGCCTCTAGATAAGAATTGTTACTATACGAGTCCTATTGCACTTCTGTTGGTATGTTAAAATTTTGATTATTACAACTTTAGTATCATAAAACCTAATCAGCTTACATGTTTTTCTTGGCAGATGGTTTATGCAGACATAAGCATCTGATTCACTACAAAGAATTTGCTTCGACATGCTCATAAGAAGGAAATGTAGAACCAGACGCATGTCTAATATCCTCAAGAACATTTGGAATCCAATAAACAGTACCACAAGGGGAATAAAATTTATTGCTTTGGACCGACTCATTTACATTAGAACCACCTTAAACGTAAACATAAAGAGAATAAACATATAAAAACAAAATTAAAAAAAAAGTGAACTTAAATATGATTTTACCACATTAATTTTGGTCATTGTGCTCAAATGAAAACACATCTTCAGGTTGAGAATTAGGGACTGAATGGGAGGTAGAAGTTGAAGCATCATGACCAATGTGAATATCACCTAAATCAACAACGTGGTCTTCATTATAAGATTCAACAACTTTACGACTTTCAACAGGAGACTTATTGCATATATGACAACGCCTAGTAAATATCAAGTATTTTAGTCGTTGTTGAGCCCTATTCTTGGTGAAATTATATCATATATGCATTGATATTCTTACTTTTTGTGCTAGTGCTTGTTTGCAAAGAAAAGTCATAAACAAGGGCTAAATGCGGACAAAATGAAGAAGTTTTGAAGATAAACTCAAAAGGAGTCGACTGGACACGCGCGCCGCGGGAGTGCATGCGTGCACGGCGCGCTGAGTCA
Organism: Cichorium intybus; assembly: GCA_023525715.1. Classification (NCBI taxonomy): domain Eukaryota; kingdom Viridiplantae; phylum Streptophyta; class Magnoliopsida; order Asterales; family Asteraceae; genus Cichorium; species Cichorium intybus. The sequence continues at coordinate 36,425,584 of CM042016.1, read as the reverse complement.
AAAGTAAGGCGGTGGAAGAGAATTCAAACAACAAAAAAATGGGGATAAGGCTCTACGCGCGACGCGGCTATCAGCCTTACGCGTCGCGGCTTCTTATTTTTCACAACTATAAATAGAGGCTTTTAAGTCGAATTCCGGAGGCGAAGATCAGACCCTAAGGTGGACTTACAACGACTTTAGCTCAAGTTTCGAGATTTCATCAGCCCTTTGTGGTATTTTTATGTTTTTCACTTGCTTTCAATATTAGTTTAGTTGTTTTAAGCTTGTAGCTTGGTGTTTCTGGATAGTGACAACCAGTAACAGCAGGCTAGAGTTTTTATTTTCGTATGTTACTGTTTTGAACCTTCTGGATTGGAGTTTAATCAAGTTAATCATTCAGTTCATGTTGGTTTGCATTATTTACCTTTATTTATGCTTTATTGCTTTGAATGATTTGGGATTGTTCTTGTTTGTTTCTGATTCTGAGATTTGTTTATGATTTCAGTAAGCAAACTTAGTTTGGAAATTGATTTAGTTTATTTTAGTTTATGTTGGATTTGGTTTTTAGCAATTGTTGGGATACTGTGTTTTTTGGATTGTTTTGGGAAAGTAGAAGTTAGTCCCTCTGGCTGTAGTGTGACACTACAGTTGGTAAGCTATCGTCTTGTCTTGACCACGAAACTCCTGTAGATCGACTCTGACTACCACTGTACTAGTGTGAGTGAGGTTATTTTTACAATTTTTGACCGCATAACGACCTAGGCATGTCAATATAACACCATCTAAAAATATAACACAAAACACATATAAATTAACTTGAAAGAAAAAATCATTTATTCAACTTGGAAATCAATAGCGAATTACATATGGATGAAGTATTCATAAAATCATGATTTTATAAAATCATGAAATGTTTAAACAAACAAAAACCAAATAATAATAACTTCCTAAACTAAATCATAACTTCAGATACCCTTGAACTTCTCATGAATTATGATATTCTTCTTGGGAAAATTACGAGAATCGTGATAACCCAACTCACCACATGCACCACATTTCCGAGGAGGATGACGATTGATGCTCGGTTGAGAAACAATGATTTCTTGATCTTCATTTACAGTATTTCCGATCGATTGAGATATTTTCCTTTCGAACAAAATAAGTACAACGAACAATCTTTGATCTTGAATATGAAGTAAAAACCTTGGCATCAATGGAATGAATAAATGCATACACGATCTAATGAATAACAAATAGTAAAAAAATAATTACTAAAACTTTTCATAACATGAAACTATCGAAATATCTATTATAGCATTTTTATTCAAAAAACACATCAAACAATCATAAATCATACACAAAATTTATAGAAACAATTTCATGATTTTATATATCACGATTTAAAGAATAACAAAAAGGATGAAAAACTTTATAACATAAAAGGATCTAAACATCTATTATAACATTTATATTCAAAACCCACATCCAACCCTTCAAAATTATACAAAAAATTATAGAAACAATTTTATGATATTATATATCCCAATCTAATAAATAACAAGCAGTATGAAACATATCAAACACTCATAAATAAAATTCAAATCAACTAATAATTATTAATTAGTAAACATGTTACTTATCGTATTACATAGAGACGTTGGGCAAACAGGCAACAAGCTGCGCCGCTAGCCCTTTTTGAATGGCAAAGCTAATACGCTTAAAAACAAAATCCAAAGATCTAAGGGACATGATGGTACTCTGCATAACCCGTTGAACTCTGTTGAGTAGCTCCACAGCTTCAGGTGCGAGAAAACCAAAGGTATCAAAAGCGAAAGGGATAAACACATGTTGATTTTCACGACATGCCTTATCGTGTTTATCCACTTTGCATGCAGCTGCTTTCAAAGCCGCCTGCCTCCCTGTGAAACCTCCACTCCTCAAGTTCACAAGAGGGGAAACCCCAGTAAGGTCCACACATGCATGTTTACCTCCCATCCATCCGAAGACTAAAATGTCAGCAGGCCTGAGAGTAGATCTCCCGTCTGAAGGGTCAGTCAAAAAGTTAACAGGAGCTTCTTTACGTACCGAAACCCCGGCACGTCGGCAGACGTCAAAAAGAACATCGCTAACCATATCATGACGGTATTTGAAACCTGGGAGTTCCCAACAATGAACAGCATGATCCCCAAAAGAGTCCAAGCACGCTTTGCGACAAACCGGACATATCTCGTCGCTCGGAAAAAGAGGAATCATAAGGCGGTACCGTAGAATAGCGCGATATTCCACAGGGGACATATGTAGACCGAGGCCGTCAATGGGAATAGCTAGCAAAAAATCCTGTGCATGAGGAGCTCGAAGACACTCCAATACGGCTTTCTGCCTGAACGTCATGTGAAAGTCGTTTTCCATATCATACACAAAATTTATAGAAATAATTTCATGATTTTAGATATCACAATCTAAAAAGTATCAAAAAGTTTGAAAATTTTAATAACATAAAAGCATCTAAAAATGTATTTTAACATTTATATTCAAAACCCACATCAAACCCTTTAAAATTATACAAAAAAACTATAAAAACAATTTTATAATTATATATACACACACACACACACACACACACACATATATATATATATATATATATATATATATATATATATATATATATATATATATATATATATATATATATATATATATATATATACTAGTTGTGAGACCCGTGTATTACACGAGATGATACAAAATAATTGTTAAATATAAAAACCTAAACACTAATAACTATGCATAACAAATTCTCGACAATATATAATGAAAATTTTGGATATATACATTATTAAATTAAACACTACAACATAATTGTTGATAAACTTTGAACAATTATAACAAAATACAAAATTTGAAAGACTTCTTTGAATGCAACATTTGTTGTTCTATTGCTAAGTTTACCGTCGTCTAAAATTAACATTTTTAATCTATCTTTACTTTTAACTTTGGACAATATAACATACAACTGGTCGTGTGTGAAGACTGTTTGTCTCATAAACAAACCCACATTTGATAGCGATTGCCGCTGACTCTTATTTATTGTCATTGCAAAACATACAGTTAATGGAAATTGTTTTCTTTGAGATTTGAAAGAAATTCTTCTATATGAAAGTGTCAAAGACATTTTTGGAATAAACGTACGATTTCCAATATTATTTCTAGATATAATCTCTATTTCCATAACACGATTACCCAATGATATTACTTCACTGCTAGGTGTGTACCCGTGCAATGCGACGACGACATTAGTATGTTGATGTTTTCAATTAAAAATTAAAGTATGTAGTTTTATTTTTTTAAAAAAAATATGGTATTATTTTGTGTTATATATAAAAATATGTAGTTGCTTCTTATTAATGTAAAACTGTGATGGTAAAGTAAATTTTAAAAAATGGTTAACTCTAATTTGATATGGTTAACTTTAATTTGACTTATTTTGGTAAAAATAGTAAAAGTTTGTTAGTATTTGTAGTGTTTGTGTAATGTTTACGGTTTAAAAGGTTTGTGTGAACTTTGTTATTCCAAACCATGAATGTCTTATTATTTATTAGGAGACTTGTTAATTATTTTAAAAAATATCTACATTTATCATTTTACGAAAAACAATATATACTTTTTGTGTATGTGTAGTTAGCCGAATAAGCTCTCTAGTTTGATTGAATCATTAGATGAATATAAATAAAGAACTTATTTAATTGTTTAACTTTGTGTTTTTGTATATTGAACCGGATCAATCTAAAAACTAATAAATGATTTTTTTTTCAAATAAACATTTAAAATAAATTTCAATTAATCTGATTTAAATTTGCGCACTGTAACTGTCATTGAATGTGAGGGATGATAATAGTTTCGTTTCAATGAACAGTTCCATTTTGACGATTTGGGTTTAAGGTTTATGGTTTACGGGATGAAATGTGTGGTATCTTTAAATAGTACCCATGCAATACGACAGACAGAAAATAGTTTCTTTTTGATAAGTTATCTATTTCCGAGAACATGTCATATTCCAAAACCATACAATGTATTAGAAAATAGTTAAATTTCGGCCAAATACTCATTTCCAAAATCATAATGCTTTTCAATAAGCTGCTTATGGTAATAATTTCCGGCAATTTGAATAATGACAAGTTTGTTGCTATTCAGTAACAACTGTTTGATAAAATGTACAACTAACATACAGTATATGAGTAGGAGTGAGATATAATTGCCGTTGACAAAAAAAATTAATTGTCATTAGAAGTTAATTATATTTCATAACTTTGTTACTTATTAGCAACCATTATTAGAAGATATGTAACAATTTCTAATTTGATTATTAATATGCAATATAATTAACCCAGTACTTAACAATTAGATGTAACACATTTATTCGAACATTTAGTTTTAAAAATTCTAATCTGGTTTATGTTACTTATTTTTCAAAGACTACCAAAAATTTCTTGTTACAACAATGTTTAAATAATAAGTTTTTATAATCATTAAGAATTGAACGTATCTTTATATTACAAATTCTCTCCCTCGTACTTTTATAAATTAGCATGTTCCTAAGTTACCGGCCAAATTACAACATATTTATAACTTGAAAGTAACGAGTTCCTAAAATCACCAACGTATATACAACGTGGCCTTAAAAATTATATTCCCATAGTTTTTGTAAAAGTTAAAAAACAAAATGGAAAACAATTTTTACAAGTAAAAATTTTTCTGTCATTTCAATTTATTTGACTTTGCAAGTTACTGTGTTTGTTTTTTGTTGAAAAAAGATAACTGTTATTTGTTAGTTCTTATCACACACTAAATAAAACTAATTAAGTTATTGTGAAAAGAGTACTAATGTGCCCAATTTATCTACTTTTTATATTTTGTTATCCATCAAAATGTGGACGTGCTGCTCGAGTCATTTGGGTCTACACACGGTTAGGGTTTTAGAAATTGTCAAGAGATATGCAAATTAAAGCTGCTGAGAATGTATTAAATGACATAAATGAATCAAAGATAATGTATTTTAAATAAATAGGTTCCTAATTTCTTGCTTCATTTATGAATTATTGGAATTAAATACATTAAATGTATTCAATTCAAATAATTTTTTTAAGAAAATCAAAATTACCAGAAAAGACATGTGGCAAATTCAATGAGGAGATGACATGTGGCTTTGAGTTACTTATTTATTAGGTTAGGATATATATATATATATATATATATATATATATATATATATATATATATATATATATATATATATATATATATATTAAAAAGTCTTATTTTTGGTATTATTTATTTAATTTTAATATTAAAAACCTGCTGTGGCATCGTGGGTTTGGTGAGTTCAGTGAGAACCGTTTTCATGGATGAAAGATGAGGGAAAATGGGGAAAAATAGAAGTGAGAGGAGAGAGAAAAACTAACTTGACGTTAAGCTACTCCCCCATCCTTATAATATACGACATTGTTATGGTATGAGACTATGGGTGTGTTTGATTTACCTCTTACTGGGTCCAGTAAGAGGCAACGTCTGACTCGATCCGAGTCAGACTGTTTGATAGCCCAAAATGAACACATCTTACTTGGTCCTTAAGCCTCTGACTGAGTCAGCTTCTAATTGTCGCTGACTGAAAAAAATAAAGCGGTATTCCTTTTTTGTGCCCTTCGCTGATTCAACAAACTCGTCAACCCTAATACCGATTACGCCTCCACTGTCATGCATCCTTCACCTACCGGCGAACCACTGGACTCCGACGACCGTCCCACCATCGACAACCCTTCATCTTTGAACCACCATCGACGTCGACCATCAGTGCAAAGGTATGCATCAATAGGTACACTTCTTTTTTATAGGTACAAGGCAGCCATCAATAGGTACACTTCTTTTTTATATTTCTGAAACTTTTTACGGCTTTTGAATTCGTATGTGTTTGTGTGTATATTTTTAAAATGGGTATTTATTTTGACACTCCATACTAATTTCCTCAAACACTCCAGTCTATTTATCAGATTATTTTGACTAAATTTCATTGGCTGCGGTATTCACTTTTCAGACTTTTTAATATTATCTCTCTCTCTCTCTCTCTCTCTCTCTCTATATATATATATATATATATATATATATATATATATATATATATATATATATATATATATATATGTTAGCATCACCTTTCTTCAATTTATATTTTAAAGAAAACCAACCCTATTTGTGTCAAACCCCAACAATTTAAGCGCAGTTGAAAAGTAGCTAACTAAATAAAATTAATGCACTCTTTAGTCATGCTAACTTAATTTTTAGTCCGTGCACACACAAATAAAATATTCGTAAAGTAATATTAATATATTAATATGAATATTAGGGTAATATTTATATAGAAATATTATTAAGTGTTCATTTGTTACAAAATCTGATATAACCTACTAATTGAGTTTACTTTCAAAAGTTTCATCGTATTTTTTGTTCGGTTTTGAACCTGTCGTGGTTTTGGAATATAGGTGAGCTTTATGATTTTAATCAGTTTTTTTTAAATCAATTTCTTTTTTAAAAAACATCTTTACTTTTTAATATTAGCTTTTTGTAATGTTTTTTTATAATAATGAGTTTAAAATAAAATATTTAAATAGTAACATTTTAATTATAAAGTTAGTGCAATGATTAATTAACAAAAGATTAATTGAAAAAAATAAAACAATAATTATATAATAATAGAGTAATTAAAGAATCATGGGTAATTAATGAATGTTAAGTTATTAGGGTATGGTTATTTAGACCGGGGTGTCTATATCAACACCCTTTAAAATTAGTATTATCTCAAGCCTAAAGACTTGAAATCGATTTTTGTGATGCACATTAATGCTTGAAACTGAATCAATTTGGTTTTTAGAATTGAAAACAATGGGAGCAAATTTAGAATCGATTTCTCTGAAATTTGGTTTTCAATACCCTAGCTTTTCAATTCCTATTTTTTATTCTGATTATTAATTACATATGCTAGTTTGATTATACTAATATCAATTTTTATTTGAATTGTATGTGATATTGCTATAGAAGGGTAATATTGTTATTTTCATCATTCAACATATTAAGTCATATGCATAATCAAACAACATGGTTTCAGTCAGAGGCTGACTCAGTCCGAGCTTCTGACTCAGTCAGATTTAACTCAGTCAACAACTATCAAACGCGGCCTATGTTAAGCTATACCCTAAGATGCTAAAACTTCCCCTTTTTTTTCTTCAAGAAGTTGAAGGAACGAATAATCGTACAAACAGAGGGTGTAAATAATCATAAAGGGAAGTTACGGGTGAATAAGGACTTGGGAAAATTTAACGGGGTCGAAAGCGTTGACAGTTGAAAAGTTGTAAAGGGGGACAAGAAAGCGGCATTTTGAAATGGTTTGCCGGGCGGTGATTCAGACGTTTGTCTCCTTTCTCTTTCCTAAACTTTTTAAAATTTACATGATTAGTCCTCTGTCTTTGTTTGTATTTTCATTTTCTGTTTTCCACTTAAAAACGTTACTTACAAGTTCCAACTTTGGTCAGGAAGAAACATCATTGGCTGGATATGCACGCCTTGATACCAAGCAACCCATGTCTCCTGTCAAGGCTGCTATTGTCACTGCTTACGTCAGCCTAGCATCACCATGCACGAGGTTTTTCAATTTTATAAGTGAAAACGAATATAAGTTAGTTTATATTAATGGATGGATTGTTTGTTTGTGTTAGTTATTTTTCATAAATTGTTTTATTTATGTTGGTTTTTTTATGTTTGTTAAGATATTTAATGAATAAAAACGATGACCAATGAATAAACATAAAAACATACATATTCAAATTAGATACTTTAGTAAATAAAAACATAAACATTTAAATCAATAACGAACATTGAACAAATTTTTAAATAGTCGTTAATGGTGTCGTTTTAATGATAAAAATGCACAATCTTTTTCCAACTTCCAAAACTTATAAGTGTAAAATGTTTATATCTTGTGGAAGGAAAAATATATTAGTATGGAACGTCATATAACTGTTTACCGAACTACATAAGTGTAAAATGTGTAGTTTGTAAAATCGGGTTTTTCTCAACCGGGTTCTTATCAAATCAAGAGATGGAAGCAAAGAAGATGAGTAGTGTAGCTCAAATGTAACTTAAAGTGGTTTAAATGTGAGTTATGGGAGCAATTAAGGAGAGTCCTCCCCCCTCCCCAAATGGTGAAGTTCACCCATTTTCATTATCACAACCCCAATATCATGATAACCACGCATATCGAACATCAAGATGGTTAGAAGAAGAAATCAAATGAAAGGAACCTTGAGCATGCCTAATCCATTAATATATAATTATATTAGTTATAGGAAAAATAACATAACATATATAGTACACCTTTTCAACTTGAAGACATAGTAATATTACAGACAAGTGTTTATAAGATAAACTAATTGTGTGGTAGATGCCTTCCCTTCAAGAGGTTGAGATTCCAAGTATTGTTTGAGACTTATGTGGAATTTAAGAGTATATTAGAATGTGTATTGGTCGTCATTCTTAAAAAACTAAAATATTAGACATGTTAATCTTCTAACATGATTTGTTTTCGTAAGCGGATGAGACTTGATCCATAACCATGGTAAATTACATGTCATGAGTGTTTTATAATTAAATAAACATAGTTAGAAACCTGTAAATTTTAAATTTGTGTATTACTCAATTAATTACTGTGTACATATATAATGTATTAACAACAAAAGGGTAATCTTTTGGGGTACAATTTTTTATTAAACTTTATATATAACAATCATAGCAAACAAATCTATTACCTTCAAAACACTTACTTTAGAAAGGAAAAAAAGGATAATAATAAAAATGACCAAATAACTATGTGTAATATAGCAAATTGGCCTATTTTGTTCAATTTTTCGAAATGATCACGATTTCTAAAACCTTGCATTTAAGACATTCAATTTTATTTGGACTGTCAAAACATCATTGTGATGTAAGATAAAGCAATTTGAATTCTGACATCTCAGAAAATCATACATTTAGGAATTCATATATCTGTTAGTCGTAAGTTTCATATACAAACTGCATTTCAAATTAATATTTCGAACTAAGTAATTTTCTGAAGCACATATTATTTAAACGTGCTCTTATGATAGATATTTGGAATAAACTTTTCTTTCCCCAAACTTCAATTCAAATGGTGTGCAAGAAATCTATCAATTGCACATAAATCTTGCCTTGAAGTGGCTTGCTTAACGACGTTATAGATGATGTGGAACTATATAACCTCGTTGGTTTTTAATTCATAAAAACATAGAAATGACTCTATATTTGATTGAATTACACTACATTGTTTTTCTTGGTTAGCAAATAGAATCCCAAAATTTGGTGTTGATTGGGCTACTTGGTTGGAAAACTCGATTCAAGATATTCCTTTGTAAATTTTCCTACCAGTTAATTTCTAGTTTTTAGCGCAATATTCAGTTATTAATAAAAACACAATCCCCAATTTCAGAGTTTTCATTATATATATGTTTAGGGTATTTAAGAGACTATTATAATACAAATTTATGTTGTCAAAAATGAGTTGATGTAACCAGGTTGTTAGGGTCCATTTTTGTACTTGAGGGTCGTGGCAACGAATCAATAGCGTTATGGAGCATATAATTCTTGATTACACATGTTATAACGTGTTTTTGAATTATGATATCAACTTTTGTGGGTTGGTTAATTGGTGCCTTCCAAGTTTAGGTTATAGCAAAATAATATCAATTTGTCTTCTAGTATCCTTAAGAGAATGTTGTTAAGTATATAACCCATGAGAGTGATGTATAATATAATTTATGTATTGTTATTAGTATGCCTTCAAATATAGTATGGTTATTTACGGTCACTCATATTGTGTATAGTGGTGTTAACAAAGTAATCACATATCGCTCCTACTCTGACTATAAATTAATTGTATGGAAAAAACGGTTCGACAGTGATTAGTCAGGTGCCAGAAGTAAATAAGTATGTGACTTATTTCATGCAATAGTAATTTTGGACACAAGGTAATAAACACAAGAAAGATGCAAGAAAGTTTCTTATGATAAGCCTATATATGAGGATGATGAATCAACAAATGATTATCAAAATTTGTTGATGTTAATTTGTGATTCAAACCTATGTCCATGTAAGAAACATTTGGAAAATTATGAAGGTAGAAACTAAATCTCATAACGATCACCTTGAGCTCAAGCAATTGGAAAAAATAATTCTAGGTTTTATAATTTTGATTATAAAGAAACTAAATTCTTTATGGGGAATTCCTCCTTCATTATCATCGCTCGAAACTACCCACAAACATGGGCATTTAATTACCCACAAACCCTTATCATATATCAATTTTTAATAGTTTAAAATAAAAAAAGGATTTGAAGTCAATAGTGGGAATGAGATGTGTTCTGAAAAGGTATTTCAGATTAAAACCACAAAATTCACAAGAATAGGCTTGGAACAGTTTGTCATGCTATAGATTGTAAATTATGGATCAATGGTATGAGAGATGCAAATACTAAAGTTTTCAAGTTTGTAGATTTCTGGACAAGCACACTTTCTCAATAATACAAATGCATCCCCCAAGATAACAAATTTTTTTTGGGTCATTTCATAAATGATATATTGGTTGAAAGTAAAAGCAATACATTGCATGGAAACATATCATCCAAACTCCCAATAATCAATTCAGTGGTGATATCTCATACTCGTAAGCATGCCACGCAAAATGGTAAGCTCTATAACTTTTAAGGGGGTCCCAAAAGAAGCTTTTTCTAAAATACCTTATGATTGTTACAATCCAGAAAAGACGAATCCATGAACATTTAACCATGTTAAGACAAATAACTGCAATTGGTTTGAGTACTTCTTCGTTGCCATCACTTAGATGGTAAGATTAATTTCCAAACTAGTATGCGGCTTTATTTTGATTAAGTGTTATAATATATATATATATATATATATATATATATATATATATATATATATATATATATATATATATATATATATATATATATATATATATATATATATATATAGGGGTGAGTTCAACATAGAACCATTTTTATGCATAGAACCATAGAACCATCTTCTTAACCGTTAGATCAAATTAGGATGATAAGGGCATGATGGGTAAATTACACTTATATGTTCATTGATGAACATATACGTATGTTCATTGATGAACATTATTTTCAAAATCCCAGAATTTGTTCAGAAATGAACATTCATAACATTGTTGAAATATATGAACATACAAACATGTTCAGAAATGAACATTGAGGAACATTAACAACATATAGAAACATACAATATGTTCAGAATTGAACATTGATAAAATATACAAACATACACGCATGTTCATAAATGAATATTAACGAATATTGATAAATATACAAACATACATACACATGTTCATAAATGAACATTGGCAAACATTAATGAAATATTAACACGCACATATTCAGAAATGAATTTTGACAAAATATACAAACTTACATACATGTTCATAAATGAACATTGATGAATATCTAAACAAAAACTCAAATTTTCATAACTGAACATGGATAAACATCGACCGTCATCTTTTATTCTTTTTCTCTTCCTTCTCGCTTGCTGCATTTCCCGGCAAACATAGAATTAGAAACATATCCAAATGTATGTTCATTCATGAACATGTGTTCATAGATGAACATATATTCAACAATTACGAGAAGTATTACAGCAACAACTAACATTATATTCATGAATGTTCATTAATGAACATGGGGATGTTCATTACTGAACATTCGTTGGAGAAACAACGCCAAACATAGAATTAAAAACAGAGCCAAATGTATGTTCATTCATGAACGTGTGTTCAAAGATGAACATATATTCAACAATTACGAGAAGTATTATAGCAACAACTAACTTTATAGTCATGAATGTTCATTATTGAACATTGGATGTTCATTACTGAACATTCGTTGGAGAAACAAACCTGTTCATTGATTAAGACACATAATATCTATAAAATAGGCACATATTTGGAAATACTTGTTTTGTCATCTCTAGGTAGAATCAAATATTGTTAAATTCTGATTCTTAAAGTTAGAAATCAGAATAATTGCTTGATATCGCACATCAAAACATCTATTGGACCATGTAACATTGTTTATTTGATTTGTAGTTTCCTGAAACTGTATTATATCTGATTGTAGATCCTACTATTCTTATGAAAAAAGTTCTAGATTGAGTTTTCTAATGAGGATTCGTCCGATCCTATCAATCAGAAACTTAATTTTAAAAAATCCTCATTATGTAATCATATAATGCATAAACGATATGAAGCCAAAGACTAAGGCGACGAGATCATGATTGAGTTTTCTAGTTAGGATTCGTCCGATCCAAAGAGTAAGGCAATGAGATCATGGATATGTAGCCAAACAATATCCTCTAGATTCAATATTTAAGAGTTGTTCATAAATTGTTCAGTAATGAACATTCAAGATAAAATGTTCAGTTTATGTCAAACATAGATTTCTGGAATTAATTAGAAATTGAAATTGAAATCGATTTATGGAATCAATTCAAAATTGAACATTAAAACAAATTTAACTGAACAAATAAAACAGATTTTAAGTCAACAATAGATTTGTGTTCATAAATGTTCAGTAATGAACATTCAAGATAAATTGTTCAGAATCGTTCAAACCTGTTAAGATAAACTGAAATCAGGACGCGAGACTTGTTCTGACAATGAATCCGACCAAGAATCACAGTCTCCAGCCACCTACTAGACATGTGGCGCCACCAGACAAGCACCTATTGGACTGCAGTCGCGATGCTGATAAGCTATTGATGTAGCCGACGATGGTGACAGCCATCAACGATAGTGTTGAGCTCTCGATTCCATTTGTCAATGGATGAACTCTCGATTCCGGTATGAATTTTGGTCGTTGATGTAGCCGATGGTGGTGAAATCGGCCATTTGTTGAGAACGTGAAACTGATTTAGGGTTAATCAACAATATATAATTGTAATCTAAATTGATAGTCTGATTGTTAGGAGTCCAATATTTTTTATGCCAAAATTACCCTCAACCATTTACTTAATTGATTTCTTTTAATTTATATTATTCTTTTATTCTTGTCCATTGATTGCTAGATCCAATGGCTTAAGATGGGGTTCTATGGTTCTATGCATAAAATAGGGTTTTATGTTGATCCTCTCCCTATATATATATATATATATATATATATATATATATATATATATATATATATATATATATATATATATATATATATATATATATATATATATATACTAGGTTATAAGCCCGTGTTTAGCACGAGTTGACAATTTAATTGACAGCGGTTCAACATTTTAAACTGAGAATTACACAAAAGTATTTTATCTATTGATTAAACTTTAACCACGATTATGACCTTCTCCAATATGACAGGGTCATAATTAAAAGTTCAATTATTAGTTTAAAATAAAAAAGTAAATCACAATTTCACTAAATATATGAATTTAGATTAGATTTAAACTCACTATTACACACATTTGGTCAAACATATAGTTCTTATTTTGCAATTCTTATACGGATAACCAAAGCTTGTGGCTATTTTTATATTTTGATGGACAGACTTTGATACCATGTAAAAACTTAGATTCTTTAAATGTTTTTCTATATCTATCGTAGTAAGGTTAAACCCTCAATTATATAGAAAATACAACCCAAAAGGGCAAAAACGGAAAACTACCATAAAGCAACACTATGAATATATAAAACCCTATATGATTCTAACAAATAATAGTGTTGATCTAGGATTTATGCAAGTCACTTCTGTAAATCCTAACTTTCTATAGATTTGCTATCATTTACTCTTTCCGCGTGTTAATAGCTAAAACATGACATGGGCAAATAGCTAAAACAATTAAATGGATATTGAATATCGGGGTCATAAGTGGAGGTAGCACATCCATATCAGGCTTTTGAAATATGAATGTAGTATATAACCCAATACATTGTAGAATTGCGGTAATAGCCTCCCTCTGGGGTCCACACGTCTATGACCAGCTTCTAGAAGCATCCAAAACTGTGATCTGATATGACATAGTATAATGAGAAAAAAAATAAACAAATAAATAAAAGTAGCATGTTAATTTAAGATTATCTCCAAAATACCAAGATTTATTTCACACACAACCAAATACAAATCTAAAACTTTCCAATTAGTCGAGTTTAACAAACAAAACCGACACAAGGTTATACATTTTTTCCAGAAACAATAAAGAAATATTATCACCTTGAGAACTTAACTGAAGGCTGTTAATAAGAAGCTGGTAATATGATGCATAGTATAGGCAATGCCAATATTTTACAAAAATTCTCAAGTCACATGAACTACAAAATCACAAAATAAAGACTACCAGAGGTTCAAGATGTGAATTAGCAACAAAGTTTATATGAAAGATGAAGATAACCAAGACCCATCAAAGATTCAAGATTCTGGATCCTGTAACTATGTAAAATAAAGTGATTTAGTTTTATTTACATGAAGTTTCATGTACGCATTTCATCGAACACATGTGGTGCAACAACACATAACATTTCAACAAACAAAATCAACTAATTGGATTGCCTCAAATATGAACTACTGATTAGGATCCAACCTAATTTTGTATTTCGGTTTCACTTGATTTCATTTGCACCGATTAACATTAAAATATGATCATAAACCAAATACAAGTCAAAATTTATGAAGGCCCAAATCAAGAAATAGATCAGATAATAGAGAGCGGTGAGAGAAAGAAATATTACTTGAAGGTAAAAGGAATACACAAGATTGCGATTGAGTTGCAGTCGCATAAATATCATCTTAGACCAATCAATTTATTTCCTCAAATTTTGGAATCTCCATAATCAATTCACACATTTCCGGTGATTACATAGCAGGTTTCTCGGGTCACAACTGGAAAAGGAGTGCAATTAAAAGGAAACCAACTCAAGAATGCGTAATTAAGGGTAGTAATCGAGGGGAATTTAAGAGATTGATCACCACACAATCAGAGAGAAAAATAAAGAGAGAATGAGAGTAGAAAGCAGTGGTGGTGAATATAACTGATACGTGCAGATTGTTATTTGCACAAGAACAGAGAAACATGATTTTATAATCTAGAATTATAGTCCAAGAATAGAAAATTACGGGAGGAAGCTTGTGACTTTTTTTTTTTACCTTGGTTCATACCTTTTAATTCCTTTCGATTCTCTAATCAATATCGACATATGGTGGTAAAGGTGTTTTTTATTACTGCTTCTCCCTCTCGTGGTGACCGTGCTTGTTCGGTTGTGGTGGCTCATGGTGACGATGGTAGTAACTACTGGTGATGATGGCGATGCTCATGGTAACTGGCGGTGACTATATAGGCGATTAAGAGATGATTTATGAATAAAGGCTTAGCCCAAAAGGAATACGAAATTCGAATTTGAATTTGACCGATGATTTTGGTATCGAGCATATAAGAGGTAAGGATTGATAGCCGGAAGTCCCTGATTTCGTGATTGTCTTGCCTAAATTATTGGGATCAAATTAATTGCATCGTATAAGTATCAGGCGGGAAAGAATTTAGAGGAGTGCTAGAAACAGGACATGTGGTATATATTAGGTATATAAAAGATGACATGTGGCACAATTTTTACTCTTTTATTAGAATAGGAAGATATATATATATATATATATATATATATATATATATATATATATATATATATATATATTCCAATAATTTGTAGATTTAGTGTTTAAAACTACTTGCACCCATGATCATAAATGACAGTGCTCACGTCAAAGGAAATAATGGTTCCAAGCGATTGTTACGGTTGGAAACAACAAAATAATGTCTCTTGCCTTTGGAGTAGGAAAAACAAAAAGAGAGGAATAATGAGTATGATCTTTGTCGAGGCTAAAGGCGTGTACCAATAATATGGAGAAATTAGTAATCTTATATGATAATGCCAATTCCATTGACATGACTATTAAAAGAGGCACACATGCCTTAGATTTCCATCTCCATTGTCGATTGACCTATTAATGTCAGGATCATTGACTAAGTCTAAGTGTAAGCTAAATTTTAGTCAATCACATAGTCAAAGATATCCTACATTTTAGATTCGTATGTTCTATCAAATCAAATGTTATTGTAAGACCCTAAACCTTGAAGTCCAAATCCTAAGCTAGAAATCAAATTTGGCATCAAAAAATGACATTTTGTGGAAAAGGCCCATTAGCGGCGCTAATGGTTTATGTTAGCGTCGCTAATGCCTGGCAGTGTTGGTGGATTCACACAATTTCAATTAGCGACGCTAACTGCTGAAAATAGGCCAAAACCCTAAATTTTGAAGTTTGGGCCACATATAAGGGTGGGGAACCCTAGGGCAGCCACCATTTGAGTCATTTCAACCCCCAACTTGTGATTTTTCTCTCAATAGGCCATATGGAGTGATTTTTGATGATCTTGGTATTCTTTGATGGATTCTTGAAGAGTTTATGATGATGTGAAGATACAAGGTGTTGCTAGGGAGCCTTGTTCAAGAGAAGATCAGCTAAAGCCCTTGTTTCTGGACCATTGTGAGTAAAGTTCTCACCTTTATGCATTTTTATGGTTCTTTAGATGATTTAAGTGGGTTTTTATGGATTAAATTAGTGTAATGGTCCTTTTGGATGATTATCTATGGTTGGAAAGGATAAAGTTTGGAACTTTATGCCTTAAGGTCTGATTTAGAACCATTAGGCTGGTTTAGAGAGTAAGCCAAACTCTCTTTGGTGGTTTAGTTGAAGTTTTGGATCAATTTGGTATTGGATCTTGTTCTTGGACTTGTGTGATTGTGTTAGAAGGTTAAAGTTAGGATTTTTATGAACTTAGGGACTGCTTGGAAGGTCCCTGGAAGGATTAAGACATTGGCTGAATGGATTAAGAACTTAATGGACATTTGGATCTGTTCATAGTTAGCGACGCTAACTGTGCTGTTGACTTTTGTGGATTTTGACCTTTGACCTTGACTTTTTGACTAGTTTGACTTTTGGTCAAACTTGAGGGTTTTGATTACCGGTCTTAGAGGATTACACTGTTTGGGATTTAGGAAGTTCTGAGTGGAGTTTATATTGTTAAGATGTTCTGAGTGGAGTTTATATTGTTAGGAAGTTCGTGTTATCGGATCCATTGGCGCGTGTGAAGAGTGATGTCTGGCCTTGCGGATCAAGTGAGTTTTCTCAATATAGTATGGGTGATGTTATATGCGTAGTTAGCCTTTATTACTTTGTGTAATAATGTGGTTTGTATGTGCTTTACGTGTTTGCCGACGAAAGTCGATGACTGTCGGCTTGCGGGCCGATGACTGCCGGCTTGCGGGCCGATGACTTCCGACGAATCAGGACAATCCTGAGAGTCGCAGGACGATGGATCTCTGTCAAGGTTATCTGTAATGTTGTGTTCAATGTGATGGATCATGTGATATTTTAGGGAACTCACTAAGCTTTGTGCTTACTCTTTCACCCTAACTGTTTTTTTCAGGTATCTGCCGGCTTGAGCTTGAAACACGGCGCGACTGTACCACATATGATGTTTTGATAATTAAGCCTCCCGCTGGATAATATTTGTAAATGTTTTTGATAAATACGGTTTTTAATGTTTGAATAACAAGTTTTAATTTGGATGATTTTATTTGGTAACCTGTTTATGTATTTGAACCATTTTTAAACGAAAATTTTTATTACTAGATTTGGGACGTTACAAGTTATCTAACATTCACAAAGTTAACAAAGTCATACTAGTTGTTAAAAAGTGTATCGTACTTTAAACACCATATTCTTCTTAAATAAGATTGGATACAACAAATTAATAAGGAAAATTGATACATTTTATTTAAATAAACAAAATACAATACACCTTAGCCCCTAACCCCAAATAGTCTCTAATGTACTCGATGGATCTGATGCTTTTATAACAAGCCAGAAACGGCTATGGAACCATTGGCAAAAAATTTAACCCTAAATCTTAGTCATGTTTCTAGTAGGTGAACCAAGATCGGGGGACTAGGACAAATTAAAAAATCACCATTGATATAATGACGTTTTTAGATCTATTTCTGTTAAACAACTACTTTTCTTAAAACAGTTACACTCCAATTATAATTGCCCTGTATCTATAATACCAAAGACAAATCAAGTCAAATTTCAAAACTTCTTATGATCAATTCTGAAACTTTTTATGGAACATGACTGAAATGCTATAAAATTACACTAAACACCTTGAATACACATTAAAATGTCTAGATATATACATACTAACATCAACTCAATATTTTTTGTAAGGAACTTTAGTAATTATGAAATATGAAGAACACGTCTGAAATCCGAAAAACAATAAATTCGTATTTTGGACTTATCAAACAAGCGTTAAATCACTATAATGAGTTAGTATCATTAAGTATAAGAAACAAACAAACATATAACATTTTCTTGTATACAAATATAAAAGATGTAGCATTTGAGAATCCGAAATACATGAATCTAACAAAAGAGTAAACAAATTTACTAAATTCGAAGTAAATTTTAATTCCAAAGTTTATAGAAAAATCGATGATCTTCAATTCATCGGCGATGAATGGAAATAATGTTTTTTTTCTTCTTCTAAATGTTTGGTAAAATATATAAAGCAATATGTCCGAAAACTAAAATCGGTTCTTTTGGGTGTGAGTGGCATTTCGTTAAACAAAAAAGAACAATCGTTGTTTTCTTATATTCCGAAAAAATAGATATTTCAAAGAAAATACACGACAACTTATATATCTTCAAGATACCCAAATTATAATTTGTGTACATTTAGTTTAAAACAATATTTACAATTACAATCAATCTATAAAAAGCTAAAAGAAAGAATAAAACGTCATCTGAATTCTTCAATAAAGCTGACAACCAATAAAAGTTTGCCACGATGACTGAGACAGTGAGGTTTGCCGTACGTCGTCGTGTGGTGAAAGAGATTGGGTTAAAAGTGTGGCTGCGTGTAGTAGTACTACTACTAGTAGCTAATAACCTCGACATGGCTCACGTGTGATAAGTACGTGTGTATAAAATAATATTTATTCTCCCCTACACATCACACATGGGGTTGTTCCTCTGTTTCCTTTTCCAATATTTGACCTTCTCTTCATTTATTATTCTGGCCGATCTATTAACTTTAAATTTTGCTAATAAAATAATGGCATAATAGATATGTAGAGTGTACACATACATGAATTTAGTTATTTTTATTTAGAACATATAACTTTCAAGATAATGTTTAAAAACTTTATGTAAGCTTGTAAAGAAATATAGACTCCGAGATGGGGGATAAATTATCGATGTACAATATAATATTCTAAATGACCGAGTCCGTTGTTTAATGCAAGTTTATAATTGATTTTTTTTTTTCAAAATGAATTTGATAAAGTGAGTTTCTTATGTTCAATTTGCGTATCAAGTAACAAAAGTATGAATATGGTCGATTTATTTATATATGATATATAATAGATGAAGATGATAAAATTCAAATGTATTCACAGTAACTTTAATGAAAGACAAATAAGGTTATTTATCGTTATTCTTTTTCTAAATAATCAAAAATCAAGAAAATCATCAAAATAGTTATGATTTTCACAGGTGACATATGCAGAAATCAAAGGCCGCACTAATTCAATGTGTAAAAGCGTTATTTTTTAAACCAAATCTAGTTGCAGGTGGTGATTTGTAGATGACATATGTGAAGTCGTCTGATGTCATTTGCGAAAATCATTTCTCTGATTGAACCTTCAAGTTCACAGATGGTATCTAAGAAATTTTCGATTTTATCTGAAAAATTTCAGCTTTTTCTGTAAACCTGTATTTTTTCAGTTATTACTGTGTAATTTGTTCATATCGCAAAGTATGACATTTCTATTGCGAATTTGAAATACGTACATCGAATCTAAAAAATAAGTAATGATAATTTATATAAATTCCACATTCGTAACATAAAAGAATTACAAAAAATATGGGATATCGTTTCTTAAAAAAAAGAACACGAGTTTTCATATTCTGGAGATGAGGTTTTTTTTTGTTGCTTGTATTAATGGTTTATGACAGTCAGTAAATGGTGAAAATCAATACTTTAGGCTGTTTTGTTAAAAACTATGACATAGAATTTCTGTAAGATACTAGTCAAAATAAAGTCGAGTTTGGAAGTCAAACCTAACATTAATGTGTCTTTCCAACATTGAAGTATGTTATAGATGAGAGTGACGTGAAACACTTGAAAAATATTATTCATAAAATCTCAACTGTTGTACATGTGTATTTGGTGGATAGTGCTCCGGTGGAAGATGCTTTGATTGTTTAATGCAATGCAACAAATCGATCAATTATTGCTGGGGACTGATTTAGGGGAAAAGGGTCCTATGATAAATGATCAAACGAGATAGAAAAAAGCTCCTGCGAGACGCTTTTAAAGGTCCTTTCAGCCACCAGAATCACCAAGAACTCTTCTACCTTTTTTCTTAGTGTAGTGGTCAGCTGGAAACAGTGCTCAAACTTTGGACTACAAAAACATGACAGACATTAAGATCAATAAAGACAATGTTGGAAAACCCTAAACATAGATATCTCGCCTTGCGTAAACCAGTCTATGTGCAACTGATCTCCATAAGGAATAGTTCCTTTAAGGACAAAAAAGAACTTTCTCTTCCACCAGCATCGTGAGAAGTGACATTATGAATTAAATATGTCCTCCCAGGTTTGATTTTAAAGATAACAAGGTATGATAATAGGTTCGGAGATCATACACAGATGCAAGTTCAGAGAGCTCTATTTCTAGACCCTTAGAGTGATTCAAACGACGGGCACATAGCAAAATTCTCCAAACTTGAGGCATAATCTAAGCGAAGGCGAATCAGGTAGATTCGAAAATTTTTGAAACTAGTTTAGGAAATGATAGCTAAGACTGAAGGAAATAGGAAATGCATAAAAATAGACCTAGTGAGGGGGCATGAAATTAGGTTTCAATATGGAGTCATAAGCCCTAAAAATTGTCTCCGAAGGAAACCTTCGACAATTTCGTAGCCTCTCAATGCCAGTGTTAGAGAAACAATAAACTTCGTTCTCAGGAGGCAAAGGCCTGGAGAAGTCGCCAAAAGTTTCCACCTTCACTTTTAACTGTGACCTGGTACGCTTATTGACCATGAGTCCATGACTAGAAAATAAGAGAAAGAAAGTAATCAAAGAAAATGAAAAATGACTTTATATAATGTGACAGAATGCCTCTTGATAGCTGGTGTATAAAGGAAGAAATTGAGGGATTTTATAGCTCAGGCATAATTATACGTCAATCGTTCAAAATTCAAACTTCCTAGATAGATTAACAGATGCAATTGTCTAGATATTCACGCTACGTCCCATCATAAACCCAACGCGTCAATTCAGAAAAAAAAACTCATCTTCCACGATCTTCAGAAAATTGGAAGATGTCATTTTTCTGGGGCAATTGTTATGGGTGATATTTTTATCCAACTTAACATCTTGGTGGTTACTTAAGATCTCATAAATTACTAAGATATAGGTAAGACCTTCTAATTTCTATATTTGATTGAATGGTTAAAAGACTAAACAACAAGAATGAACTAAATCAAAGACGCATCACGCATGACTAGATTATTATCTTAAGATTATCTAACACCTTGATTAAATTATTTGACATATTGACCTTATATCTTGACTAATATCTTAGATAACCACTTTTGTTTTCTATTCGGTAACAAGATCTTGACAATCTCAAACATCTTAGAATGGAATCCAAGATCTTGGGATTATGTAGCATCTTGACCATATTTCGATATATGATTTTGTAATAGATGATCCAAAGAATCAGGAACGACCTAGTCCAAGCCAAATATACGTTATTCAGGGAGACTAAGTCAAAGCTACCAAGTATGAAGTGACAAAGACAATAGTCAAGTTTATTCAAACCGAAGATCATGGAGGAATTATCGAGAAGAGAACAAAGGAATCATAGAGTCCTGATGCAAACAGAGGAAAATTAAGCAAAACATGGTTAATTTGTTATGCTATTGGAACAAAAGGTTTCAATTATAATTCAAATCTATTTCACTCATACCATAATTCACACTCATTTAGAAAATTCTAAAACCATAGAATCATAAGTTATGTTGTCTTTTTTTCTTTGGCATGTATAAAGTGCATCATATAAAATAGATAAAGAGTAACGAGTCAATATAATGTTAGATGACACTTCCAGGTGTCATATGAAAAATCTAGTAGAAATAAGGTTTGAAAAGAAGACAAACATGCAGGGGTTTCACAGACAAATACCAAAGTAAATACATTTTTTCCTTACTTCAAGTGTTCCTGAATTGCGACATAACATAAGTGACAAGGTCGACAAACCTTTTCAATAATGTTGGCAGACTTTGACGTTCAAGGCAAAACTTTCCTACATTATGTCAAATTTGACATGAATTTTGTTGCGCCAACATAGTAGCAATTTGTATGCCATGATAAAAAAATTTCAAGAACATCAATAACTTTTTCCAAATTTTAAAGTTGAAGTTAACTGCATTTAACCAAAACATTTTAAACCCATATCAAACCTGGAACATAAATTGCAATAAGATGATAATTTGTTTTGGCTTTATATACTTAACTTTAGTTTTGCCTTTTGTTTGCTTCATTGATTTACATGAATAGAATTATAATAGAAATGCAAACAAAAATAGTTTATGAATCAATGATTAAGATAATCTCCCAAATCCTAATTTTCGAAACGATAATCCACGACTTGGGTTTTAAACAATTCAAGGGCACATTGGTAGCGGGGGAAGCTTTTTGTTAATGAAGTTCCCAGAAACAAACTCACAATGAAGCTATGTATGTATGAAATTCTAACAAATTAATAGAAAATTAGGGTTAGGATTACCTTGCAACAGCGGTAGGGGGAGGGGTAGGAGGAGGAGGAGAATTGGGGGAATGGAACGAGTCCTCGGATGAGCTAAAACCTTCTTCTCTCATTGATTCGTTTGAGGATTTGCCTCACACACACACACACACACACACTCGTTTCTCTTTCTTGGCGCTGTCGTCTATTTGTTGTGTTTGATCATCGCTTCTGTGGAAACCGCCTTCCATCGATGTTGGATTCATCCAAATTTACTTGTGTGATTTTGAGATTTTTCTAGGGTTTTCAGATTTTGAAGACACATACAACTACACGCCTATGCTTATATGGCTATGAATTTGGGTAAGGAAGAAACAGAGCAATTGATTGAGAGGATAAATCATGGGTGGAATACATGGAAGTCAGGAAGTTATTGAATAGTTGTCAAAAAAATCGATTGTAATCGACATGAATCCCAAAAAAACGAGCGATTGTACGTTATTCTGAAACATATTAGCGTGAAGGATCATATGAGCGGGAAAATGAGATTTTAGGAGGTCTAAAGAGATGACACGTGGCAGTTCTAGTATTCTTTTATTAGAGATACATATAGAGATGCAACTTATTTTAACCTGTATCCTATGAATATATCAATTGAGCTGCATACGTTTATAAAGAACGTCCATAGTTAACAATCTGAAATGCTAAAATATTAGTTTTCAACGATTTATCCTCACATGATAAGTCATTGGCTAGATTTGACATGGGCTATCAAATGATAAACTTTACCAATTTTTTTGCAACTTATTTTACTGTCATGACGAAATTTATGAATAATGAGCATAACATATTAAGACAAGGTCACTACGGAGGTCAACGGTCTTGCATTACTTTGGGCTTTGACAGCATTTAGAAGCCCTTTTCGCCCTTTATTGGGCTACAACGTGAACCTAAAATAGTGAAATACATCTGTGTAAAAGAAATAATCGAATCGATATCGAAGATCTAAATTTGACAAAACCCATTATGTTTGTTATAATACTCCTAAATCTTTGTTCTTTAGGATGATTTTTTTGAATATTCAGGTTCTTGAACAAATAAAATATATTTTATATACTGTTATGGTTGGTTATAGACAGTTTACTTTAGCTTTATATTGTTTGTGCTTACGTGACACCTTGGCATTTTTTTGTACACCATGATAGTACACGTAGATGGACTTTTCATAAATATTTAAAAAGAACAAAATGTTCTTCCACATATATCTACAAATGATTTCCGATTTCATTTTTTTTTTGTTTTTTTATCCTTTCCATCGTTTTATCCCTAAATTTGAAGATTGAGTCCATTTCATGTTTAATGAAGATGACACATAACCATTTCTGCCATAGTCGGTTTAAATGATATAAGCATGACATTTTTTTTAATTAAGGACCCTATAAATGCAAAAAAAAAAAAAAAAAAAAAAAAAACTCTAGTCATAGATTTGGGACAAAATCAATATTTTGGTTACCGAATTTTAACTTTTAACCATTTTAAAAACCGGTTCTTATGTTTCTGTCTGTATAAGACAAGAGTAAAAAAGATCGTTCTTCATTTTTCAAACTAAAAACAACATTACATTAAGTTCGATATTCTAAATAAAACAAACCTTATACAAATCCTAACTTTTTCGATTTGGTTTTTACAAACTCATCAAATACCAACCCTACAACATCTAAGTCCACTGTCAAATTGGGCCTCTTGATCAATAAGAACTTAAGAAAGCCCGTCACATTTTCTTTATAATAAAAACGAAATCCGTAAAACTGTTAAATTTAACAAAATCCTTTTTTCATTTGATATTGTTAAAATTCAATTTTAATTATGTATTCTTATTTTGTTTATGTGATATATAAATTTCCTTCACTCGGAACTAATAAGCTTACTATCTAGCATTATATATATCAACTTTCTTCTACTTTTTTAAACACATATTATTTGCATACAAAAGTAGAATTGTCTATTTGTAGGTTTAGGACAAAAGAAACATAATATCACTTGCAACAATATACTTTACTAATTTGAGAATTGTTTTCGTCCATGTACCCACGACGGTCTTTTTTTTGTTGGCTTTTGGCTACCGAAATTGTTTTTGTCTCCTAGTTTTAACCAATCAAATTTTGTTGGCTCACAAATTGTTTTTAGGAATTAATACATAAGTGTTTTTATTCTATATTTTAATGCATATGATGTGATTGTATATTTGTATGCTTTTAATATTGTTTTTGTTGAAAACAGATAAGTACATTAAAATTGAGTTTTTATACAATAGATTTGTTTATTATTAAAAACTCGTTAAAACATAAATGATTTTAAAATTAGTTTAAGATATTTAGATTTGTTTTAGTTAATATTGGTTTTAGCAAAAACTAACACTGTCTAAAAATGTTTTAACAAATAACGTTGGCGAAGTTTTTATATGAATGCAAACTTTTTGTAATACTAATTTTTGTACAATGAATATCATACAAATCAAACAACCTTCAAATTTGAATCTTGCCATCTAATTCTTAGAACACTTGCATATGTAAGTTTTGGATAGCAATAAGATCCAACCATATTACAAACTCAAAGGTGAAATTTGCGAGTTGGTAATACATAAACGAAAATTCATAGTTCTAAATTTGGTGATTAACCAACGTCCTAGTAAGACCTAAGATTGGGGCAATAATGAGACTAAACATGCTAGTTGGCCAGTGGCTTATGTGCAAAGTCACATAAAAGACCTAAGAATTGCATTTGTAATGCAATTGGTACGTACTACCCACAAATCAAGCTTATTGTTAATGGCACGACAATAGAGCATACCAATAAACTTTAATGTGGATCTTAGAATTTATTAAATTAGGGTTTATACAAACATAAAGTGATTAATTTATAAAGGGTAAATATCAAAAATACTAAAATTTAACTTTATATTCTTTCGTAGATGTCAATAACATCCATGAAAAATCTTTTTCTTTGTTCTCGTTGGAGAAGGACATGTTAAGTGGCTCAAACTTCACAAAGTGGCATTGTAACTCAAGGATTATCTTCAAGCACGAGAAGAAGTATCATGTCACTGAAAACCCATTACCTAAAACATCTATCGAGGACTCGTTACTATTATTCGAAATTCCTAATATATAAATTCAATGAGCAGAATGAGATTACATGCCTTATACATGCAAGCATGTCCTAGAGTCTCTAGAAGGATCTAGAGAACCTTATGGATATGAGATGCTTGGTGAACTAAAGAACATGTTTCCACAACTAGCGGCCAACTAGGAACGATTTGATATTGTCAGACCATTCAATGTATTCATAATAGATGAGGGTTATTCAGTTAGCACAGACATCTTCGAGATAAAGAGTTACATTAACAGACTAGAAAGAGCTGAATCTTTTTTAGGCATAATTTTTAAATTCATGTTGATTCGAATAGTTTGCCCAAATCATATGTCCAATTTCTTATGAATGATAATATTAATTGTAACACCCCAAATTTTTCAAACCATTTATATTACATAAAAACATGTTTTACAGAATACGGTACATCAAAAACCATACAATCTGTTTAAATACAACAGAGGGTGTTACAAACGCATATCAAACAACCATACGTTTAAGGGAAAGGATTAATCAATACCAATACATGATAGCTGTATTCAGCTCCACTCTTTTGCATTCTAGGACTTATTTTACAAACTTCAAATTTTCTCACAACTTCGTACTTGAACCTGGAATACATGGCACAAAAACATAGAATACGTAAGACAAAATGTCTCGTGAGTTACATGAGTTTTAGACCCAACTTTAAATTTCTTTTCCAAGCTTTTATAAAAATTTATAACATAAACCATAGTCAAAACTTCATAGTATAAACATACTATATCTTTTACTTTTCAAAATCATCATATATCAGTCTTTGTAAAAATAACATCTTTTATTACTTTCTTTGACTGGTTTTATAAACTTGCTGGAATTTTTATACTTAGGGCGTTAATCACTATAAGTGATACCCCAAGTCTCTACAGCTAGAAAGAACGGATCAATACTAACAGTAGAAGTGCTGAGGCAGTCTACTTCGCGAAGGGGTTTTCCCCAGTAGACTCCTTACCTAATGCGGGTAGGTTGGAACATAGTTCCCTTACTAACAATGCTAGCCACAATACCAGTCAAACATAAAATATTTTTTTTTCCGAAACTAAAACATTACTTGCACAAGAAATGGCTAAATGCCAAGCTTTTAGTTCAAACATATTTCTAACATAATCTAGGTTATTGCTAAGAGTCATACTTTCAAATATAGCAGTTAACTTTCTATTTAAACTAGAAAGTGTACCATTTTTGTAAATATTTTTACGCATAAAAAAATATATATAAAATCTGAAAATACTTACTTACTTGCCATGTATCCCAAAATGGATAAAAATGCTACATGTACTCACCTTATGACTCTTGAAAGGTTGTTTAGACGTCCCTCGGTTCTTTACCCTTTCGGTGTCCGAGTATTTGGCTTGCACCTATATATGGTATATGATACATTAATTTACATTTTTATTGACTCGATAACATATTAGAGTCCTTATTATATCATTAATGGTCAAAACAAGTGTATAACTCTTGAATGACCAACTTTAGTTAAATTGTATTTTATACGTATTTTACTACAGTACCCTCAGAGGGTCGTATTTCGATTCCGATAAATTTTTATGAAGTTTTGGACCGTTATAGACCTATGTTTAAAATTTGAGGTCAAACGGACGAGTTTTGGACCAAATCTTAAAATTGGAAAACCACTTGGCAGGAGACCTTGGACTAAACTGCATTTTGTTCATGCCGCAGGGTCGCGACCCGATCAAGGACCACATCGGGTCGCGATCATGAAGTATGTTGTTTATTTTGACGATTTTGCTCAATTGCAGGTGCATTTTCCTTCTCATTAAGCTCTTAATACACGACTTAATTGTCTTAGGGTCACTTCTAGGCCCTAATAACAACCTCCTCATACATTTGAACCACAATCTAACAATTTTTATCATTTTTGATTGAAATTGTTCCCGAAAACTCATTTTTTTCTCAAAAATCATTTTAGCTAATTTTTGAGTATGGAACTGATTTCTAACTTCCTTTATAACATATATGACTTATTAAACTCATGGAAATCAATTTCAGTTCCAAAAACCCATTTCTAGGGTTCTTGAGCTCAAATCCATATTCAAGAGATTCTTCGGTTAAATTGATATAATCTTGGCATAACTTCATATACCAAGTTTGGATATCATAATAATCCCTAGAAATCATGACATGAACTGAATTCTCAGTTCATCCCATGAAGAATTTCATCAAGAACTTAACTAGGGTTTTTGATTACTTACCTAGAGAGCTTGGAATCACAATTTCCAAGTTGTAGATTATTCAATCCTTGCTTCAATCTCACGTATTTCCCGATGATCAGATCTTCAAGCTTTCTCCCGTAGTCTCTAGAGTTCTCAACTGATTTTTGTTGATTTGTGAGATATTTTTCTCTATTTATATTTTCATATTTACAGTTTTGGTCCCTCAAGTTCCCTTCTTTGAACTTTGGCCACCAAAACCCATTATCTTTTCATAGAATTTAATTTTCCACATTTTTAGTCCTAAACTATAAATAAATTTTTGTAATAATTTCTACATAGGGTCAAAAGACCAATTTACCCTTTTCATGGTAAAAGGACAAAACTACCCTTACATTCATAATTTCTCATAATATTATTTATAAGACTTTAAATTACACATATCTTATTTTACATATTTATATTATAAAGTTTTGGTCGTTTCATTAATGCATGATAGAAGTCAATTTCAGAATTGTACGTGATGCGTGAAACGCTAAGAAGAATAATCCCAAGTCCCTTATAGTACTTATGATCAGGGAAGGATAAATTTGCCACTCAACCCAAGAAGAGGACCAACCGAAAAAAGCCAAAAGTGTTACCATTACAGTTAAAAAGCCATTAGAGGCGAAATTATCCCACCTGTGTTGTAGAGATTAAGAAATGTAAAGCTGGTACGACCAACAAGTTAACTATATATATATTATAGAATTGTACAATTTTTGAAATTTCTAGCTATATGATATTGATATATGTTGTTATGTGCACAAACTAAGAACATGTTAGGCAGTTGATCGTGATGACTTGGAAGCTACCAACTACGATTCATGTGCTTTGATATATTCTTAGTTTTGGAAGTTATTTAATATTTATGACACATTTTTCATAAATGATTATATCTATGACTGTCTCTGCAAAGAATTTTCCGTTCACGATGTTGTCATTTATTGTAAATTAGGAATTCAATTTGTATAATGAAGTTTCAAAATAGAAATACTAAAGATATGTAGTGGTTCAACTATGAGTTGTAGTATGCTTATCTTTGATTGGTTCTTATGGATCTGATGTGTATGGTGCAGACAAGGTATTTGATGAGATGCTTCAGTGAGATATGTAAGTTTTTAAGTTGTGAATGAGTGTCTGAACAGTTGTGTTAAATTGTGAAGGAGAGTCCTGAACTTGTGTAATAATAAAAACTGTGATTTTTTAATGAACTAGTATATTAAAATGTGGATTGTGATTTTTAATCCAATCTAATTTTTGGAGCTTGCTAGAGTGTAAAAGATCCATATCTGATGGTTCTAGGAAAAAGGAAGAGTGGTGGCGGTGTTAAGTTGTGAATGTAGCTAGGGATGTATATCTTTTTTCTATATTAAGTTGTGAATCTCATATAAATGTTTTTATTTTTCATGTGTGAATGTTGTGAATATAGTGCATTTGTTTGATGAAATTTCTCAATGAAATATGGTGAGTTGTAAGCTATGAATATAGTTATGAATGTATATTTACCATATTAAGTTGTGAATGTTGTATGGATGTATACACTTTTTTGTGTAAAAATGTTCATGATGAATATATGAATGCTTTGCATTAATTTTTTTGTGAATGTGTGTGTGTATGTATGTATGTACGCACGCACGCACACACACACACACATACACACACACATATATATATATATATATATATATATATATATATATATATATATATATATATATATATATATATATATATATATATATATATATATATATATATGTTGTATGAATATGCACGAATATAATTATGTTCATAGTTGTTTTGTATTAAACTGTAATCGAATGTACAAATGACCATATTAAACTGTAAATTTTTTATGAAACTGTCAAAATGACGTGGTTGTCAATTTTTTTAACCAAAAACAAGATTTTAAACAATTGAATCATATCCATTCATTTTTTTTTAATAATAGGCTAAGATTAGTTGCTTCAATTATTAACTTTTTAATTTTATATATATATATATATATATATATATATATATATATATATATATATATATATATATATATATATATATATATATATATATATATATATATATATATATATATATATATATATTAACGTTATTGAGATCACTTTCTCTATATTTGTTATTCCTCTCTTAAGTCTTCTCTTGTTTTTTTTTCATAATATACATTGGCCATCATTTTGATTACACTTAGATGAACAACGAACAAAATTAAAAGAACTGGAAAAGATATTTCGTTGCCAAAACATGTACAAAAAGTCCTAAAGTGGTAGAATCTTTGTGTTTGAATTTGTTTTTGTCTTGCTAGTTTAATGGTAAGGGTTGGAAAATGAAGGTGGCTACTCATTCATTAGACCATGTTTAAAAGTTAAGCTTTTGGGTTTCTTGGGTAAAGATCACTGTTAAAGACTATTTCAAATAGTATCAAGATTACAACTTGATAGAGGTCATAATAGTTTGAAATAAGAACAAATAAGCTATCGACTCCAATCCCTTTGTCAAAGATTTTAAGTTGTATTTTCTTTTGATTGGCTCAAGGTAGAAACTAAAGAAATATAGATGTCCAATTATTTTAATATGGCCAAGTCATATTGAGCACTAACTCTGCACATACGTTTGTTTTGCAATCTACTTAACTTTGTTTAATGTCTAAAAAGTGTTAGATTTCGTATCTATTATGGATAATTTTTCTTTACATTTTTTAAGTCTTTATTTACAAAAAATGTTGGAGTAGTCGTTGGACTCCATTGCACACAAATTCTTTTTATCATAATTGACAGCTTCCTAATTTTCTGCGAAGTCAAGAATACGAGAACAAGTGAGGTCATGTCTATCCTCTTTAATATATATATATATATATATATATATTGTCCGGTTCCGGTGAGGACTCTTTTTTCGGTGAGGACTCGCGAAGACACATTAAAAAAATTGAAAAAAAATATAAAAAAAATACAAATCATAAAATCGAGAATAGTATTATATCATTATAAAAAAAATGCATCATTGCAAAACGTAATGATGCAGTTTTTCTGTTTTTATTTTGGATCATTTTTTCATTATAAAAAAAATAATGATCGAAAACTTTTTTTTTGAATCTTTTTTTTTCTCCGATATAGTATTATGATCCATTTTATTATTTATATTTTTTTTATATTTTTTTTCAATTTTTTTAAGGTGTCCTCGCAAGTCCTCACTTTAAGAAGAGTCCTCACCCGATCCTGATTATATATATATATATATATATATATATATATATATATATATATATATATATATATATATATATATATAGTTAGTATTAAATGAATTTCTTAATTATTGTGTTATTGTAAGACTTAATGTGAGCCTTTAGATTATTATAATCAAGGGTGAGAAAAAAACCAATTTTCTTTTTCATACGCGGGTTTCTTAATAAACAAACCAACAAAAAGGGTAAAAATGTAAATCAAAACCCGGGCACGATATGAACTGAATATTCGATACGCAGCCTACAATCACGCCCACGATTTTTTCAGTTTCGATTACAGAATCCCAATTCAAATCATATCGCAAAGAATAGTTTAAAAATACGATCGATAGAGCAACGAAATCAGTTTTCAATACCTGCATTTGTTTCAGTTTAAGTTTAATCGACAATGTCAGGAAGAAGAAGCAGTCATCGATTACGAGAGAATGTGATGTTGAAGTACTCAAACACAATAGAGAATCCAGTAACTGTTGATGAAGATGAAGACGACGACGACTTCGTTAACCCTCCAAAACGTATGATTTCTGTAAACCCTTCTCGATTAACATGCGAATGTAGAATGCATGTTAAAAAAATTGATGTATAATGTGTAAATTATAAACTAGGGTTTTTAGAATCACGGCTTTCGATTGAATCATCCGTAATTGTTTGAAAAAAATTAGGGTTTTCCAAAAACATCTTACTAATTTTGAATAATTTTGTGCATTCTTGGAGAATACAGAAAATCGATGGTTCGTTTGAGTTAATCTTGTGATTCTTTTGACAATATGAAATACTCCTTTTTACATATTAGAGTAATATGAATGTCAATATATTCTCAGCCATTAAACTAATGTATAAGTACTTTAGGTCATGAAAAGGGAAACCAACAACGATAATATTGTCTGAGAATGAAATTGAATATCTATATTCCTTTAATTATCTAAGGATTTAATGTAAAGAAACTACATTCCTGTCAAAAGAATTCTTGTCATTTTTGCATAAGAATGAATTAGCCTACAAATTGCTGTCATTAATGTAATCAACATGCCTACAAACTCCTGTAATGTTTTAATAATGCTTCTCTAATAATATAATGTATGCATTCATGTCATTCTATAATGATGAGATTAGATAACATGTGTATTGTCTGCATTCGTGGCATTGCATCATATTACAAAAAAATGCAGTTTCATTACATTTTATATCATTCCTGAGTATATCTAACAATATGATATCTGATATTCTCTCAGAATGAGATTAGATAATAACTGTATGGTCTTGTGTATATCTAACAATATGATATCTGATATTCTCTGAGAATGAGATTAGATAATAACTGTATGGTCTGCATTGTTCTCATTGTCTAATGTCTATCATTCTCTAATAAG
This sequence comes from Cichorium intybus, assembly GCA_023525715.1. Lineage (NCBI taxonomy): Eukaryota > Viridiplantae > Streptophyta > Magnoliopsida > Asterales > Asteraceae > Cichorium > Cichorium intybus. The sequence continues at coordinate 36,392,540 of CM042016.1, read as the reverse complement.
TAACTCATATTGCATATACACAAAATATGCATTTCTGTACTTCTCAAATAATAAAAAGTCTGATATTCTCTAAGAATGAGATAAGATAATACGTATATAGTCTGCATTCTTCTCATTATATAATGTATTTTACTCTATAAGAATGAGATAAAATAATCCTTGACATTATTGTCTGTATAATCCTATTTATTGTATGTAGAATGTTTGATAGTTTGAACTTCTGTTTGCATATATTTGACTGTTAGTTATGACTGGTTTTTACAGGAACTACAGAAGTTATTGATGTTGTCAGCTCAGTTAAAAAAACCAAAGACAAAAGGAAAACCAACATGTCACCTAAAAAACACAAGCATGAAAAAAAAACAGAAAAACAAGCACATTGTGAAAAAGATAACAAGAAAAGTGCCAAAAGAAAATCTAAAAAGATTAGCAGCGATGATGAGAATGAAGATGATGCTGTGAAGAAAAAGAAAAAGAAAAGAAAAGTAACTGCAGACAAAGGAAGAGTTCTCAAATCAAGAATGACCCCAATTAAATTTTCAGAAGCAGTGGAAAGTTTATCAAGAACACAAAAACAAGCAGTACATAGAATGGGATTAGGTAGCCTGTTGGAGGTTAACATTGATAAGTCAGCACCTAATCTGAATTACTACCTCCTAGACCATTATGACCCTTTGTCAAATGTATTAGTCTTAGAGAATGGGGCGGTAGAGATAACAAAAGAGAGAATACATGACATGTTAGGGATTTCAAAAGAAGGATTAAATTTAAACACCTTACCCTCATGTGACCAAGAAGATAAATTGCTAAATGATTGGAAGGCCCAATTTCCTTCTAAGAAATACTCTAACACCGCATTCCTAACTTTAATTAAAAGATCAAATGTTGATAACCAATTGTTTAGGTTAAACTTCCTGATGTTGTTTATAAACACTTTTGTTGAATCAAAACTAATGGGTACAAGTAACATTCAAGCTTTGGATAAGCTTGTTCTGATTGAAGATTATTCAAGAATAGACTGGTGCAACTATATCCTCCAAAGCTTACAAACAAGGAAGGAGTTTTGGAAAAAAGAAGACCCAAAGTGTTATTACACTGGACCAATAACAGTTCTTCTGGTAAGTATCCTTCATTAATATTTATGAATATTTATTAAACTGTTTTTAAAAATCCATAATCCCTTTATTAATAATCTGTATTCTCAGAGAATAACAGTAACTTTAAAAACACGAATGACATTTGACATTTGAATTCCATATTCCCTGTTATTAAATTCTATGGAATTTACTGTAATTTGAAAACAGGGAATGATATTTGACATTTGAATTTCCATATTCCCTGTTTTAAAAGTTTAAATTTTGTTAAATTCTAGTATTCTCAGAGAATGACATTAGTCATTTGACATTTGACATTTGAAAACAGGGAATATGGAATTTACTGTAATTTTGGATTATTATTAAAAACATTAGAATTCCATATACTCTGTTTTTAATTTCTATATTCCCTGTTTTTAAAGATTACTTTGTATTACATTCTATTATTCTCAGAGAATGACATTTGACATTTGACATTTGACAATTCACCTTTAAAACCAGGAAATATGGAATTGACTGTAATTTTGGATTATTATTAAATTTTAATAATAACATTAATGAACTAACAATATATCCATGGCTTTGCAGTTGATATATATCTTTTCAATAAACACATCCAACATAACCAAAATCAGGAAACGAACACCGTTCATAAACTACATTACAGGAGACAAAATCAAACAAGTGGAAGACTACGAGATAGAGAATAATGTCCTCGGAAAGGGTCATTTTGTGAGAGTTGAAGATGGTGAACAATCTGAAGAAAAGTCAGGGAATAGTGATAAGGATGAAGATGATAGCTGTTATGAATTCCAAGATGAGGAGGTACGAACTATTTAAGTTGGTATAAATATAGAATGGACAGATAATACAATGTTATTGTAGATGCATATACACTTAAAAATAGATTTACAAATGAAATTAACTGTCATTCTCAGAAAATATATATTGAAATGGTAATAAAACAAATGATTTAAAATTGCAATTTGCCTGTTAACAATGTACACTAATCAATCTTAGAGAATAACAATAGTAGCTTCACTTAGAATGCGATTTACAACTCGTATTATATGTCATTCTCAGAGAATGGCATGGTCAAATTACATACAAAGGATTTTTTTTCAACAACTGGGATTTGTTGCAACAACATGGATTTACATATATTATTGAAAATGATAAATGAAATAAATTTTTCAACAACAGGGATTTACATATGTTATTGAAAATGATAAATGAAATCCTTTTTTTTTCAACAACAGGGATTTGTTGCAGTACTTGGTATTTCATACCAGAAAATTCTAAACGAAAAACACAACTTGGAAAGTGTATTGAGAAAGGGTATAGAGAAGTACCCAAATAGTGAAGCATTAAAGGCTTGGAAGATAAAAATGAACAGGGAATTCAAAATTGAAGAAATGGAGGAGGAAACAGAAAGATATCAGAACGATGACGTACAAGATGAAGAAAATGAAACAGAAGAAGAAATACCAGAGCATGAAGGGAAGGGGAAAGAACTTGTGGTGATTCAAGAAGCAGAACATTTGAACCACATCTCTCCAGAAAATGAGAACGTAAATAATGAGAATGAAGAAGGCTACATTACACCAATTGCAATCAGGGTTGAAAATTTGGAAAGTACACATAGTATCTCATCAACTCAATTCTTTGAACAACCTGGTGTATTGGAAGAAGTTGAAGATATGCTCTTGAAAGCCACTGCAAAATCAAGTGAAGAGAAAAGAAAGATGAATGAAGAGGCAGAAAAAGTTGAAGAAGAACAGGAAAACATTGAAAAAAAACCAACAAACGTAGATAAGGGAAAACAAAAACGACAACCGAAAATATCAAAACAAAAATGCTCACCTTATGTCCAAAGAATAACTGAAGTTGATGTGGGGGTGAAAAAAGAAGAGCTTAACCTTTATCAAGCACTAATAACTACAACAAAAGACGTCGAGTAAGTGCAACATATTAATATTATAGTATTAAATTATGAATTAATGACTAACACCTTAAAATGTAATACTTATTTCAGGGAAATAATATGGGAGATGGATGAAGTTGAACATCTAACAATCGGTTTAGCATGGTACTTTGAGATAAACAAGCCCATACATTGGTTAATAATCGATTGTTGGGCTGCATTACTCAACAAGCTAGAAGAATTCAAATCTGTTGAAGCACCAAAACGACTTTTCCTTAACACACATTTTATGGTAAACTCAAAATACATTCAGGTAGAATATAGTTTAATACAATTATTATTATATGAATATGTCACATTCAGTTAAGCATACTCCAATCTAATAGGTACATATTACATTCTCTACCAAACACATTCTAACATATTCAATTTATTTAATTTGTCAGTCAGAAATGATGCTAGATGAGACCACATTTGAGTTCAACCGAATTTCAGACTTCAAAGAAATTATGAATTGGTACATTACAAACTGGAAGGTGACACCAGATCTGAGCGACATTGACTTGGTAAAGACAGTAATGTGTATATATTTACATTGTCTCATAACATATGAATACATTTTTTGATAGTCACAAAATTAATATATCAGGTTCTGATGCCCATTATTCACAAGGGAAAGTATTACCTCCAAGTGTTTAATTTAAAAGGAGGTAGATGCTTTATTATTGATCACGTAAAAAGAAAAGGTGCATTGGAAGAAATCTACGGTTCTGTACCAAGAAAGATGGTAAGTTCTTTCTTTATATATATATATATATATATATATATATATATATATATATATATATATATATATGAGTTTTATCTATATATTTCTAACAAATAATACACCATTTGCAGCAAAAGTTTTTCTGTGAATGGCTGAGGAGTATGAATAACCCAATGCATGAAAAATTATGGGAGAATGAGGCAACAATGATGAGAATGATATGGCAAGTAGCAAAACCAGGACATGACTGTGGAATATACCTAATGCGCCACATGGAATGCTACAAGGGAGAGGTTGAGGGGAAATGGCACACATCACTGCTTGGTAAACAAAAGAATGATGAAACCTGTTTGGGAAGATTGTGCTATAGGTACTTGTCCAAATTGCTACTGTCAGATTACAATATACACAAGGACGAGGTTTTAAAGATGGCAGCTGACTTTGCAAAGTTAGATATATATAAAAAGGGCTTGCTATGTGATCAGAGAAAAGCATTAGAAAAAAGGAGACTTGAAGAAAGAAAGGAGAAAAAAAAGATGGCAGAAGAACAGGCAAAAGAAGGCAAAAAAAAGACACAAATGGCAAAAGCAAAACAAACACGAGCTGGAAAATCAAAAAAGGGATAGAATGACTTAATGAATCATCTAAAACTTTTATTTTGTTAAGTATGCGTTGATTAAAACTCTTTACTGCCTAGTTTGTTATTTTTGGATTTGGTTGTTAAAAACTTCATTCTCTTAGAATGTGAAAAATTACTTTAAGTGGATTATTACAGACTCTCTTTTTACATATTAAGATTGCGATCATATATTTTTATTCTTAGAGAATGGGGAAAAATACATTCATTCTTAGAGAATAAGTAAGACCAGTGCTTAACAGATACAATATATTTGAAAAATACATTATGTATTCTCTAAGAATGGATAAAAAATTTCACGCATTTGAAAAAAATACATAAAATATAATGTACCATATTTACAAAATAACTTATATGCAAAGAATAAGAATTTTGAGACCATTTTACATGAAAACAAATTATGAATAAAACAAGTATAAAAAATCGTATACAACCCCATCCACACAAACATGCACACAAACATGCAGCTTTTGATAAAGTAAACAGTGGAGTGGTGAGCAGAAGAAGCAAAATAATTGAACACGACAATGAATGAAAAGACTACACTATATCCATTTAAAAAATTAATTAATATACAATATACTTCACAGGAAACACACAATATATTTTGCCTATAAAAGGTAGCAAGTTTATTCCTGTTTAACACACATCCTACAATCAACAAAAAATGACACTAACCATAGGTGATCGTGTTGAAGTGAAAGGGAAAGAGGCTGGCCTAATTGGTTCCTTCTATGCAGCTAGAATTCTGTCGTTCTCCTATGGAAGATACGAAGTTCAGTACGAGACACTGGTGAAAGACGACGGGTCACCATTGGTTGAAGTCATCCCTAAAAAGAGAATCAGACCATACCCACTGGAGGTGGTGGCTGAATTCAATTTAGGGGAAATTGTTGACGCATGGTACCATGAAGGATGGTGGGTTGGCAGGTACATCCGACAAGAAAATGATCGGTATATAATACAGTTTGACCGAGGGAATGAGCTGTATTCATTTCCTCGAAACAAACTCAGGCTTCACCAGGAATGTGCTTTCGATGAAATAACCACCCAATGGATGTACTATAAACGTTGAATGGTTTGTACTACTATGTTATGAAATAAAAAATGTGTTGTTGTACATATTCCTGTTACGCAAATATTCTCTAAGAATGGGTTGTAAACATTAGTAAAATCAAGCAAACATGATAACAGCAAACCATAATTCAATTTTAATATATGTCATTCTCTGAGAATAGCATAAAAAATACAAAAAACCTTGAAAACAAAAAAAACAGTAAACACAAAATTAATTGTTACCAATTCTTGAATGGAATAATAAGAACTGTGGTTTACAGGAAACACTAAAACAAATAACAAATTGATTTCAATTCTCTGAGAATGCACTAAAAACATAATAACTACAATGGTTTTGGTTTATCAGGACAATTTCTTTTGTCATGGTGAACCATTTTCTTGCAACAATTACACAATCTTTTTGGTTTTGAAGATGCTTCACCCAAAATTTCAGATTTACTCTTTAGCCTTTTACCTCTTGCGCCAGATCCTTTATTTCTAATATCCGAAGGATTCTCAATTTCAACTTCATCAGGAAGTGAAACACCTAAAATTTTCTCATACTCTGCTTTTCTGCTCAAATCTCCTTGATTAGATAGACTTTCACAAAATGTAGCTTTAAGTTTCTTCTGTTCTTCAAGGTACTCACATAGCTTCACAGAATCTTTACTTAACAAATTGACACAATGATCAACCATGAAAAATATATCAATGGCTGTCCGGTCAACATCGCCATCGGTGTGTGAAGTTTTGAACCGCCGCCTCAATAATTCTGAAGGAATAACATCTTTGCACCATCGCCTACATATATACTGATTGGGAATTTCCTCATATTCACAAAACTTCATAACACAAAATATGTGCCTGCATAACAACCCATACTGTTGAAACTTCATACACTCACATGACAAAAATTGATCCTTCTTTAAATGCTTCACCTGACAATAATTCAACAAAAAACCAATTAGATAAAGATGAAAATTACAAAATCAAATCATATGAATACAATATAAGTTAACATACCTGATATGAAGAATCCTTATACAAAGAATCATAATGATATTCTTCAACGGTTGGGTTGTTATCTTCATTTAACACTTTCTTTAAAGTCACATTCTTCTTCTTCTCAAGGACATCGTAGTTCTCAACATCTTCATCCAAGTTGAAGCTCCTAATCAAACAAGTATTCTGAGATTGACACAACTCCTCCTGCACTTGGTAAAAGACTTTCCTTGTATACACTTTTGCAGCATGCCTTTCATATGGGAGACATGTCACCATTCTTGGATACTTTGAAGAAGTATTAAAATCAGCCAAGTTCTGGTTATGCCTTTGTCTCTCCATAAAAGAATCAAATGTCATCATAAAATTAAGAAGATATGACCCGGAAAGTGTAGAATTTTGAAAAGACCAATTTTGGCTTTCAGAAAATGAGGTTGTCCTCATTAACCCAGACATAGGAACATCCCTAAAGAATGCTGGTATCCAACACCTACGCATACCGTACATCTTCTTCAACCACTTGTTGTCAGATAGTTTAAAGTCATTAATCATGGCCTGCCATCCATCTTCAAATTCTGAAGCATGTAACTTAGAATTCCAAATCAAAGCATTAAATCGATCCTTGAACTGTTTGTTATTAAAAACTTCTGGAGGGACCTGTAAAGAATTTAAAATATAAACGTAGTTGGATCAATTAAAACATATAACATGTAAAACATTCTCTGAGAATGACTCAGACAGATCAAAGTTAACTTGCCATTCCCAGAGAATGGCAACTCATATGCTAACAATAAAAACCCCCTATAAACACAAAACCAAATTTACTTTTTACAAAATTCTTTGAAAATTACATGAAAGTTCAAAAAACATTCTCAGAGAATGGGTGATCATATGCTAAAAATAAAAACCCCCTGGAAACACAAAACCAAAATTACTTTTTACAAAATTCTTTGAGAATGACATGAAAGAAATATTAAAAAACCTCACCTTGTATCCCAACTTTGTAGTTATATGCCACATACATAACCGATGATGCGACTCAGGAAAAACATGTTCAATTGCTTTTTTCATAGCTGGATCTTGATCAGACAACAAAATACTTGGATGTTTAGAAAACGATTTTCTAAAACATGTAAGTAACCATACATACGAATCCGTGTCCTCCCTACTAAGCAACCCCGCACCAAATGTGACACACTTTTTATGATTGTCTAACCCTGTGAATGGTACGAATACCATATGGTACCTATAAACAATAAAATAACAAATCAACACCACAATATTCAATATACTATTCCCAAAGAATTATATAAATTACAATATCAAATCAGAAAATAAAAACAACACAATAACACACCAAAAAAGCTAACCTGTTTGTATCAAAAGTTGCATCGAATGAGACTACATCACCAAACTCCCGATAGTTGTATTTTGCAGTCTCATCAGCCCAAAACAATGCATTCAATTGCTTGTCTTCAACCCTATATTCAAATGAAAAGTTTGGAGAATATTTTACTCTATCCTCCATCAAATTCACAATCATTTGAGAATCACTACCCGCAATGAAACAATTAAGGTTGCGCATGTAATTCTTGTAATCAATAGCCAAACCACCACAACTTGAACACCCACCTTGTATGCCAGTCATTAATCTATATGCCTTACCTCCTCCAACATTCTGTTTTGTCATGTTATAAACATAACTTTTCTGTGAAAAATCCAGTTCTCTACTAGCCCGTGATAGATGCATATTTGCTTTACTAATCAATCTATGGTTATGACTCTCCACAAACTGATACACATAGTAGCCTTTACCACCTGGTATAATCTTAAAAATAATATGTGCCTTACATTCAGTTCTATGTAAATCCTTTCGTCTTTTAGTCTTCCTGAATTGAACATCAATTGTATCCACATTGCCGGTGTTTGGTTTCCCTTCCCGATTACATAATAAATGTCGAGAAGTAACCACATCATGATTAGTCTTCTTAAGAGAACCTTTCCTTATATCAAAACCTCCTTGGAATGCATATTCTTTATACATTGCAACAGCAGCATCTAATGAAGGATATTGAATTCCTAATTTTGGCTTGATATGATCATCGGTTATTGGTATCCAATATGGTGTCCCACCAGGGGATACAAAATCATTACTAAACACAGATTCTTCTTCATCTGAAAATTTAAAACCAAAACAAAAAATGCATTACAAATGAATCATTCTCAGAGAATACCAACATAATAAAGTCGCCTGTACCATATTACACAGCATTCAAAAATTACTGCATTCATGTGTTAATATTTTCCTAATTCATATTAATCAACATGCATAATTAATATTAATTAAATACATTCATGTTACTTTTTGCTAAAATTTGTTCATTCTCAGATAATAACAACCATCATACACACCCTGTACATAATAAACGATCCATGTGTTACTGTTTGTTAAAAATCTAATTCGTATTAATAAACCTTCAAAATTAATTGCATTTTTACATACCAAATATACGAGAATGTTCTCCTGTGTCAAAATCCCCTGTACCATATATGGAATAATTGTCACCGTCCTCTGTATGTTCAATATTTACATATGGTTCACTCCTACTAGTTTCACCATGATCCATCTGTTTTTCGAATAAAGATAAAATAAAATTTTTAGGTGTAAAATCTTTACACACAAATAAATGTATAAAAAACGAATTTCATACAACACTCATGCGTAAAACAAAAGATATAAAATTCCATTATTCTCTAAGAATAACAACCACTAGGAAAATACAAATCAAAACATCATTCTCCTTATTACATTTTTTCAATCCCTGTTATTCTTAACCAATACCTATGAAACTAAAGGGTTCCAAAAGGGCAATTCCTACTATCATGATCAGTTAACATTTTACAAATTTTGCAAAATCTCTTATTATAATTGCTAAAGTCTTCCATCTTGTAAACATCATCATCAAAATACAAGTCGCTTGACAATTCCAAACCTACAATCATCAAAACGCATACACCTATCCAAATAGCCATATTCTCCTGAAAAACAAAATTTGATTAATTACAAAATTAGATATTACTCTTGCGATGTCAAAAAACTACTAAACAAATCCCATATTCTCTTAGAATACATCTTAACTAACAAAAAGTAAAACCATTCTCCTAGAATGATGTACATATCCACTGGCGTCCACACATAATTAACAACGACACAAGCACATTCTCTAAGAATACACTTTAATAAAGAAAAAAACATTTGAAACTTCTAAAATTTATCTCCGATCAAAAATTAACACTGATTACATACAATAACAACATAATTGATTAGATAATCTCAATCGAAACTTCGAATGTCAATTAATTATCACAATCGCAGAACATAATTATCGAAATCACTATCAACGTTAACGAAAACAATACCTGCGTCGAATTCCAACCCAATCTCTACGAATTATCGATAATGTATGATCGCTCTTTACGACAACCACAACATCGGTATTTATCAACGAAGTATCAGATTCTAATTTCAATTTTGATAAGGATTTGATTGTTTTAGAATTGATTCTGTTATGAAATTTGATTTGATTCGAAACTGATAATCAGTTACCATTTACACGTAACATATTAATTGCAGTTATTTTTATTTAATTGCGAAATTCCCTGCGACGTTAAATTACCGATCGTGTCCTTGATGAACGAAGGAACCTGATCGTGTCCTACGATCGCACGATATATAGAATCCGCATTTGAACCTACATATATATATATATATATATATATATATATATATATATATATATATATATATATATATATATATATATATATATATATATATATAGAATAAAATGAGAAGGGTAAAACAGTTGAGAAAATGAGAAAGAATCTGCACCCTTTAAATTCGTAGATCAAGGGCTGATATGATTGCTCTATTTGTGCAAATATATAAAACTAAAGGTGTTCAAAAGCAAATAACAAAGTGCTATAAGGTTATATCAGGTATTTTACATATCTATTATTTTAATGATCCCTTAAATTACGTTTTTCGAATAAGGAAGTTATTCATATCTCTCTCTCTTATTCACATATATATATATATATATATATATATATATATATATATATATATATATATATATATATATATATATATATATATATATATATATATATCTCGTTATCCCTCATTCTCGAAAAACCCTAGCCGGCGTTTTCCATCTCACAGTCGAGATCAACACCATCTTCAAGCCATCGGCCATTGCTATCTACACTCGATCCTTGATCATCATCATAACCTCCACCATCACGTCATTGCTCTCCGGACACAGTAACCAAAGGGGACGTACTCTTTCGAGTCCTCAACTAGATCGCCTCCTTTGTGAACCTTATGCTATTGAATGAACTTTAACAGAGGTAATTAAAAAATCCATATTTTAAATTTTTATCTCTATTTGTACATATGATATTGTACCATTGTTTATTGTATTGTATGATTATACTTTGTGCAAGTTTAGTTGTACTTTTCATCTAGAAATTTTCAAATGATCTCTCGTTCTTCTTAAAATAATTAAACTAATTTTAGGTACCGATCTTATAGCTAACATAATTGATTTGTAATTAGTAAAACAGTTACGTTTTACGATAATAAGCAATATATTTCCACCGCTAACTCATTTTGTGGAGCTTACAATATGGATGGAATAAGGGATGAAATTGTTCAATTAGTTTTTATTTTTTTTGTTCTCCTTTTTGAAGCCGTAAGTTCTACTCTTTGCGGTTATCGATTGTGACCGACCTATAAAAAACACTAAAAGTATATTCTAAGTTTTGGTTATAGTCTCATGTTGAATTAGGTGTTATTAAGTTATGATTATACAGTTATAATCATAAATGATTATATCGGGTGTTATCTAGTTATGGTTACACAATAATAATCGTTAATGATTATATTGTGAAACATTGTGTGTTATTTAGTTATGATTACACACTTATAATAAAAAATGATTACATATAATCATAAATGGGTCATTGCTAACAAGATTAAAGTCTTCTATTGAAGTTGATGAGATCACACATGGCTGCCCTTTATTTGAAACATTTGTTTTTCCTGTTTGTTTAAGTCGAGAAATGGAATGGATTTTGACATGGAGGTCAAACCAAATGGATTTTCCAATTCATGTTTATGTGGATTTTAATATAAATCAACAAAATAACAGTAATTATCGGTGCAACTGTTTTATTAAGTGTCTAAGTATTAATCATTGATGATGAGTGGGTAAATCATTGATGATTAACAGTGTAACATCCACTTTCTACTATCATTTGTAATAATCAGTGCATATGCAAATAATAATAATGATCACGAGTGCCCCTCTTTCTTTTGGGTGTGATAACAGCAACAAGAAAAATCAAAGCAAGAATAATTATCGGGACTGCAACGCAATGATTACTTATGAATCAGATTTTTTTATATTTATTTTATTCATTTGTTTTATGTTATGATTACAATTGTATTATATTTTTATATTTTTATTGTACTTTATTCATTATAGTATTTATCGCTTACTTGTAATCATTGGTGATTAACACATTCATATCAAATACAATATTTAAAAATTCTCAAAAAGTTCATTTTTATATATATCTTATTCATTGATGATTACGACAGAAGTTTGTATAATCACTATAAAAATACTGTAAAAAAATTAAATCAATAAAATCATAAAACTATATTTTTTCTATTCATGAATGAATGAAACTGTGAAAAAAAAATTATTAAATTTTTGAATTTTGGAAAAACAAATAAACAAGATTAATTTTTTTTCTTCAATTAATTGAATAACAAAAAAATCAATTAATTCCTTTATTTTAGGTACCTATCAATCAAAATCCTAAATTTTAGGAAGTTAGATTAATTGTTATTTTGTTATAATTTAATTAAAATATATAATTACTAATATACCATTATGATTTCATTGGTCCAGAATCATTCTCACATTCTCAATCTTTTTATCATTCTCATTTTAACCTATATATATATATATATATATATATATATATATATATATATATATATATATATATAAGGATTGGCGGGTTGAGATCAGGTTGAATTTCTCAACCTTAACCCAATCCATATAAATAAACAGGTTAGATCGATTGATCTGTTTATTTAAAGGGTTGAAAAACTCAACCCAATCTGCTAATTATTAGGTTGATTCGAGTTGGGTTGATTAGTTCTGATCGAGATTGTGAGCTCTACCTTTTTAACTCTTTGTGTATTATGAAAAAAAGAAATCTAAGACATAATTTGTATTGATAGATATATATTAAGAAAGAGACGTTGATTTGATATCAAATTTAGTTCATTGATAAATAATGTTTTGATGATTCTCTTAATAGATGATCATTAAACCGTTAACTTAATGACGTTTGTTTGGGTTTTTATTCAACACAAATCTATTTTTTTTAAACGACAAATCTAATCTATCTAACATACTCCTAAAATACACCTTGAATTTTACATATGCCTCTAATAAGGCTTGAACCTTCAACATCAAGAAGGGAAGGCAACACCTGGTACCGTTGGGCTACAACCCCTTTGATAACACAAATCTATCATCAAATATTTTTTTACAAGGAATATTAATAATTTACTTTTATGTATTATCAAAAGAAAGGATAATTAAATAGAAGTATCCGTGAAAAAATAAACAAAACTAGTAATCAAACGGTTTACCGTGTAACGGCATTAGGTATTAGAAATGTGTTTCTCCTCTAAACGGTTAATATCTTTAATTAGTGTCGTTTGACACATAGATTATAGTTTAGAAATAGATGAGAGTTTTTAAAAACAACAAAATTAGTCATTAATGGTTAAATTGTTGGTTAAATAATACAATTAAATGATTCTTCATTTATTATAAACAATTAAAAATTTCATTTGATCAACTTTTAAATACTTTACTATTATCTAAAAACATAAGCAAGTGATCTCCAGCCTAGCTGGTAGTGATGCATCAGGTTATATACCCATGTGGAGGGAGGTTCCGGGTTCGATCCCGATTCCAAGCCCCTGTGGGGGATTTTCCCAGGTGAGGTGGGGGGTTGACACTTTGGAGTGTTAAACAATGAGGGACGGTTGAAAACCCGTCACAATGTGTTCGACTCCCACGCCGTTTCCAAAAAAAAAAAATCTAAAAACATAAAACATATCAACATTTTAAATTTTCTTTCTTATCGATCAATATCTATATATTTTATATACAATTATTTTAGTTTTATATTATAACTATATTATTAGAGTAAATTATAGTTTTGGTTTCTGTTTATCTCTTTTTTCAGCTTTGATCAAACTTTTTTATTTTTACATTGGTGGTCCATGTGATTGTCCAAAATTTACTTTGTTGGTCCATAGTCCATGTAAAAAGACCAAACTACCATTTCTAATTTCTTTTCCCTTTTTTTTAAGGGCAAATTCCAAAAAAAACACTAGGTTTTCAAAAAAAAAATTTCAATTTTAACACTTTGTTTTTTTTTTTTTTGAATTAAGTCACAAAATTTTCAATTTTTTTCCAATTAAGTCACAATTGTTTCCTATCTTTTTCAATTTTGACCATTTGACCGGTCAATCGGTTGTCAGCTGAAGTGACATGATGACGTGTTAGTCTTTGGTGATGCGATGCTGACATGACATGCTGACGTGGCATCCAAGTGTCAAAATTGAAACAAAATTAAAAACATAGTAACTTAATTGAAAAAATTGAAAACTTAGTGAGTTAACTGAAAAAAAACAACATAGTGTCAAAATCAAAATTTTTTTTTGAAAACTTAGTGTCTTTTTTGGAATTTGCCCTATATTTTTTAAAAGTATAAATATGTCTTTTTTATGTTTTTAGTAGTATAGATATATTTTTTACAAATATAAATACGTATTTTTATAGTTTTAGAAATATAGATACATTTTTTTTGCATATTTACAAAGACGAAAAGACTAAAGTCACATTCACAAAAACGCAACTACAGAAACCGGCTTGTAACCGTCTTGGAGCTTCAACACTAAAGTTATTGGCAACGACCAAATTTCTTGCATTTAGCGTCGCTTGTGCATCGCCCTAGCTCTGAAGGTATCTTTGTTTCTCTCATTTTCAGTCTTCTTGTCTTTTAATTTCTTTATTTTCAATCATTTCAATAATTAGTATTCAATACAAAATATCTTCTTTAGTTGTGTTTAGGATTTAGTAGTATGTTTAGCAACTTGTCGTTTTACCTTATTAGTTATTACTAGCAAACTAACCCTATATATGACAAGCAGCTGGACGTTTAGGTGGTTATGCTCAAACATGAGAAGTCTTTTAAAATATGGCTAATTATGTCCATAATCTATTGACTAATAACATTAAAATCACTGTAGTTTGGTCAAAATCCGATTTAAGCACTGTATTTTTAATTGTTCTATAAAAACTACTTATACTTTCAAAAAAATTCGTGAAAACCACTCATATTTTCAAAAATATACATTGCGACCACTATAACAAATAAAAGTCATGATTGTATGTCGCCAACTTGGAACACTTCTTACCTCCGCTGCGTTAAAATCTAGGGGAGTCACTTAGACACCCTATGCATTCACAACGTGGACGAAGAGTTGCATTTACGAAGACCAAAATCACATGTAGACAACTTTATGTATCATTTTTACTGCATTGAAGTTTCAATATTTGCTTCAAATGTCGATATAAAACTTTTCATATAATTTTTCAATTAAAATAATCCTTAAAAGTTATAAAATAAAACGAATAGTGGTCAATATGAAATTTTTTGAAAGTATAAGTGGTTTTTATGGAATAAAAAAAATATAGTAGTTAAACCAGAATTTTGGTCAAACTACAGTGACTTTTATGTTATTAACGCTAATCTATTTATATAGCTTATCTATGTATCTAAGTCTATCATAAGATTTTTCTTAAAATTATAATACATAACTTCTATCACCTCTACTGTTTTTAAATCACATTAGATTCTTAGAAATGAGTAGCCGAGGTATATTATTGAAAAATTCTTTATTTCTAATTATAATGTTATTAGTGAAAGATTTATTTGGATAATAGGATGACACTTTCCCTTTCAATGTGTTAACCTTTGTACACATAAAAGTTCCACACCTCCTCTTTCTTAAGAGGCAGCCTTCATGATTTCTCTTAAACGTATAGACACACAAAGGAAGCCTTTTATCCATTTAGTCGAATGTTCGCTTTCTGTCACCACTAATGCAAACCATTGTGAAGTCTTATCGTTTAACAAGTAGCTTTCTCAATTCTCCCCACTTGGCTGAATCACCAATTCCATCGGCCAGCTTCATTCCAGCTTACCAACAGCTTTCCACACTCGTTTTGCTTTCCAGTTCCGATTGGCAGTAGCTTTCTCCCACTTGCCAAACCACCAATTCCGATGGCCAGCCGTCTTTCTAATTCAGGATAATTCTAACTATTCAATACTCTTGATATTAAGCGTGGTGCTCCATTTTGAGTTAGTTTTATCATGTTTGATGGCGGCTGTCATGGACCAAATGACATATCCTTTTAAAATAAATGTAGCATTTTCTAAATATAGAAATATATATTAGAAAATTTAGAATCTAAGAGGTATTTCTACTATCTTTAAGTTTATATAATTAACAAAAGTTTAAACATAACTAGATAGTTATTTTTTAAAATTAGTAGATTTTGTTTCTCGTTATAAAATTTTTCGGTTCCACTACAATCAATGAGTATTACGAATTTTTTTAATATGAATGTTCTATGGTCTTTTAAGTAAACAAAAATCGCAAATATTTTCGCGTATCCATGTGCAAATATGCAAAAATTCCTTTAAACCTTTTGAAAGATATCATTATTCTAAAGACTAATAAAATCAACATCTAAAAAGTTAAATATTTTATGATCTAATTATTTAGGTAACCTCTAAACTCATCTGTAATGAAACATCAACATGAACGAACTGAAACTTGTTAATTAAATGGCCACCCTAAAACAGTTGCCATATTTTTAAATTGTAGAAAAAATCATAATAATAACTATGGTCGTAAACGAACCGAACGTTCAACGAATCGTTCGTGACCTGTTCGGGCGGAAGTTTGTTTATGTTCATTTATTTAATAAATGAACGAACATGAACACAAATTCTCGTTCGTTTAGTTAAAGAAATGAACATGAACAATGATGTCGTTCGTTCAATTATGTTCATGAATGTTCGTTTACGTTCGTTTATGCTTGTTCATTTAAGTTCATTTTATGTTCATATATGTTCAATTGTATTTAATTATATTGCAATATTATATATTTGTTTATGTTCATATATGTTCAATTGTATTTGTTTATCTAAGTTCGTTTATATTTGTTCGTTTAGCATGTTCACGAACATGAACCATATAATTTGTTAAACAAACAAACATGAACAAGAAAACTCGTTCGTTTATCCGTTCGTGTTCGTTCGTTTGTTCGACTAACTTAAACGAACGAATATGAACACGCCCTCGTTCGTGTTCGTTCGATTCATTTACAACCCTAATAGTAACTTTGACATATATATGTTTTCCAACACTTAAGCAATGTTAAATTATGTAACTTAACGTGTTTTAATGCTATTTCAATTTAGTCATTTTGTTGTCTTACATTATCAAATAACCATTTTATTTTTATAACTGAAAAAAAAAGAAAATTGTGGTTAATTAGAACATCTCTAATCTATTATACAACATTTTGAAAAAAAAAAAGGATGTAATATTTGATGAAAAAGGGATAATTTTAACACATTATATTATTTTTTATGACACCAAAAAATAGTACAATTATATTTTCTTATAAGTTATGTATTTTTTTACAACAATTTTCTTTTATTTATTAGTATTTTTTGGAAATTATTCACTCTTTTTCATTTCAATTATAATGGAAACTATATTATTGGATAATTATAATAAAATCAAATATTTCTTACATGATTAGATTTAAATTAAAAAAATAATATAATAACCATTTTGTTAAACAAAAATTACATTTGAAATATATTTAAATACATACTAGACACATGTTTTTAAAAAAATATTACACATACATAGAAATACACATAATTATTTGTTGGAATAATTTTATCGGATTAATGATATTGGAATATATAATAGTAATGCGTTTTATTTGGTTATTTGTTGTGTTTTAAATTATTTGAAATGTATTAAACGTTAAACCTTAAAACTAAATTTATTATATAATCTATATTTAACATATAATATAATAGTATACGTATTTTTTAATCCAGTATTCAACGTAACAAAATACGACATATTATGAGCGTGTTAGAGAAAACTAGCTGATAGCTGGCAACGGTTAGCGGTTAGCTGGAGCCTGGAAGCTGATAGCGGTTAGCTAGAAGCTGGTAGCTGTTACTTTTATTAGTATAGAAGTGTTCGACAAAAATAGGTGTTAGTTTTTAGAAGTATAAAATAATATTAAAATCAAAAGCTAACTTTAAACGCTCTCAAAAGGTACTTGAAATAACTTTTGGATTATGAACGTTTTGTTAAAAATAAAAGCTAAACGCTCTTGTTTCCGAACAACGTTTTTTTTTTCTTCAAACGTCATTGTAAAGGCTAAACACTAGAAGCTCTCAAACGTTGTATGCCGAACACGCTCATACGTAGTTTAAAAAAAGTATATGTGTTGGGGCAACCAAAGTTAAAAAGTCAAATTATATGAAAAAAAGTTTTAACACCTAATCCAATATGAATGATTAGGCCATGGGGTATACATCCGCCATAGCAATGGTGTTAACACTGCCACGTCACCACCACCTTTAACACCAAATGCGGGGTGTGGTGGTGTTATAGCAAATTTCTTTGGCGGTGTTATAGCAAATGCATTTGGTAACCAAAAATACAAAAAACAGCCGTTAACACGCGTGGTAGTGACCACGCCCTATCACCTTTGGCGCATCACGGCTAAGGTGGGGGTGGTGTTCACAAAGCTTTGGCGGCGCCATAGCCTTTGGCGGAAGCTATGGCGCGGGTACTCCCTTTGGCCTTACTATATTGCCATATTTGGTGTTCTATTGATCACCAACAAACAAACACAGTAAAAATAGTCTCGAGTTAGTGCAATTTTGTGTTAAATTTAATGTAAAGCACATGATTTGATGTTGTAAATAAACAGACATATTTAAATTTTTAAATGCATCAAATATAATAAATATGGAGTAATACGTCACTCTCTTATATATATATAATCAGTAAGATAATATTTCTTATACAATGAAGACGTCTTTATTATATTAATATCCAAAAAGGCACTATTTAAAATTTTACAAGAAAAATAAATACATAAATAAAGACATAATTCATAAACCTAAATTTCTTTTTCATAAGTGTCGTTTTCCCATGCATTCTTAAAAGAAGAAACGAAACAAAAACGACAAACTATTTTCTTGTAATTTTAGATAGGAAAAAATGATAATTATGTTTATCAAATGTTCAAAAAACCATTGAACTATGTTTTGTATAAAAAACCGTCAAGCTATTTTTTGTACAAAAAATATCATCGAGTTAAGCCGTTTGTTTACATTTCACTGTTGTTCACATATCACCCTAAGGCAGCCGGTTGTATCAAGTATATCACTGAATTAGTATACTATTTTATTACTTGGCATGTTTATTGCTTACTTGGCATTTTAGTTGACATATAGGACAACTCCTCCACATAACACCCCAACTTGAATCATATTAGGGCAAAAGAAGCGATCTAACTCTACCCGGTCTCTCATGGAAAGTAGATCGATCTCCAGCTCAAGCACCAATCATTCAAAATTGAAGAAGATACTTGATTATGCGAGCCGTTGTGAATGTGGGTATCCTTCTAGAATTTGGACATCATCCATAGATAATAATCCTGACCGAAAATTTAGGGTTTGTCAAAACTCTTTGGTAAGTGTATTTCAATATTTTATCATATTTGTCTTGTACATAATTGTTTGTTTTTATGAAATATTTTTGAAAAAATGAAGGTCCCAAAAAAAGAAAAAATGGGAATTTTAGGAATGGATTGAGGATGAACCAAAGTTGGAAAATGAAGAAGAATCGAGCTCTATTGAAAATGAAGATATCAAATTTGGAAGATGGTTTCAGTTTGTAGAAAATGAAGGCTAATAATGATTCCACGGATTTTAGAAAAGAATTTGATAAATTGAGTAGGAAACTGATTATTCTAAAATTTTGTGTTTTGTTGTTCTTTGCTATGTTTGTAATGAAATTATTAATTTAGTAGTTTAACCAAAGTTGGAAAATGAAGGACCATTTTGAACATGAAACTATTTTGTTGTAATGAAAGTATGTTGTTGTAATGAAACTATGTTGTTATTATTTTGATAATGAAAGTAAGTTGGTGTAATGAAAGTATGCTGCTGTTATTATTCTGAAAGTAATTGTTAAGGTCCATTCTGAGTTTCAGATTGCAATATTGATATCGTGCTGTTAAAATTGTACTTCAAGGACTGATACAAGTTGAAACCGTTAGTTTGTTGCTTCAAGGACTGATACTAGTTGCAAAAAAGGACTGATACAAGTTGAAGCAACATACATTGGAAGTATGTTTCTATTTAAGCAACATACCTTCAAAGTATGTTGTTATTTAACCGAAACTATTACGACATACAAACTGCTTCAAGGACTGATACTAGTTGCTAAAAGGACGAGAAACAAGTTAAAGCAACATACATTGAAAGTATGTTGCTATTTAAGCAACATACCTTCAAAGTATGTTGATATTTAGCCGAAGCTGTTACAACATACAAACTGCTTTAGGACTGATACTAGTTGCAAAAAGGACTGAAACAAGTTAAAGCAACGTACATTGAAAGTATGTTGCTATTTAAGCAACATACCTTCAAAGTATGTTGCTATTTAGCTGAAACTGTTACAACATACAAACTGAACATTTTAAGTAAAACAAAAACATCAACATTGGAACAAATTTCATGACATAACTGAAAGTAGGTTGCATTAACTGAAAGTGTTTTACATTAAACCAACATTATAGGTTGCATTTTAAATACAAATTGGAATAGTAGAGTACACAATTCCCAAATGAAACACCCATTAGAGTTGTTAAAATGCACATTTTCCGATGCAACCCCAAAAATACCATTACCCCATTCCTAATCTAAACTAATAGGATGTGACTCTTTTCCCCCACTTCTATTTAGTATTTACCGTGGTAACTTTCCTATTTAACTTCAACTTAGTAATTCTCTCAGAACGTCCATATACCTCTTCAACGTTCCACTTTCATCATCCTGGTTTGCTTGAACCTCAACATGCTCCTGAAATAAACCAGACTCCCTCACAAATTCATCATCGTGGTTTGCATCAGGTTCTAAATTTTCTTCAACTTGAGCACTTGATCCTGGAACAAAATTAATATAATATAGAACAAATTTATAACATTTTTTAGTTACAGAGGTAACAAACTTTGACATGCAAAAAGTAGCTTATAAGTTAACTTAAAAACTAGCGTATTCAAAAACTGCTTAGACTAGCATATCAACGAGGTTCATGAGCTTTTTAATTTTTTTCCCAAATATACCTTTAATAATTAAAAAAAATTCATTTTTTTCATATACATTTTTATGACATTTTAACTTTCTAGCTCAACTAGTTTCTACCAAATATTACTTTTTATTAGGTGCTAGCTAGCTTATTAGTTATCAGTTAGCTTTTCAGCGAATCTGTCAAACATAGCCTAAGGTCTTTACCCTAACCCGATCTCACCTATTTAGTCTTTATTTTATAGTCTAAGTCTTTCATTTTCCAAACTCTAAAAATACAACATTTGTGCTAAAAATTTTCGTACATAGCCTTCAAATTGTTCATTTTGTTTGAAATCATGTCACCAAAATTCGTACATTTAACTTAAAACCAAACATTACAAATCATAAGAAGTCTCATAGAGAGCATCACAACTTCATTCTTTAATCTCGAATAACACATAGTATTGTGACACGCAGGTTAGCCCCTTTGTAACCCGGGGCCTTTAGTTATACATGGTTGGAATGATCATGTTTCTTTGACAACCCAATATGTCTTCCTAATTATTCCAGTTTGCATCTATTAAATTTCTGATTATTGTATTTTTAAAAATTGATTCCCTTATTGTTGTCTCGACCAATATCAAATTAATGATGAGAACTACTTCAAGAAAACCAGGAAAACAAGCAAATCACATTGACAGAATCTTTCGATCTCGATTCAATCTTACTACTTACAAAACATAAAACAATCAAAACTATGATCTTTAAACCACAACTAAACCACATTACAAACTATTTAAATCATTTTCAATAATCAAACCACATGCAATATAAAACATGGTTATCTTTTACACAAAAGAAATACTTACTCTAAAACAAAATTAGCAGATTCATGCAGAGAATAAAAATTCAAAAATTCATATAAAGCAGAACCTACCTCCACTACCGATTCCCCCTCCGACCTCCGTACATTCCCCGGACGGGACAAATGGCGGACCCCTTTACACGCATGCACCCACTAACTCTCAATCCCTTATAAATTTCACCTCCACTTCCCACTATCCGCATCGCTTCTGCAATCTTGTCTCATTTCCGACCACCGTGAAACCCTCCGATCAACCCATAAATTGTACCTCAACAACATACAAAACCATCATTGTTCTTGTTGTGCTTTGTACCGGAAGCTATGGAAGGTGTACTCAGGTTGGTGGAAAGTCCTCCCTACTACGAACCACCACCACATCATTCCGATTCATCTCGCCCGACGTTAGGGTTTCCGCTCGGCACCGCCTTACTGTTGATCATCATATTTAGTCTCAGCGGTTTTTTTTCGTGTTGTTACCACTGGGACAAGCTCCGGCAACTACGTGGAGCCAACACCGACGGAGATTCCCATGACTCACCTTCTAAACCAAATCCTACATTCACGGTAAGTTTACTCGATTAAAATGTTTTGGGTACTGTCAATTACTGGAACTGAACTTCGATTCAAGTAAATTGGATTCTCCGCCATTGTTGTTGTAGTTTTCTAATGCATGTGTTTGATGAACAGGAAAATGAGAAAATCGAGAAACAGAGTTTACCGGTGATAATGCCGGGGGATCGAATTGCGAAGTTCATTGCATTGCCGTGTCCGTGTGAACCGCCGCGAGAAGAGAAAATCACGGTGGAAGTTGTTAAGAGAGAACCAAAACCGCCGCCGCATATAGTCGTTCCGATGGATTAAATTCACGCTGAAACTCAAAAGTTTCCTCTGTATATATGGTTTTCAAATATGAAATCGAGATTCATTCTTCTTTTAATCCGGTTTGCAAACTCAACTGTACAATTGTTACCTTGTATTTTTAAAGAAGATGACGTTTTACAAAGATGAAAACATGTTATATGTGTTCTTTCTTTTAGATGTCACCCTTTAGTAGTTGGTTGTATAAAAACAAATTCAAAAGTTGATGGTGTATAACAGAAAGAAAAGCTTTATCGAAACTAAAAAACAAAGAAAACACATTGAAATTAAAAAATAAATTAACCTATTTCATTTTTTACCCCTTAATATCCATCAAATAAAAAATGGTTTTAATTAAATTAGTTTTTTAAATAATACATCTCTTGATTTGACTAAAGCCATCAGCTATGCCTTCTCACCCAAACTTACTTTTGGGATGCCACGTCAACTTCTTTGTCATCCTTCACCACTGGAAATGGTCATTTCTCACCACCTCTCACTTCCTCTCACTTTTTAATTTAAAAACTTAATTAAAAAAAAATTAAAACTACTAATAACTTCAAAATAAAATACTTCATTAAAATGTAAATTAAAAAAAGCTGCATATGATAAATTAAAACCTAAAATACGATAATTGAAAGCTAACTACGATCAACGAAACCTAGTTGAATTTTTCACAACATTCCATGCATCGAGGTGCGTAAAATCAGTGTCGTGTGCTGCTCGGTACTCTTGTAAGGCTTGCTCAACGATCTCAGCGTCGGTGGTCCCCGGATGTCGGTTCGCCGATAGTGGTGCGTAAATTTGGTTAAATTTATGCAATTTAACTGACATATGACTCCATTTGTAACGAATGTGATCTATACTCCGATATTGTATTGCGCCCAAAATTCTGTGAAACAATTCCGCTATACGTTCCCAGAAACCGCGGACGTTATGCCTCACAGTGTTGTCTTCAGATATGTTCATGAAGGCGGTCGCTAAAGCTTCCTCTTCTTATTGAGTCCATCCCCAACGAATGTTTCCATTTTCTACCCCAGCCATTTTTTATAATAATATATATGCGTGTGTATGAGATGTGTATGAGAAATATATGAGATGTGGATGCATATATATATATATATATATATATATATATATATATATATATATATATATATATATATATATATATATATATATATATATATATATATATATATATATATATATATATATATATATATATATATATAATTGAAAATTAAAAGTTTTTTTTTTTAAACTAGTCGTTAGCAATGGCTAACTCTTTCCATTCCCTCGCACAGTGCCTAGACGTTGCACGGGGTCAAGAATGTGAGCTGCCCGCATATGGGGGTGTTCCCTGCGGCGTCGCACCCCTCGTCAGGTGGCACACTGAAGGACATTTGTTTTATTCAAATTTTGTTTTTTAGTCTTTTCATTTACTATTATTATTAAATTATATGTATTATTATTAGCTTTTATAAAATTATAACCGTTCGTGTTTATTTATAATCTAATGTCTCATTTTTTATCGTTCGAATTTATTCAGTCGTTTATAAACCAAAGTGATTGTATGTAGAATTTATTATTTTTAAAATCCTTGACATTCGTTCATTGTGTCGTAATTAATTAAAATTTTTTTGTTGTTGCTACTAAAACGTAAAAATTATAAAAGCATTAATTTGACATTCGTTCAAATTTGACATAATCGTTTTTATATAATTTGACATAATTTTATAAAATTATAAATGAAGTTCGTCGTGTCGTAATTCCTTTTAAAAAAAACTATTGTTTATTGTTACGAAAACGTAAAATTATAAAAGGTAAATTTATTAATACTATTTTTTAATAATAATAATAATAATAATAATAATAATAATAATAATAATAATAATAATAACAAATCAAATACTATTAATAAAAAAAAAACAAAAAGACAACAAAGAAACAAAATATAAAAAATTAAAATAAAAAGTCAAATCAAGAATGATACAATTAAAATATAGATGGGATATGTATAAATTTACCCTAAATATATCATCACTTCTTTTGGTTTTTAAGACTTATATAATATGTTTTTAGACCGGGTATACATATCATTATGTTTCAATTTCATTAACGATTAATTAATTAGGATCTTCCTTCCTTTGTTTAGAATTTGTTTTCTTCTTAGATGAATAACTAATTAATCATTTTTGGTCATTGCTTCCACTTACTTCCTAAACCACCTTATAAGTATTACTTCGGTAGTTTCCTTTTCCCGATTTGATAGGTTTAAATTTATGAATAATTATGAATATACTATTCAAAATCTTTTTATGCCTTTTTTAATCTGTTTGTAAATCAAATCATTTAATCATATCGATATGCCATCAAAGAGTTTCATAAGTAGAAACATTCTTATGCAAGTATCAAATATTTATTATTATTTTCATGCCAATTTCATACTATTTAGTGAATGACAAATGTATCTATTTCAACAACAAATATAATGATAGCCACGAGGTTTTTTAGTTGGAATCCTCCACGGATAAGAAAATTAGGTATGAAATATTAAAGAGGGAAAATTATTGTTTTTTATATATCATGTGGTTTATGACTAAGTCATGTCCTCTTAAGTGGAATCTTCCCACAAAGGTGGTACTTTCTTAGCTAAAAATATGTATTCTATTTTTATTAGCTTATATTAATTTCTTATATTGCTAATGTATTGATGAAATTCAATATTCATTTCTATTATAAAGCGAAATATTATAATCTTTAAAGATGATCGAACGTATTTTATCTGATGAATTAAAATATCATTTCCAACGTAATATTTGGTATTTCTCCTAATAACTATATCATCTTTTTATAGCAAAGTCTAATACTAGAATTACTTTTAGTTATTCGGTAAATACAATATGATTTGTATAATACAAAAAAAAAATATAACTATATCATTTTAAAATATGTGCTTTGAAAGTTAGTTACGATGCTCGATTATGGGCGTGTTCGGCACGCAGCGTTTGAGAGCTTTTGGGAGCGTTTAGCGTTTAGCTTTTAGGAGAACGCTCGAAAAATGAAAAAGCCTCGTTCGGCAGCAAGAGCTTTTAGCTTTTACTTTTAACAAAACGCTCATAATCCAAAAGCTATTTCGGGCGTGTTCGGCAAAATTAGCTGGTAGCTAGTAGTGGTTAGCTGTAAGCGGTTAGCTGTTAGCTGAAAGCTGGTAGCGGTTAGCGGTTAGCTGGTAGCTGTGACTTTTATTGCTGCAGAAGTGTTCGGCAAAAGCAGCTGTTAGCTTTTAAAAATGTAAAATAATATAAAAATCAAAAGTCAAACGCTACAAGCTCTCAAAAGCTAATTGAAATAGCTTTTGGATTATGAGCGTTTTGTTAAAAATAAAAGCTAAAAGCTCTTGCTGCCGAAGGAGGTTTTTTCATTTTTTCCAGCGTTTTTCTAAAAGCTAAACGCTAAACGCTCCCAAAAGCTCTCAAAAGCTGCGTGCCGAACACGCCCTTCATGTAGCTTTTGAGAGCGTTTAGCGTTTGGCTTTTGTTTTTTATATTATTTTACACTTCTAAAAGCTAACAGCTGTTTTTGCCGAACACTTTTGCAGTAATAAAAATCACAGCTACGAGCTAACCGCTAACCGGTACCAGCTTCCAGCTTCCAGCTAACCGCTAACCGCTTACAGCTAACCACTACCAGCTACCAGCTAATTTTGCCGAACACGCCCTATATGTACTCAGTCTACTAAACCCACACTTAAAAGTATGTTATTTTATAATTCGGCAGTTAATTAATAGATGCCAAACTACACAGGCCATATATATACTTGGTTGCTTTTTTATTAAATGAAACGGATAATATTTCCTATTAATTTTATGTTTTTAACGGATAATATCTCCTTTTTCTCAAATCTTGATCTCTTTGCCTTTTAATATCTTTAACTATGAAAAAAAGAAGTTAAAAAAGAAAGAATAAGTTAAAAAGAAAAGAGAAAAACAGAAGTTAAAAGAAAGAGAAAAAAAATAAAATTATTTAGCAAAAGAGCAAAAAAGAAGAACAATTTAGAAAAAAAAAAAAAAAAAAGGAAGAGAGGAGAAACAAGTAAGGTCATTTTGAATTTCACGTATTCATTTTCGCGTTAGCAAAGTTTGTTAGTGTGTTTAGAACTTCCAGATTTAAAAAAAAAGTGGTAAAAGGCTGTGTATTGAGACTAAAAGAGGGTAAAAGCCATTAGAGAGATACAAGAGGATTGTGTGATCATACTTGAGAAAAACACATAAGATTTTGAGGAGGATCTGAAAGAAACCATAGCCAGGTTCTTAAATGGTTTAAATTGTTAAATTCAAGACCATGCTGAAATGCGTCATTATGTTGAAATTGAAGACATGTTCCATATGACTGTAAAAATTGAAATACATTTTAAGTTTTGATATCTCCTTCTCATACCACAATTTAATACATAAATTTCTTCAATTTTTATTTTTATAGAGTAAATAGGCCAAGTTTAGCCTTTTGGGTATGTTAGTCTTTCTTTAAGCCCAGTAACTCCTTTTTTGTTATTGGACACTCTACCAAGCCCAAAATAGTCGTCTACATCATTTTCATTTTTTACATATTTTAGGATGTTACACAAGCTTCGGAAAACATATTAAAGTAAATAAATCATAATTTTAATTCATAGAATAACTCAACAAATGTAATAATGCAATTCACATGATAATATTCCTAATTCCCAAGTAAATCTCAAAACCCAATCTCACAAATGATGGTTAAAGTTCCAGGGCTGTATGAAGGTAGCACAAAGCATACCACACAACTCTCATACCATATGGGTCTGTGTGAAATATCACACTCTCATACCCATCGAAAACTAGGTTTTAGGGTGCCATTACCATAGAACCACACAACTACACAAGGAGTAGCAAAGCCCAGATGCAACTAGTGAGGGAATATCTCAAATTCTTATAGTTGGGTATCCGGTCTTAAACCAACCTAAATGGATACACAAACACATTATTTAAATCATATGAAAATTTTCAAAAGTTGTACCTATTTATACAAAACTAAATTTAGGTTCATTTGCAATCAGACTTATATGAAAAACCATCGTAAGCATACAAAAACAGTTTTATAGTAAGCCCATATAATAGATATATGGTA